>OZ024881.1:35364803-35964803 GCA_964017185.1 Rugalucina vietnamica | reverse complement strand
CCAGGGTATGTCACATGACATAAATCACGTGTTTCTAGATATTGACCTCATTATAGGAGTTAACAGCAAAGAGGGCTTGAATACATTCTTTTATGAATTCGGTAATAAAAATTACTCTAAATCTGACTATCATGATACGTTAATCCCTCGAATACTGTACGAGAACTATAAAGGTAAAATTACGAAAGTAGTAACAGATGCTGCGGTGTTTGAATACACTGACTGGGACCATTTGGAAGACAAGTATAAACAATTTGATCGTTTCATTGATTTGATATCAGACTTGAAATTCTTCGTTCCCACCGCAAAGACAGCGCTGAAACATAGTACTGGTACTAACAAGACAACCTACGTGTACAAACTATCTACAGCTCCGCCATATCGATATACGCCCCTTGACCCACATGTGGACGGACCAACAGTAGCTAACCATGCGGATGATTTGACGTTCCTATTTGACCCGTGGGTTGTAGAAAGTGGGTATACGTTGCCAACAGGACTGAATGCGAATGTAACGGACGAACAACGTAACGTTGCCAAGGCGATGATAACAATGTGGACAAATTTTGCGCATTCAGGGTAAATTTATTTAATAATTTATTTATTCATTTATTTATTTATTTCCCTCATTTACGGTATGTCTTTCTAAATATATTTGCTAGGACTCTGAAATTCCATGGTAAAAACAGGAATAATAACGTGAAAAACTAACCTAATTAAATATATATGACGTCAAACACGAACTGACCAAATACATGTACTTAAACTGCACAAGTCTTGTTGATTTATTGGTTGCATATTTTACTAAATTGGCAATTAAGTTATTTACCATAAACTTTCACCACCCAAAATAAGATACTTAAACTTTTGCAGCAAATGAGAAATAGTGTAAGCGACTTTTTGATTAACTTTCAACTACAGACAACTAAACTGTATGATGAAAAAGTATGTCACTCATCTGCTATAATGGATAATCTTGATATCAAACACAGGTTTGCTGATAAATCATTTATTTGATATGATTGCAGAAACCCTAATCGTCCGGTCGATGTTCAACGATACATCAATACAACATGGGCAGAATACGAGCCAATGACTCAAAGTTACTTGGACATTACACCGGAGATGAGTTTAAAGTCATTGAGGCGAGGTTTTGCTGCGGATGCAGTCCAGTTTTGGACAAAGCTAATTCCAGTCCTTACAAGATCTCCTTGATTTCGTGTAGATACTCCAGTCCAAAGCAAAAATGTCATTTTTCTATCTATGCATTGCAGCATATTTACCATAATATACTGGTCAAAATAATTTAGGGATCAAACTTTTAAGGATGCATTTTTGGGCCAACCGATAATTAATCAATGTTTTATTTGCATGGTGGATTAGCAGTTTTATCGCACTTTCATATGCCAGCAATTTTTAAATTGTGCATCATCTGACTTAAGCACGGCTGTTCTTTAAACCACACTACCCTAAAAAACCAAAGTGATGAAAAGCCCATAAGAACTGATAACACACAAAAAATCAATTTAGCCAATTCTTGAAAATTTTGCAAATTTGCATTGTAGTCATTAAGATTCATCATTTCTAAGGTCAGCCAGCTAAAACGATTTGAAATTTCTAGCCACTTTAAAAGTTTTGCACTAACAAACTTACACACCATCAATTCTTTATGGGAATTTCATACCACTTTCAATTAAAGGGTAGTTTGACTTAAAGCCTGGTGTTTTGTTGAATGCAAAGACTATTGTTTCGATCCTCATGTGTACAAAGCTTACAAAATGAATTACCTTGATGATAGAAATGTTTCAGTTTACTAGCAGTTCGAAATCTTGTAGAAATTGCCTGTTAAAAAGTTTAGTCCCTGACTTTATTTGTCCAGTATAGTATATTAGCCATATAGGGTGTTCAAGCAATAAATCCAATGATGGTTGAATGTTAAATTGTTTATATATACATACATATGACAGAAAATCTACTTTGACATAAGGTCGTGAGCACATGCCGTTAATAGTCCTGGTACGAGCCGCTGTTGATCGCTTCATAATATGTTGGCGGTGGCATACGCGTGTTTTGGACTGTTGAATACGCAGGTGGTGGTGTCCTAAATTGTCTTGACGCAAACATGCTGGTTCTAACTAAAGAACCTCTGGGTACAATGGGAGTCGTTGAATTAACCTCATCTGAACCACAATCGACCGACATATTTTCTGACGTCCCTGTGGCAGGTGTAGGTGGCGATGGGACACTTTGTTCTGAGTCCAACCGGTCGTATCTATTACTAGACGTATGTGATGAAGTTGTCCGTGTTTGATGCTGAAAATCAATATAACCACACAATAACATGGGATTAAATAACCAGTTTAAATTATGGGATTATCAAACGCAACATTTGAATGATTATTACTCACGATAAGGACCGAACTACTAACTAATTGTTTTGATCCACAGTAGAAGTTAAAGGCGAGATTTGACCCCTAAAATCCATTTGAGTCGCGCCGTAATTTAGAATTAATATGACTCAAGGCGATGCTTCTGTTGTGGCTCTATATGATTCATATTTGAACCACTGCATTAGAAAACCAACAAATTGCTCGTGCGAAAACAAAGGCACAGATCAGCTTCACAGTAACTGCGAAGCTGATCAGCGCCTTTGTTTTCGCTACACGGATAATACAATTCCTCTTTTTTCTACATCCAAAATGTTCAACCTCTAGCCATCTCCTGTGCTTGTACATGCCGGTTTGTGTCTGACCTTAGCGGAAACACAAATTGTTGGTTTTCTCAAGATAGGCTCATTTTAGTGTCGATCTTTGTGCTGTAAGTGCCTTTAATGTTCGTATTCATATATGAGCCTGTGCGTGAGAAACCCAACAATTTGGGTTCCGACCAGGTCCGACACAAACCGGGCTGTACAGTCACAGAAGATGGTTAGAGGCGGCTCATATATCTAGTTGCGTTCCGGTAACTGAGTTGCCGATTCTAGGGAAATAGCTGCTTTCTTGGCTTACGAAAGAGTCTATTAGTACCAGTACTTGATTGTCGATTAGCCGTTTGCCCACACCGGTGCTAGGGTGGGACTTTGGTTCTGCTTGCAACAATTTCTGGTTGTTTCATTATCTTCTCATTACTTTCTATGGGCCTCTTCGATCATTATTGGGCTATCAATTTAATATCTTTATAAGCTACGTCATGTGACCAGGAATTTCAAAAAGCCAAACCGACGTATTGACACAATCATATTTCGTCCACTCAATAAACTCAGGTTAAACAAATCAAGGCATCATACATGTATCAGCTAGTTCTGACCTGACACTGTTCTCTGGTTGCTTGTACAATTTAACCTGGTGTCCGAGTCCGTTGCGATGTTTCAGTCGTCTAATACTTGTGTATATAAGGGTAAGTTCAATAAGATAGAATCGTGTCCTCCATTTGGGAAAGAGGCTCTTGGTGGCTTCTATCTTAGTTTATCTTTAGAGACATAATGGTGCCCCGATTGTAATCTGCAGGACAATTATGTAAACTATCGAGCCGCCACATTAGAAAACCAACACTCTGCCTATGCCAAACCAAAGGTGCAGATCAGCTATGCAGTAACTGCACAGCTGATCAGCACATGTTTTCGCTACGCGGATGGTACACTCCCACTTTTTTTTAAAATAATACGAAATTTCAAGCTTCTAGCCTGTTTCTGTAATTGCACAGCTCGGTTTGTGCCGGACCTGCTCGGAATCCAAATATTTGGTTTTCTCATGTAAGGACTCAATTAAGTATAATCCTTTCAAACAAATGCTTACGTGTCTTCTTCTATAACAAGAAGCCATAACAATGGCAACAATAATGACAGACCCTACACATCCTGCTACAATTTCGATGATATTGGTTTCTGTGGAGAGAAAATGATCATATATTATTCAGGTTCAGGAAAGGTCAATTTTGGGCATTTTAGTCCAGTCGAGCATTTATAGTCCGTTTCGACTATCAGAAACGCGATTTTTGTGAATGTTTGGATATGCCACAAATACCCAGACAGAGACGCGTGATGAGAGGTGTCTAAACCTCTCATCATGCGACTGTCTGGGTATGGCTTGCGTATTCAAACATGCACAAAAATCGCGTTTGAATCACCGAAACGGGCTATAAAAGCTCGATAGGGCTAAAAACCAAAAACAGACCTTTCCTGGACCTAAGGGCATGTTGAGCACCACTCTACACCATCAGTTTACGAAGGAAATGGGTGTATAATGTGTTATGCCATCAATGTCATTTTATATATTTCTACTTTCTGTTTTGTTTTAAACATACAATTCATGTGCGTGTAGCATGAGCCCAAGTACTGACTCTGTAATTTACTCGGTTATGCCTCGGTAACATTTCACGTACGATTACCTTGCGATGATCGCATGATACATAATACTTAAAATCGTAAGACCGTAGCCCGTAGACACGTCGTATCATCGTATGGGTGCCGTACGGAGACCCTGCGATGATCTTGCTGGTCATCGCACATTTTTTTATAATAATTGGGGACAAAAATCGTACGGTGATCGCAGGGAGACAACAAGGGCTCCGTGTCAGAAATCGCAGGGACTCCTCACGGACATCGCATGGGCTTTGTACGATTTCCACTAAAAGTCTTCGGAGGACCTACGGCGTCCGTACGATTTCCCTACGATGTCCATACGGTTTTGACTCAGAAAGTCGACGACTCGACGAAGGCCAGAGCAAGAAATCATACGATGCTCGTATGATTTGTAAAACACATACATGTACGTCGTAATCCATGATCACCTACGATGTCTGAAATATCGCAGGGAAAATCGCGGAACAAAAAATCGTACGATGATCGGGACAACTGTAACCAATGCATTAACGATTAAAACGACGTGTAAGCCCGCCAGTAACTTTGTGTTACTGATCGTTCCAAGTCGATACTTCTGTAGTGGTTCTTTTTGTTTTATGTCTTGGTGTTTAAATTTTTTTGTGCTGTTGGCGCCTTATGTATGTTTTCATATTTTTAGTTAAGTTAAGGTAACTGAGTGGCCACCTATTGGGAAAATAGCTGCTCATTCGGCTTACGATATGTTTCATGGTATAAGTATCTGATTGTTAGTTTGGTTTTTTCCCACCTCGGTTTTTGGAGTGGGAATCTTTTTCTGATTGCGCCTTTTCCTGATCTTTGCCTACTTGTACCTTTGTGTACAGAAACATCTTGAAAAAGACCATTTTACATAAGATATCGGTAAAGTACTTGACCGTGCCGCTGGAACTCACGTGACTTGATCGAGCGCATATTGTTATTAGGTAGAGTAGGTATCGTAGTTCAGACACGAGAGTATGTGATAGTTGTCAACGGGTCTGTTTGGTTCTTTCCGCTCATGTATCTGGCCGTAAAGTGCTGCTACCCAGCGCTGATCTTTGGCGTCCAACTTAGCTGTGGAATAGACGTAAGTGAGGGGATTGTTTTCTGTTACCACCTCAAACTTACCGCGATAAAGTTAGTCGTGAAACATTTCACACACAGCCCATTTGAGAGCTAAAAACTCTGGCTTGTGTGCCGGTTGTTTTCCTTCGACTGTTTCAGACTTCTATTAGCGTATGCAGCAACCCTGTTGCTGAAACAGGACTGCACCTAACCCACTTGAGGAGGCATCGGTGTGCACAGTAAATGGCTTACTATACTCTGCATACGCTAGTATTGGCGGAGAGACCAACTTGTTGCTCGTCGCCCCAAATGAAACTTTGATCATCTGGCGTGCATTTATTTTTCTGTTTGGCCTTATGATTGGTTGCATAACCAACCAGCGGGTCATGAAGTGGCCTCGCTATTGCCGCATAGCCCATAATAAAACGGCGATTATAACCGGGTAAACCGAGAAACTTGGGTATGTCCATAGTACATTGAGGAATTGGTCATGACTTGACTGCCTCAATCTAAGCAGGATCAGTTTGAATCCAAGCATGGGAAACAATATGGCCGAGGTAGAGCACTTGGTCACGCAAAAACTCGCATTTACTTGTGATTCTGCTCCTGCAATCGTTCGAACACAACTTCCAAGTGGCACAGGCGCTCTTGAAAAGAATGTGAGAAGACGATGATGTCGTCTAAATAAACGAGGTAATATCGTAAATGTTTGTCACCCATATATCTCTCCATGAGTCTTTGAAACGTTGCAGATGCATTGCAATCCAAACGGCATGCGGTTACATTTGTAGAACCCAAGTGGCCTACTTGAAAAGCGGTCTTAGCTTTATCCTCTTCCTTAAGCTCAACTTGCCTGCTTTCAGATCAAGCTTGCTGAAATACTTAGCACCGACAAGTAACAAAGGCGTATCGTCAATGTTCGGGATAGCCATAGCGTCCTTTCTTGTGTTACTGATTGGGTATTAGGCTAGAAGATAAACTGCATAAAAGTTACCCAATATGTGCAGAACAGAAAGATAAGAGGTTAAAGGAAAGATTTTGGAGAGGACTCCAAAGTGTAGAACTGCACAATGCTACAAGCGTACATTTTCACTCGAGCATGGGCTTTGGGTCATTGACGAGTAACGTGAGGACAGAAGAATGCCAGATTGCTAAAAGGAGCCAAGAATTTAAGGCAGAACAAGTATCTGAAATAGAAAGTATGGACACAAGAAAATAGCAATGTTAACGCACAGCAACAAGCTATACAAGTTGACTCCAGTATGGCAAAGGAACTTAATGAGTTGGCTTGAAGAATGGGAGCACTAGATAAAAAAATCAATTCTAGAACAGCATGGTTTCAAAAGCCATATGTTTATAAAAAGAAAGATAAAGATAAAGGTCAAAGTCAGGGAAAGGATCAGAATAAGCAATATGAAAGTGCGAATAAATCAGAAAAGGCAAAAGAGGAGGGCAGACTGGAGACGCCAGATCAACACCAAGCCCTGAAAATGATTACATAGTAGAGCACATGCTAGGGGAAGAAAATGTTGGTCCAGTCAACATAAATGGAGTCCAAACTTTAGCATTAATCTCTTCTAGATCGCAAATCAGCACAGTTACAATTGATTTTTTTTACATCAGTTCCATCCAGAACCGTTCATAGGTTCTAAAAACGACTTTGGTTTAGACATGAAGGGAGTGGCCGGACATTCACTGGAATATTTGGGCTGTCCTTGGGTTGACGTGTCTTTGCCATTCGTAGAGGACAAAATTGTCAGAACAATTTGCTTAGTTGCTCCACAAACTGAGTTTAACAAGAAAATCCCAGTTATTGTGGACACTTACATCATGTGTCACTTAGTGAACGAGTCCTCTGGCAAAAATGAGATTCCAAAAAGGCATTCAAGACTCTTAAAGGGGCACTTTTGCTGCTGGGGGTCACAAGTTTTGTTACCTGGGATAACCTGTTGAGATTTAAGTGGGCGTGGCTTGACTACTAGCCCGGGTAACTTTAAGCCAACTGGAATACCTGCAGTACTTAATCTGCTGATAAGAGCTGTCAATAATTCTACAGGTAACTTTCCTCCCTGAAGCAATATCCAATCAGAATTGACTATTGCTAGTGGTGTTTATTGGAGAGCTCAGAAAGATGTTGTCAGGTTGGTGTCTAAGCAAAAACTGAGAAAAGACACCTAATTTGGCCTTTTATACTCCAGGTGCCCATTTAATTGCAAACATGCCAGCGTTGTTAATGCGACCGGTAAAATAATAATTCAACCACTTGACGTTAAACCAGTAACTGGGTTAGTACGTAAAACCAAAGACTGTGAATCTTCAGTTACTGAAACATCAGAACATGGCTGCTCATCCAAGGTCCAAATTTGCCCTTGCCAGCTGCATGAAAGTCAGCAAATGCCAATGTTAACCAGCAGCATGTAGCCAAGTCTGAGTCTGGAAACATACTCAACATCAGGAAAACATGTCCATGTAATGTACACCCCCTTGAACCCCACTTTTATATAGTAAAACTGGGGTATGCAGGGGTATTTCTATTTTTCTTATTTTTGCTTCAAAACATAGATTGTGGGTACTCGTTAGAACCGCCTCGGCGAGGCGGTTCTAACGTGTACCCACAATCAATGTTTTGAGTAAAAATATTAAAAATATCATTTTTTTTCCAATGAAATTTACAATTTTTGCTTCTGAAAAAATTCTCTATATATTGCATGGGCATGTTTTCGTAATGGTATTACCTGACTCTTGTCTTTCGGAGGAGCAGAACAGCGAAGCAAATAGTTTCTTGTCATACTGGAAACATGTCTTTTCTCAGGGTTCGACAGATATAGGCTGTACAAGCCTAGTCCAACATGAGAGCAACCTAGAGGATGAGACGCATTTCAAGGAACCATATCGCAACATACCACCAGGTCCGAGAACATTTAAGGGAAGTGCTTGAGATATGTGTCATCAGGCCATCTTCAAGCCCCTTTAGCTTGAATGTCGTAATCGTCAGAAAAAAGGATGGTTCGATAAGATTCTGTATCGATTACAGAGAGCTAAATTCTGCACCATAATGTAGAACATTAAGGGGATGTACAGGTCAAATAAAGGACGATAAATCAATACTAAAACAGATATAGATTTTAGAATTTATTGACCCTATGACATTGTCACAAACCGTTAGTGCTGTGGGGCAATACACAGTCAAAAAATAAAGACGTGAATATTGACATTACCTATTCCTCATCATGAAATCTTCGCATGAATATGTATAGCATTGTATTAAGCGGCACGGTCAAAGTATGTTACCTTTTACCTGATAAAGGAGGCTTCTTGACACAGTTCGACCAATCACCACAGGGATTACTAGCGGTCGGTGAGCAGTTTAGATTTTGATCAATACAGCGGTGGTTCTTACACTCATACTCGTCGTTTTGGCATTTTCCTGTAACAAACAAACGAATAAGATACCATGCAAATGACAAACACATGCGCGGATCAAGGAAATTTTCTCGGGGGGGGGGGGGGGGGGGGGTGAGGGGGTCCAAATTCCCAGAAGGGGTCTGACGGAAAATTTCAACATGGCAAAAATTAATAATCTGGCAATTCCAGGGGGATCCTGACCCCCTGTCCCACCCCTCTGGATCCTCCCATGAAACAGTCACTCCCTTGCCTGTCGCACGTCAGTATATACGCATTAAAAAGTTTTAAATAGTTTGCTTATTTCAATGAGAAAGGCTATCCCAAATGCTAGAGTACTGTACGTCGGTATCGATTACATTTATAAACCAATATCAACCTCTCCGTCCGTAAATTCATCAATATTACCATGTATTTTTTAATTATCTGTAATTGTTTATTTCTGATTATATTTCCTAAAGCGCTCACATTGCTTCAATTTCAATACGATATAGCCAATGTACGTATGGATATGATAATCTCTAACCTGTGTGGTAGGGCGTTATGACCATGCCAAATTGGTCTTCAGGAAAACTTTCGTCATGTTGGAAATACAATGTCAGGTACGGTCCAGTCGTTGTGAACACGCCGTCCGGCTTTGTACAACTACACAATCTTCCTCCTTTGATAAATGAGCCTTTGCATGAGAAAACTAAAATTTGTGTTTCTGACCAGATCTGACACAAACCGGCTTGTACAGTGATATGGCAAGAAGCTTAAAATTTTAGATTTATGTAGGTGAGAGATTGTACTATCTACGTAGCAAATGCAAAGGTGCTGATCAGCTCTGCAGTTACCGAATGAAAACCGAATGAAAATCATTTTAGTTATTTCTACCCTTGTTTCGTGGGCGGGAGCATCATGAAAGCATGTCAGTGTAATGTTTACCCCCTGAACCCCACTTTTATATAGCAAAACTGGGGTATGCAAGGGTATACCTATTTTTTTTTATTTTGATCCAAAATATAGATTGTGGGTACTCGTTAGAACCGCCTCGCCGAGGCGGTTCTAACGTGTACCCACAATCTATGTTTTGAGCAAAAATAAGAAAAATATAAAAAAAAAAAATTGTCTGAAAATTTTCTAATTTTACAACTTAAAAAATCTCTGTATATTGCATGGGCAAGTTTTCATAATGTGGGTGGGAGGTTTGTCTTTACTTGCGCTGGCCCCTGGTATTCGTTTTTTTCCTTCATAATGTAATACAGCTTCATTGTGTTTATACAAAGTCAAGAAGTATAGATAAATATTTATCAAATATATATATATTTTCATACAATATATTTGAAATGTTATATTTAACCATGTGTAAAACGGTTATATTTTACATTTTCACATATGAAAAAAAGAACATTTTGGATTGCCTATGTTTTTCCATTTACTCACTGCACACCACTTCATAAGTTCAAACGCCTATAAATTTCTTATTTGTGAACAAAAAACATAAAAAGGTACACGTAGGCAAATATCAGTAGGCAAAAATAAAGTAGGGGTATTCATTTTCTTAGTCAGAAAATAAGGGAACATTTTGGTATCAAAATTAATTAAGGTGGCTAAAATTTGTTTTTCATATCTATCACCTCCCCACTTCAGTGTGTCTTTTTCGGTAAGAAGTCTACGTTATCTGACGCCATCAGACTTTTATTGGACGTCACTTGGTTACCAGTATTTTAACTACATTTCCATTCATTTGACATGTTTGCATATTCGTTTCAAATGTCAGGTCATGTAAAAAGCTTTAAATGAAAGTGAAATTGTAAAAAAAATAGCATAGCGACCCCCATGGCCGAGCGCTGTGTCTGATGTGGCCACATGTGAGACATGCCAAGTTTTGCTTGCGGGTGTGTCAGGAGGTTTTTCTCGGGGTTCTCCCGTTTTCGACCACCTACTGATTGGCCCGTCTCATATGAGCTGAAATAATCTTGAAAGGGATGTAAAACAGAATTAAAAAACAACAACAAAAAACATACAGGAGGTTTTTCTCGGGGTTCTCCCGTTTTCGACCACCTACTGATTGGCCCGTCTCATATGAGCTGAAATAATCTTGAAAGGGATGTAAAAACAGAATTAAAAAACAAAAAAAAAAAAAAAAAAAAAAAAACATACATGATTATGTCTTCCTTTGCTGAAAATTCGAATGTTTCTGTTGAATATGGCTTTGATTTGAAGTGAAAATATGTATACTTCATTCGTGTCTTCGCCACTCATGAAATATAAATATTTGTTTTTCACTTCTCTCGTGAAATAAAAGCCATACATTCAACAGAAAAATTTAAATATCCTCTATGTAATACTACGTTTGATAACCATATATATATCCTGGAAAACTGCTTGACTTCGCAAAGACATGCTAGAGTCAGATAACAATCGCTACAAAATCCGAGCAGCACTGTAAATGAAATACCTAAGCCACCTCGTGGGAAAAAGCAACAATATGGTTTCTGACCAGGTCTGACACAAACCGAGCTGTACAAGCACTGAAGATGGCTGGAGACGGAAAATTTTGGATTTAGAAAGTAGAGGAATTGTACTATCCATGTAGTGAAAACAAAGGCGCTGATCAGCTTCTCAGTTACTGCTAAGCTGGTCTGCGCCTTTATTTTTCGCATATGCAGACTGTTGGTTTTCCCACGGGACGGCTCACCTGTAATAAACGGATCATCTCTTGATCTACCATCGTCTATTTCCAGGAAAATGGATTGACAATCACGGGTTTGCTCGATACACATTTCGTTAAAGAACAACATCAACTGTTTACTCCTCGTTGTATGGATGTTAAACTGACATCTCATGTTTCGTTGTGAAGTAAAAAGTAAATGGACCTGGTCGATATCTACATATAGAGTCGAGTTACATAAGTTCTGCATGTAGTCTGAAAAATAGTTACACTCATATTCACAATGCCAACCTCTTTAGAACGCGATCGTATGGCCCATTAGACGTCAACCTCGTTGTAAGTGAACCGCGTATAATGACTGACCCATCTTTAGGTTACTGGGTACTATCCCAATTTTGAAACGTTGAAAAGAGAACCATAATCGGTGGTCCTCATTTCGCCATCGCCGGTGGAGGTAAACAGCCTTCATATCACGTTACAGACGTACAGGTTATAACTTGAATGCTATGCGATAGTCTGCAGGCTTAGTTTTTTACCTAATCATGGTTGATAACTACCTTCTTTAATTGGACACCGGTGCGTCGGGCGTCACTCTACGATGGCCCCAACATAAAGCCAGTAACTTTGTGTTACTGATCGTCCCAAGTCGATACTTCTGTGGTGGTTCTTTTTGTTTTATGTCTTGGTGTTTAAAATATTTTTGTGCTGTTGGCGCCTTATGTATGTTTGCATATTTTTAGTTAAGTTAAGGTAACTGAGTGGCCACCTATTGGGAAAATAGCTGCTCATTCGGCTTACGAAATGTTTTCATGGTAAAAGTACCTGATTGTTAGTTTGGTTTTTTTCCACCTTGGTTTTTGGAGTGGGAGTCTTTTTCTGATTGCGCCTTTTCCTGATCTTTGCCTACTTGTACTCATTTAAGTTGGTTTGGGCCGGAGCTTTTTGTCTGTTGCTTGGCCCACCGGGGTTCAACTGTTGTTTTTCTTTTGCTTCGGGTTTCAGTAAGTTATTCGGCGCCCAGGGATCTCCGCCTTTGGGCAGCTCACTGAATCTGTGAGTCCTCGTTTTTGATTCATCATGGTGGTTATCATGATTTATTTGTTTGTCCATGGTGATTCATTGACTAGTTAGAGATTCATCACGAGGACCGAACAACTAACTAAATGTTGAGAAGATGAGGGTGATGTTAGGCGTATGTAAATCGATTTAAACCACCCAGTAATTTTATATTACTGATCGTTCCAATGCGATACTTCTGTTGTGGTTCCATTTGTTTCATGTTTTGGAGTGGAATGTTTGTGCTGTTTGAACCTTGTGTACAGTATGTTTTCATATTTTTATTTAAGTTCAGGTAACTGAGTGACCGCCTATTGGGAAATAGCTCCTCACTCGGCTTGCGATGTTTTCTACGTATAAGTACCTAGTTGTCAATTAAGTTTTTCCCACCTCGGTTTTTGGAGTGGGGATTTCTTTCTGATTGCGCCTTTTCCCGATAATTGCCTACTTAGTGATTAGAAGAACCACCTGACGCTTTGTATATTTTATCATCGGGAAGGCACATTAGCTGTTAAACACTTGCCTGACATTGCATGTATGCAATCACAGAGATACGCACATGGCGCTTCTCTATTTAATGCCTTCTGTTGAAATTATTTAGTAAATCTGCATTTAACAGATCATAAAATACACACATCTTCTTATGTACGACGACTTGTTATCAACATTTTTGAGAGTCATGTCAAAGGTTTGTGTAATTAAATGATATTATTAATATGTTTAAGAAAGTTTCCTCCAAAACATTAAAATGGCTAAACTGGACCAAATGACTAATATACTTACAATAGTCAGTTTTTGCTAAAACCTGAGAAAGTAAGGCACACAATGAAATAATTTGCAGAGATTTCATTATAAAACGATTTTAAATTCCGGGTTGAACATATTGTACTCTTACGTATTTTACACACACAGTAATTGGCAAAACTCATATTTTAATATTTTATCTCTAACAAACAAATGATAGCCTAAATCAACCTTCATCACAAGAAAACACATTTGAGTGATCGGCTCGTAAACAGCACTGAGATGCACAGATTGAAGTACGCATGTGTGAACATTATGGTGTAGAGTGTTTTACAAGACAGGCTGAGTGTTCTAAACGTCTAAAGCTAATATTAAAACAAGTTAGAAAGGTCTGCGGTTGCTCACTAGTACAACATTTTAGAGCTTTCAGACGTCTCAGCTACGATCAGAAGCAAATTTTTGTTTCACCTGTTTTCAGAGGTGTTTTGTAAAAGTTGTACCCTTGGCTTTGTTTCACTTTTTCCGAAATCTGTAAGTTAAACAGTTTCGGAAAATATATACCTCTTTATCATTCTATGCCACAGAATTCCGTTATATCCAAAACTCTATTGCATCTTCAAAATCATGAAAAATTAAGAAAGGGGAGCTAACTTCTTACTTAGGAATCGGATTTGGCCGAAACTTAATATACTTAAAGCTGGTGTGTATATTCTGGTTATGAATACGTTTGAACAGAATCAGATTAATAGCTAGCTAGAAAATAAGAAAACATTGATTTCACCATTATATGGGACCTATCCGTTGCCATGGTAACCAGAGTTTTGATCCATTCCACCCTATATTGTAATAAAAGTTGTGTTCTGATAAAAAGATGCGTCATGTGAAATTTGATGGTTCTGGGTTCATTGGTTTTTAGAAATTTTACACTTTTTGTTGTAGATTTTTTCTCTACGGGCAGGACATTTTTGACCAAAATATAATTTCTATAATTCTACATTGTCACTGGCGTTGGTATAATATTTTTCTCATGACAATTATCAGTTCATAAGACTCCATTTCCCAATGTGATTTAAACTTCCAGAAGTATGTGATGTCATAGAGAAATGACATCTTACGGACAGGACACTTTTTTGTTACATTGTCCTCAGTAATTTGGGATATAAATATCTATCCAGTGATAAAAGTAAGTCACGCGACTGGTTATTTTTATCGATAAGGTATGTCCAAATATTGTTTATAACACATTGGAAGTAGTATTGGATGTAACAGTCTGACTTATCTGGCAGGTCACTTTTCTCACTTTAAAATACCTCATTTTGGCACATGTCATCAGCTTTAGTAATCATGGCATAACTCAAAAATAAATAGTCGTAGCCCATTCAAATAAACGGCAGAATAAAGGGGATATGGCCACTTACTAGCCACAGAATATTTTATATGCAAATAAAGTGTCAGTTTCAATCCCCTTACACATAAAAAAAGCAATTTTCAAGTGAGACAGTATAACACCTTTTTTGGGGGTATTTTTGGCTATTTAAACTTATACTGAGAAAAAATGGCTTGTCCAATCAACATGATTTTTTTAGGCCAGTGAGAAGTAATTGATCTTGACATCCTGCAATTCAATTTAAGTAAGTTAGTGTCAAAGAATTCGTTACACAACCGCATAACACTTGGTAAATTTAAAATTGTCATTTGATCTTAGCTGACCCGAGAGGAATCAAGAAAATGGCTGCAAGCAAGTATACCCCCCGCAAGGTGATAACTTGTAAACCCTGTTTGCTAGTTACAAAGTATTTTAATGGCGTCTAACTTCATAGAGCTGCAGTTTATCCATATTCTTAACAATGATTTTTTCTTCAAGAAAAATCTTCATGCATATCATCAGTATGTCTGAAAGATAACTTCAAAGTATTAAAAGGATGTACTGAAAACTCTAGGAGGAGTTGATTTCACAAAGCAGGCACTATATCCCATTATTCAATATGTTAAATGAACGAAATTCGGCTAAGTTTAAATCACTGTAAAATTGTTCAAAACAATTTTTTCATCAAGAAAAATCTTTATGCACATCTGCAATATGGTTGAAAGCTAATTGCAAAGTATTAAAATGATACACTGGAGAGTCTAGGAGGAGTTGGTTTAACAAAGTAGACACGATATGCCATATTTCAGTATGTAAAGTGAACGACAATTTGCCAAGTTAAAAACGCTGTAACATTGGTAACCATTCGGGTCAGCTAAGATCAGATGACAATTTTAAATTTACCAAGTGTTATGCGGTTGTGTAACGAATTCTTCGACACTTACTTACTTAAATTGAATTGCAGGATGTCAAGATCAATTAATTCTCACTGGCCTAAAAAAAATCATGTTGATTGGACAAGCCATTTTTTCACAGTATAAGTTTAAATAGCCAAAAATACCCCCAAAACAGGTGTTATATTGTCTCACTTGAAAATTGCTTCTTTTTATGTGTAAGGGGATTGAAACTGACACTTTATTTGCATATAAAATATTCTGTGGCTAGTAAGTGGCCATATCCCCTTTATTCTGCCGTTTGTTTGAATGGGCTACGACTATTTGTTTTTGAGTTATGCCATGATTATTAAAACTGATGACATGTGCCAAAATGAGGTATTTTAAAGTGAGAAAAGTGACCTGCCAGATAAGTCAGACTGTTACATCCAATACTACTTCCAATGTGTTATAAACAATATTTGGACATACCTTATCGATAAAAATAACCAGTCGCGTGACTTACTTTTGTCACTGGATAGATATTTATATCCCAAATTACTGAGGACAATGTAACAAAAAAGTGTCCTGTCCGTAAGATGTCATTTCTCTATGACGTCACATACTTCTGGAAGTTTAAATCACATTGGGAAATGGAGTCTTATGAACTGATAATTGTCATGAGAAAAATATTATACCAACGCCAATGACAATCTAGAATTATAGAAATTATATTTTGGGCAAAAATGTCCTGTCCGTAGAGAAAAAATCTACAACAAAAAGTGCAAAATTTCTAAAACCAATGGACCCAGAACCATCAAATTTCACATGGCGCATCTTTTTATCAGAACACAACTTTTATTACAATATAGGGTGGAATGGATCAAAACTCTGGTTACCATGGCAACGGATAGGTCCCATAGGGTTATAATGGTGAAAACAATGTTTTCTTATTTTCTAGCTAGCTATTAATCTGATTCTGTTCAAACTTATTCATAACCAGGATATACACACCAGCTTTAAGTATATTAAGTTTCGGCCAAATCCGATTCCTAAGTAAGAAGTTAGCTCCCCTTTCTTAATTTTTCATGATTTTGAAGATGAAATAGAGTTTTGGATATAACGGAATTCTGTGGCATAGAATGATAAAAAGGTGTATATTTTCCGAAACTGTTTAACATACAGATTTCGGAAAAAGTGAAACAAAGCCAAGGGTACAACTTTTACAAAACACCTCTGAAAACAGGTGAAACAAAAATTTGCTTCTGATCGTAGCTGAGACGATTGTTTTTTTCACCAAGAAAAATCTTCATGCACATCTGCAATATGTCTGAAAAATAACTGCGAAATATTTAAAGGATATACTATAAACTCCTGGAGATGTTGATTTCACAAAGTAGGCACTATATGCCATTGTAATATGTAAAGTGAATGAAATTGGCTGAGTTCAAACCGCTGTAAAATTGCTAAAATTATTTTTTTTTCACCAAGTAAAATCTTCATGTACATCGTCAATATGTCTGAAAGATAACTGCAAAGTATCACAATGATACTCTGAAAGCTTTCGGAAGAGTTTTCACAAAGTAAGTAGCCACTATATGCCATTGTAATATGTAAAGTGAATGAAATTGGCTAAGTTCAAACCGCTGTATAATTGCTAAAAAATATTATTTTTTTTCACCAAGAAAAATCTTCATGTACATCGTCAATATGTCTGAAAGATAACTGCAAAGTATTTAAATGATAACCTGAAAGCTCTAGGAAGAGTTTTTTTTTACAAAGTATGCGCTATTTGTACAATAGCAAACATCTAACATTAAGAATTACAAAATGGCATAACTCTTGCAATATTGATCCTTCAGTCCCTATTTTCTTACCAAACATGCATTGTCTGATGGTTATGGTGTGGTGCAAGTCTGGACGTGTATATATTATGAACGAGTTATCCACTAATCATTTGTAACCACGACCCCCATCCCAGGGAAATAGCGGAGACTTTTACACCTGATCCAGCAAACCCCAGCTAAAAGCCGCCCTGCGGGGACAACTTGTTAGTAAAACCATTGCTGGTTTCCCCACAGTCTGCTATGATTTCATTCCACTGCTGTTTTGAATTTAATTATATAAAGCAAACCCCCGCACTGCCGTGGCAAAAACATCGGTAAAACCCCAGATCATTGCCACGGCTATTCATCGCCCTCCCCCGGGGGTGGGGGCGTGGCTACTGGTGCATTAGAAGAACATGTTACGTCATATGATAAACATGCGCATGGTCGTATCACCGCAATAGATAAACGACTCAGCAATGGACCCATCATAAGCATAAAAGGAAAAACAAACAAAAAAAAAAAAAAAAAAAAAAAAAAAAAAAAAAAAAAAAAAAAAAAACAATATTTATGTCATTTCTTTGTTCGTTTGTTTTTTATACTGCATTATCTCCTCACGAAGAGATAATTTGCTAAGTATTTGCTTATAGCATCTGACTCATGCAGCAGCAGTCACATGACTAGGTATATTTTAATTGTGCCTCTCTAATAGCAGGTCAGCATTCGCGCTAGACTTTCCATACTGTATGCTTGTTGTATAAATGTAGTAGTTATAATTAAATATCAGAATTGAGTCTGGAGTTATTATTACTATATAATAACAAACATAACATGGTGTCAGAGTAAATACGTCAATTATGGATAAATTTACGACCGGATCACTTCCATGTATGGACTGGGAAAGACAGGACTTGGAACAAAGCTGGAAAAGTTTTAAGCAACATGTTCAGTTTATGTTCGACGGGCCTCTAAAGAAGAAAGATGAGGAAGAAAAATGTGCTTTCTTAATGCTCTGGGTAGGAGAAAAGGGCAGGAATTTATTCCAAACATGGAATTTGTCAGCTGCACAGAAGAAAAAACTGGATAATTATTACAATGGTTTCGAAGCGTACGTTAAACCTACGTCTAACACCATATACAATAGGTATAAATTTCAAAGTCGGGTGCAGAATCAGGAAGAGCCATTCGAACAGTTTGTGGCTGAATTACAATTGTTAGTCAAATACTGTGAATATGATAAGCAAGATGAAATGGTTCGTGATAGAATTGTGGCAGGAGTTAAAAACTCGAAAATCAGAGCTAAGTTGTTAAATGAGGGTTCAACATTGACATTGACTAAAACACTCGAAGTGGCAAGAACTCATGAATTGTCACATACTCAGTGTAGTGCCATGGAAGAAAAGACTGTAAATGCGGTCAGACAGAAACAGAAATCAAAACACGGAAAATCTGAGAAACAGAAAACCCCAGCAAACTCTGATAAAGAACTTTGTGGCAAATGTGGTTATGAACATGGGAAATTGCAATGCCCCGCGTACGGAAAACGTTGTTCAAATTGCAAACGTTTTAATCATTTCCAGAAAATGTGCAAGACTCCACCATCAAACAGTTACAGATCAAAGAAAAAACATGTACGTACAATCAACGATTCGAGTGACAGTAGCGACAATGAGCTATATGCAGGTATGATAAATGACTTATCGATGAACTCTGTAAATTCGTTAAATGACGAATGGACGGTAAATTCGAAAATCAATGACAGATCGATAAATTTCCAGATCGATACTGGTGCAAGATGTAATGTGATGTCACAAGACAATTTTCGCTCGTTGGGAATTAAAACTGCCTTGAAACCAACATCTACAAAATTGACATCATTCAGTGGACATAAATTAAAGCCTACTGGAATAGTACAGTTGCCGTGCAAAATACAAGGTAACAATTTTGACATTGACTTTTACATTGTTGACTCATCTGTTCCATCTGTTCTTGGAAGTTCCACATGCCGAGATATTGGGTTGATTCAAAGACTGTATAATATACATGCAAATGAAATGCCACAGCAGAAAAAAGACTTGCCACAAGACATTGAATCGTCGTACAAGGATCTTTTTGAAGGTCTGGGTTGCATGCCAGACACATATTCAATAAAGGTAGATCCATCAGTGAAACCTGTCATCCATCCACCTAGAAAAGTTCCAATTTCTATGAAAGAAAAGGTGAAATCGGAATTGTTACGAATGGAATCCGAAGGTGAGAGCTGTAAAAGAAATGCCGCCGCCGACGAACGTAAAAGAGTTACAAACGCTACTAGGATTTGTCCAATACCTAGCCAAATTCATAGCAAACATGTCGGAAATTACTGCGCCACTCAGACAGTTGCTTGAAAAGAACATTCAGTGGCACTGGGACTCTGAACAACAATCAGCATTTGATATGTTGAAGGAAAAAGTGTCAAATGCTCCTGTTTTACGTTACTATGATCCAAAGAAGGAATTAGTAATGCAGGTCGATGCAAGTTCAAAGGGTCTTGGAAGCGTGTTACTTCAAGAAGGACAACCGATTGCATATGCGTCACGAGCGCTGACGAAGGCTCAGCAAAACTACGCGCAAATCGAAAAGGAAACTCTGGGAATTACTTTCGCTTGTAACAAATGGCACCAATTTATTTTCGGACGAGAAGTTACGGTAGAAACTGATCATAAACCATTACAGGCAATATTCACCAAACCGTTGTTTAAATCACCATTAAGACTTCAGAAGTTATTGCTTGATTTACAGAAATATGACTTGAAAGTAAAATACAAACCAGGAAGTACGTTATTTTTGGCAGATCATCTTAGTAGAGCTTATCTAAATGAGGCAAAAGAAGATTTGTTATCTGACACTGAATTGAGTGTAAATTACCTGACATTCTTACCTGTGTCAAAAGAAAATCAGTTGAAAATAAAAAATGCGACAAAACAGGACGAAGAAATGCAAATCTTGAGAGACACTGTTCTCAAAGGTTGGCCACAACGAAAAGACCAAGTTCCGCCAATAATAAGGCCATTCTGGAATTTTCGTGATGAAATAACTTACGTTGAAGAAATGTTATTCAAAGGACAAAAGTTGATAGTACCAAAATCTTTAAGAAAAGAAATGTTGGCTATCATTCATGAATCGCATTTGGGAATAAATAAATGCAAGTCGCGTGCCAGAGACTCATTGTTTTGGATAGGAATGGCATCTGAGGTAGAGCAGACAGTAAGAAACTGTACAGTGTGTGCTCAAAATCAAAGAGCAAATGTTAAAGAACCATTGATACCGGGAATAATACCTGACAGACCATGGTCACATGTTTCCGCAGATATCATGGAACTGAATAACAGACATTATCTTGTCATAGTAGACAGATACTCAAAATGGGTAGAGCTGAATTTGTTAGAGAATATGACTAGCAAAAATGTCATAAAACATTTGAAAAGTCAGTTCTCGCGGTTCGGAATTCCTGATCAATTTTATACAGACAACCAATCGACGTTTGTAAGCGCTGAGTTCAGGAATTTCGCGAAAGAATATGGATTTGATTGTGTCACTTCTTCGCCAACATATGCGCAAAGCAATGGACTAGCAGAAAGAGCTGTTCAAACTGTAAAAGACATGTTGAAAAAGGCGAAAGATCCATATTTGGCAATGTTGTCATATAGAACGACAGCAATAGATGACATAGGACTGTCACCAGCAGAAATGATGTTCTCGCGTAAGCTAAAAACAAAACTACCAACGTCAGCTCCACTGCTTCAACAACAAGGACTGCCTAAGAACCTTAAAAATCGTTTCAAACGACGACAGGATAAACAAAAGCAGTATTACGACCGTGGTAGTAAGCAGCTGAAACCGTTGAAAATCGGAGAAAATGTCGTTATGGAACATAACAATACGTGGAAACCAGCTACGGTTACGGCAGAACATCATACACCGAGATCATACGTTGTGGAAAACGAATATGGTCAAACATACCGACGTAATCGCAGACACCTACGATCGACATCTGCGAGATTTAATCCTGATCAAATACCAGACGACAGGTCAGGAAATGCAACGATATCAACGTCAGAATCAACGTCAACGTCAGACCAGCAAAATGGAACAACGGAAACAACACCAACGCAGACAACAACGCGTTCGGGTCGTGTGGTCAAAGTACCATCAAAGTTCCAGGATTATGTAATGTAAATATACATGTAGTGTGAATATGCTACGAATGAAAGTGTTCTATAATCAGTAGTATTCTTAAAATCAGTTGCATAATAGTGTGTTTCGAAAATTCGAAATTTGGATTAATGTTCTATTCATTCATTCATTTATATTGGAATATATGTGCTGAAATATATAATTCATGAAAGTGAAAAAGTGCTAAATTCATTCATAAGATTCATTCATAGAAAGTTTGGATATTTAGCAGCTGAGTTATTCATTGAGAATTGGATTATGTTACTAGATTCTAGACCACACACTCATTAAAACAATCCAGACATCATAGAGATTAAGCTGTCATTGAGCTTATCCTAATTATTTAGATACTGTTAACCTTTAACATGCAATTAGATTTCAAAGACTTGTGACATAAAATGCTGCTGGCAGATACAATTATGAACTTGATAAGACTAAGCATTTTAGGGTTGGTTCATGCAATCTAATTATGTGGTTGATAACAGAAACATTATTTTGACATTTAATGTATTGCAAAGCACCAAGGTTGAACTGACATAGTTTCCAGTACAAATATGTAGTCTCGTCAGTATTTGAAGCAAACAATTAATGCATGCTTTCCAGAAAGTTTTTAATGCATGTAAATGAATTTAAATTTCATTTTTTCTTTGAAAAGGGGGATGTTAAGTATTTGCTTATAGCATCTGACTCATGCAGCAGCAGTCACATGACTAGGTATATTTTAATTGTGCCTCTCTAATAGCAGGTCAGCATTCGCGCTAGACTTTCCATACTGTATGCTTGTTGTATAAATGTAGTAGTTATAATTAAATATCAGAATTGAGTCTGGAGTTATTATTACTATATAATAACAAACATAACAGATAACATGCATGTGGATTGCATCTTAAAAACGCATTAAACTTTTAAATAGTTTACAGAAAGAAATAAAATGAGATTTGATTGTGTTATATGAAAACTTATAATATAGCTCATACTCCCTTTGAACGTAAGGATCAAACTTTTATATTTTATTTAAATACAAGACTTGCCTGAGCAGACTAAAAACCGAGACTTTTAACTGTACGTTGTTGTTTCAAACTCACTCAGAATCTATTGGAGATGTATACACCGGGTCGGTGGTGCGGCCTGTTGGTGAACTGTCTTATCTCCATCGTTCACATGATATGCATCGCTGCGTATTGGATTATGTACAGTGAATTTGGACTGGTTTCTTGTATCGACCTTTTTTCGACGTCAGCGATGGCCAATTTAGATGTAAAATAAATAATAAATGAAAAAAAGGTCTGAGGACCTTTCCAATCAGTAAAATGTCTCGTAAAATGTAACTGCAATGTGCCGAAGACCCATCCTCCTCGGATGCCTGCAACTCTGTTATCAGTGTAATGATTGCATAACTCTACTGTGACAGGTCACTGGTTGGTTTTCGTTCCAAGGCGATACTTCTGTGGTGGTTCTTATTGTTTTATGTCTTGTTGTTTAAAATGTTTTTGTGTTGTTGGTGCCTTATGTATATTACCATATTTTTAGTTAAGTTTAGGTAACTGAGGGGTCACCTATTGGGAAAATAGCTGCTCATTCGGCTTACGATATGTTTTCATGGTATAAGTACCTGATTGTTAATTTAGTTTTTTCCCACCTCGGTTTTTGGAGTGGGAATCTTTTTCTGATTGTGTCTTTTCCTGTTCGTTGCCTACTTGTACCTTTCGACATATTGTGTATCCAGTATTTTGGTTACTTACGTTTTTGATTTGTATCATGTTCAAGTGGATTTAAAATTAATATATCGATGCCGCAAATGTAATAAAAGACAAAGCACAAGGCATCAGCAAGACCATTTGATGACAAATCACGACATGAAATCATCTGGTTAAGCTCAAAAATTAGCTAAACGACAAGTCATGTTCATTTTCTCAGAAGCGAGAGTTATTTCAGGACACCAATTACTTGGATCGATATTAATTTGGCTGTTAAGATTATTAGAATGGGTCTGTTTAAAACACGTTTGGCTACAAAAAAAGGCTGATATTACGGTAGTTTGTATCAGAATATCCATGCATGTGTTGTTTTGTTCGAGTAATAATTGATATGAATCACAACGAAAATAAATTGCCAAAATGGATATTTATTTTCTTTACAAAAATAATTAAGCGAATGAAACCACACAGCTGGGAAATACGTGGTACGGAATGGGTGACGCACAATGCAATTCTGTCCGAAGTTGAGATTAGAAAATCGAGTATTCTCCTATAGCGTATGCTCTATTAAGTGATAGATGCAATCAATGCAAAAATGAATATTTATTGAATGAAAGTAGCATAAAGATTCAGGTTATGTCGTTTTCTCAAACATTTCCGCCGCATGAACATATATCTTCAATCACAATAACATTGAAATGTTTGCGAAAACGAAATAACAGGGATTTCTTATGTACTTTCATTCAATAAATGCTAATTTCTGCTTTGACCGCACCTATATATCAGTCAGTAGAGTGAACGCAGGAGAAAACTCGAATGTCTCATTTCAACTTCGGGCAGAATTGTTGTGTGTGTCACCGGTCATTTATCGGTTTGTATGTATAGAGATATTTTTAAAGTTTTAAAAATGAAATTTGTTTGTCGAACAAAATTGATATTTATTCTTATTTTTTGCTCAAAACATAGATCGTGGGTACACGTTAGAACCGCCTAAGTGAGGCGGTTCTAAAGAGTACCCACAATCTATGTTTTCGAGCAGAAATAAGGAAAATAGGTATACCCCTTCATACCCCAATTTTGCTTGTGAGGTATAATGGGGTGTTCATTTTACAAACATGGTTTCCTGATATAGAAGTAGAAAATGTGTCTCTAAGAAAATAATTACTTGAAATATTGTGGAATATTTACAGCATTCTCACTTTGGCTATGGTCCTTACGAAATATATCTGTATTTGTTTTGATACTCCTTTGACCCGCCGAATGAACATCAGGTAGTTCTAACGTGCACCCACGATATGCATGTATGTTTTGTGCAAAAATAAGAAAATATCAAAACATTTCTTCTGAAAATTTTAATTTTTGAACTTTACAAATCTCTGTATATTGCTTGGGCTTGTTTTGTTGGACACACTGAATGACTCTACTTAAATATAAAAAGCTCGAAATATGTCAAGAACTCATTTTTATTCAGTCAGCATGCTCACTCGTCTCACGTTCAAGAAACCGGGCGTTTATTAGCTTTCTGTCGGAAATCGTACGCCATTAAGGAAGGCGTTAATTTTTTTCAGGAGGATCAGACCTTTCAGGGCCTTAATTGACAGTCTAAGAGTTAATGAAGAAATTCATCCCAGACAGCCAGTGAAATAAAGTTCAATTTACATATGTCTCGTAGGCTGTAGACATTTGAGCCGCCGCATGGGAAAACCAACAATCTGCATAGGCGAAAACAAAGGCGCAGATCAGCTTCGCAGCGAAGCTGATCAGCGCCTTTGGTTTCGCTACACGGATAGTACAATTCCTCTACTTTCTAAATCCAAATTTCCAGTCTCTAGACATCGTCTCTGCTTGTACAGCCTGATTCGTGACGGACCTGGTCGGAAACCCCGAAGACCGTTTTATTTTTCGCGTCGCGGCTCATAGTAAACAATTTCTTATTGTGGTGCAAGAGTATTTACCTTATGACTGCAATGTTAATCATGGGGAGTTATTTTTCATAACTTACTGCACGTGCAGTATAGAAAATACTTTCACACCTGTCTGGAGGTAAGGAAAGTACTTTCACACCTGTCTGGAGGTAAGAAAAGTCACTTTCCTTACCCCCAGACAAGTAGTGAAAGTGACATTCCTACTTTCTGACAGCTGATAAAAGCTCCACTAAAGCATGGCCATGCCATTTCGACTCGGACTTCCATCCCAATGTAACTGCTTTGAAATCCTTGTTTGAGTAGTACTGAAACTAAGGATTTGCCCAGTGCGCATGAATATCGATTGCACTGCACTGATCGGACTGGGCAGTTGCATTGAGATGAGTGTCTTCTCGAGTTGGAAGTTGGTTTCTAATTCTAGTATTAATGTTAGTGTGTTATTGTTGTAAAAGTGCAAGAACAATGAATGAGAAACCAATTTCACACATTTTTGAATTGCGTATATCATAAACGACCAACTGTATCCCTTAAATACAGCTGGGCATTTGTACACTGGTCCCCTAACTTACTATGGGGATTTTAGAAAGTTAGGTCCGTAGGTTTCAAACCCTGCATTACAATCCTACACACGCTATATATACTTATTTGAAACTCAAAACGAAATGGTGCTACGGTTTACATATAACAGAAGAGATAATTTTTATTTGCTCGCCCAGTCTGTTAACTGTTTTGATAAAAGATAATTCTTATAGTTGATTAGAAAATTTGAGAAAGAAATGCTGAATATTACAAAATAAAAATATGTTTCAAAACGTTTAAAATGTGCAAGGGAAGATACTCCATTCTGATCTATTTTTGACAATAGCGAAGACAGATCGTTGACAAGATTCATCGTTTTGCACGTGCAGTATTCGGTTAACAGTTACGTCGCGAGAAAAGAAATTTTAATGGACAAAATTTTTCGGTCATTCGTTTATGTAATATTTCGTAAAAGCTCCGAACAGATCTAAAGTAACCAGTGTTTGATTTGTCGTTGTGTAGGTCGGGCGGAAACTAAAATTTCACTCAGTCGGGTCATAAGGTAAGTTAATTACCCGCTTCGCGACAGGTGGGCATGATATTTTCCTGACCTGTCCAGCCAAAAGCATGCACCTCGAGCCCTTCGGGCTCTCGGTGCATGCTTTTGCCTGGACAGGTCAGGAAAATATCATACCCACCTGTCGCTCAGCGGGTAATTACTACTTGTCATAGGAAATGGAATATCGACACTAACTTTCCAGTGCTCTAATGTAGGCGTCATACCTAGCCGATTTTAACACGCGATGGACACACGATTATGAAAAGTTTCAATTTCGGCGGGGATCGTGAAGACATCGGGCCATTCGTGAGTGCATCGTTACCCATCGTATGTCCATCGGGAGACTTTTTAAGCCATCGGCATCACCATCGCGAGCGGCACCAAAATCTTTGACATGCCAAAAAAATACAGGAAGGACACACGATGGTTCAATTTCGTGTTGAATTCGCGAGTGCATCGTGGCCTTCGCAAAGCCATCGTGAGGCCATCATATGACATCGGGACTACATTGTACTTCTGTCGTGTGGTCATCGGCACCATCGGCTAAGTTTTGCTACACGAAGGCAATACGATGGAGACGCGATGCTGCCCGATTGTGTTACGAAGGCAACACGACATCGTATAGCCCTAGCAACGCCATCGTATAAGCATCGTACCTAACAAAATTATAACACGATGGCATCCCGATGGAAACACGATATTAACTTAAACTGCATTTTCTGCGTTTCCAATATATCCCAAGGTAACGTTGACATACAAAAATCAGCATCCACACACACGCGGCCTTTTTCTCAGAAAATCTTAAGTTCAGTACTGTTGATTCTATTCTGACAAAAATCATGGTGTATTTCGAAGACAAGACAAACAGGAAGAAGAAGACTGCAGCACTGCTTCTTTACACGCAACTGGAACATGATAATATCATCTTGCAGGAGCAACACCATCTTTTACAGGTATTTGGTTTCTTTATTATCATGTTGTCTTTCAAGCAGCACTCTGTTTTTTTTTCTAGTAGAGCAGTACCCACTGCAGTGTTCGACAAATTATCTACATCTACTATAAACTCAATAACAGTTTTTTTTTTTTTTTTTTTTTTTTTTTTTAATTCAGTTTTACGTCCCTTTCAAGATTATTTCAGCTCATATGAGACGGGCCAGTCAGTAGGTGGGCGAAAACGGAAAAACCACCTGGCACACCCGCAAGCAGAACTTGGCTTGTCTCACATGTGGCCAGTGCGGGGCTCGAACCCACACCAGACACAGCTTGGGTGGAGCTGACAGGCGCAATCTTCTTCCCACGCACTCTTCCTGGTTTCGGTGGCATTTCCAATTTTATTTTGTAAAGAAAGAAACTGAGTTAAATGCGTTACCGCCGGTTAAGAATAGACATCCGATTCACGTCCTTCCGGTTTTGCGTGTGAGGTGCAGCAAAATGTAAACAAAACATACACTACTCGGATCGATCGATAATTATTTTGTAGAATAGAACGGTATCAAAAATCTAAGAATGCTATTTTGTCACTTATTTATCATTGTTAGACAGCACCAAAACAGATTGCAAGGTTGGGGGTTATTTGTTCCCTCCTACGAAACATGTGTTTCAACACGGCCAAGAACGGCAAAATACAACTAAAAATTGGGCAATTTGCTGCTAAATATCATGTTTTTGTGATGTAGTTATATATTAAATAAATTACATCTGATGTCTGCCACAGTATTCACTTTTCTTAGGGTTCAACATTTATTTTTCGAAGGGAAGAAAAAATGGTTAAGCATTTAATCATTAAAATAAGAAGGATTTATTTCAAGATATGTTTAAAAACCTGCCTGTTTTATGATATTTAATATTCTCTGTACAGCGTTTTAGATGAAAGCAAACGAAAACAAAAGCAAATTACAGTATTCATCAACATCTCTTTTTAGTCTCATTAATTGATTTTTACATAACATCGGGAAGTGTCGTTATGCCTTCGGGACACTTTCGGGAATACATTTTACACCTCACGATGGCTTCACGATGGCTTCACGACATCGTCAAGCCTTCGCATACCATTCGCATCAACATCGTATGCAAAACTACCACGTCGTGTATCGTTCGTGACGCATCGGGTATAATCGTGTGTCCATCGTGTATCCATCGTGTGCCCATCGGTAGGCTTCGTACATGCTTTGGCTCAACATTGGCTTTTTACCAAATTCGTGACGAAAATCGCGCGAAATTGAAAAATTCATATTCGTGTGGCCATCGTGTGTCAAAATCGGCTAGGTATGACGCCACCTTAAACGAACATCCCGTCAAATTATACTTAAATAAAGAAACGCAACAAATACTTTGGTTACTAAAACATGCTTTGTTATGCAAGTCTTTGGTATAACCGAGCTTCTTATATGAAAATAATATCTAAACGTCAAATTGCAATAGTTTGAGCCACAATGTCAGTTACGTATGCTTAATGGCGTACGCGTAACCACACTGACCTACAGTAGCACACCCTGTAACCATGATCAGTATATGTCAAATTTGAAACCAAAACCGATATTTTGTTTCCAAAACCCCTAAAAGTGATTTTAGATGTAATCATCGAACAGTTGGTAACATTTGGAAATGTTATGTGACGTTTAACGTCACCAACGTCAATCGAAAAAATGAGTCGAAAACCAGTAAAATTTCTTTCGGCATGCTTTTTTTTCCATTAAATAATTATTTACGAAAATATTATGACCTTTGTACTCCAGAAGACCATAAAACGTCCATTATAACGTCAAAATCAAACATCCTGCATTTTAAAGACTCTCATTATGTATTCAAATTTTCTGATTTAAGAAACAATACATTGCCAAACTTTTGATTACAGTGCGTAAATCGAGTGTTTACTCAAAGCATAGTATACAATCTGTTTCGCTCCTTTACATAACGTGATATTCTGTTTAACGAACGTCAAAACAAACGCTCCGATGAACCATTTCTACGGTACCTGTGACGTCACCGTTGATTAAAAAGCAATGTCGTTCATTGGTTCGATATATACCGTTTAGGTACAAATAGCCAAAATCGAATAATTTAAACGACGTTAATTACTCATTTTTCGTTATTGCAATCTTCAACATTCCGTTCAACCTGGGACGGCACCTAAGTATACAATGATCCTAGTTTTTATTGCACATTATCAAGTCGACGTCACGTAACCCACATGCAAAGAATTTGTCATTTTCCCCTTCGCCCCGACGTTTACGCCACAATTTGCGAGTTTTATAGTTTTTGACGTTTTGTCGTTAATTTTGTCAATTAAATGACGTTTTCTCATTTCATCATGTGCAAAAAGCAGTCAGTAGGTTATTTCTTAAAAGGATTTTATCAAAACGTCAAATACATACGTAAAAGTTGAAACTTAGTGTGTTGCGTATTTTAATTCCTTAAGTATATATACTTTCATATAAAGATTTCTTAGAAATCATTCTTATTGGTTCAAGGAGAAGATAGTAACTGTTGCAATGTGAAATAAGAAAAAAACATTTCGATGCAGAACACAAGGTAGAAGTTTCTGAGACCACACTTCGAAATGTTTTGAACAGTGGTCTCACGGATCGTCGCAAAGCAATTTTAAATATGCTACTTACGTCGTAGAAAGGCTTTGGCAATAAACATGATAATAAATACACGTGCATACATGTAGCGTCAATAATTACATGCTTTATATTTTATAATATTAAATTATGTTTTATTAATGAGTAACACACATGTACATATGTATGTGCAACATATGGTCTTATAGCTTAAAATTGGTACGCTATTTGTTTGACTCACACAATGTGTACTTGATCAGAATTTTAAGAGAGAACTATTTTGAAGAAATCAAAGAAATCGCACGCGCCTTTGGTCTTTTTGTGTGGAAGCATAGTGACTGAAACCTCCTTTGTGTATGAATGATGAAAACAATCTCGCAATGAGACAGTACATAGTTAAAAGGAGACATTTGCATGATTTGAAGACAAGAAAACACGTGCGCCGTTTGAGTAAGTGCCTTCAGGAAATAGAACATGCAATGCCTGCTACCGTTCAGCAGTTCATGCAATTCAAACGGAAATCTATTATGCAATACAGACTGCTGTGCAGTCAGCGATGCATGCTTATATCATAGAGCTCGGCTTCGCCAAGGGCACCCTACATGTAACCAAAGCAACTTGTCGACACTTAAAACTTCATCTCCATTTGCAGTGAAATAAAAGTATTTGCATCAGGAAAACAAGTCCATGAAAAATTTACCCAATTGAACCCCACTTTTATGATAAAAATTGGTATTTCCAGGGGTATGACTTTTTTCTTATTTTTGCTCCAAAACACAAACTGTGGGAACTCGTTAGAACCGCCTCGCCGAGGCGATTCAAACGTATACCTACAATCTATGTTAAGAGGAAAAAATAGGAAAAATAAGAGAAAAATAGAAAAAAACAATCTACATAAAATTTTCATGTTTTACAACTTCAAAAAATTCTGTATAATGTATGGGCATATTATCGTAATGGAAATTGTAAATGCTCCGATGTTTTCCTGGCAGATTGCGGTTAATACATACCGCAACTGAAATAAAAGAAACTGCACAAGACATTAGCAAGACCATTTGATGACAAATCATGACATGACATCATCTGGTTAAGCTAAAAAATAAGCTAAACGACAAGTCATGTTCATTTTCTCAGGAGCGAGAGTTATTTCAGGACACAAATTACTTGGATCGATATTAATTTGGCTGTTAAGATTATTAGAACGAGTCTGTTTAAGACACGTTTGGCTACAAAATGTTGATATTAAGCTTGTTTGTATCAGAATATCCATGCATGTACTGTTCTGTTTGAGTACTGATTGATATGAATCATAACACTACCGATTGCTCTGATGGATATTTATTTTCTTTACAAAACCTGCAGCGAATGAAGCAACGCAAGCTAATTATCGGAACGATATCACGAGCTTAACCATCACGAAATCATGTCCGTGTAATGTATATCCACTTGAATCACACTTTTATTAAGTAAAACTAGGGTTTGAATATACCTATTTTTCTTATTTTTGCTCCAAAACATAGGTCGTAGATACTCGTTGAAACCGCCTCGGCGATGCGGTTCTAACGTGTCACGATGTATGTTTTGAGCAAAAAAAAAAAAAAAAAAAAAAAAAAAAAAAAAAAAAAAAAAAAAAAAAAAAAAAAAAAAAAAAAATTCTTACTGCATGGGCAAGTTTTCGTTATGCACGAGCATAACCACCCTGACAGGCCATCTTGATTATAGAAGCAGAAAAAAATGTTTCTTAGAAAATTATAACTTGTAATATTGTGGAATATTTTCAGTTTTCTCCCTTTGGCTATATGTGTGTATTTATCTTGACAATCCTTGAAACCGCCGAATGACTCTGTTAAAATATAAAGCCCTCTAAATATGTCCTACATATTGTATTCCGTTCATATGCTCACTTGTCTCACGTTCAAGAAACCGAGAGTTTATTAGATCTTTACCAGACATCGCGCGCCATTATGAAGGTCGTTAATTGTTCGGATGGATAAGACATTTCCGGTCTTAAATTAATGAAGAAATTCATCTCAGACAGCCTGTGATAATTAAGTTCAATTTACATATGTCTCGATAGGCTGTTGATATTTTATGTGTCTAGTGTATTTGTCATTGCAAAACCGACATTAAGTTTTCGGTGCCCTAAAGGAAATGCCGTAAAGCTAGAACGCCATATAAAGATTATTTAAAATTCCGTAACATTGGTTCAAGGAAAAGATTCTGATGCGCAGTGATCAGTAAGACAGTCACTGTGACAATCTGAAATTAGGTGACGATCACGAGCTCGAAATTTAATAAATGTTTTGAACAAAGGTCTGTCGGACGGTCGGAAACAATTAAATATGCTACCCACTTCAGAGAAGAACCTTGATAAATATTAAATTTACACGCTCATAGCACCAATAACGCTGAACGGCATGGTTAACCGAGCGGACATAATCCCAATATTACCTTAGTAAAAATGAGTAATACACGTGCACGTGCACAATATGCTCTGGTAGCTTGAAAGTTGGTTCGCTAATTGTTTGATTGTTGTTACGTGCATTAAAGCAGAATGATAAGAGTAAAATTGTTGAAGCAACCAAAGTAATCGCATGAGTATTTGGTCTTATTGTGTGGAAGCGTAATAACTGCAACCTTCTTTGTACATGAGTGATGGAAGTAATATCGCAAAGAGGCATGACAGTGTGAAAGGAGGCATTTTGCATGGCCACCCTTTGAAGAATAGAAAACACGTGTGCCGTAAGAGTGTCTTCAGGAAATAAATTATGTGATACCTGGTACTGTTCAGCAATTCATACAAGTTCAAAACGGAAACATATTTAGCAATACCGACTGCTGTGCAACTATTGGTGCACGTTTATATCATTGGACTAACCCTTGCACAATTCATTCTGACGGTCGCCGTATTATTAGACAAGACGTTGATTTGTGTGAATTTTACTTTCAGAAACCAATAAAGATTTTCTTTTTGTTTGAGACCAATGGTACGGTTATTGTTTGAAATTGATTTTCATGACTTAATCCTGAGAATTATAAATTGCTTTGATTAAAACGTGTTGTTGTTGCGTGTTTGAAAATCTGGCTAAGCTTTAAAGCCACAGACATCCACTCTTTTAACCCATATTTGACGAATGGATTTTCCCATCATTATCATTTGGGGTAGTCCACTTTCATTTTTAGGGGTGTTAGGAGTGATTTTTATTTTTTATCTAATTGTTCGATGAAATTTCTTGAAGCAAACAGATTAGCCCTAGATGGGACGCCGCGTTCTGCGGCGTCACATCTGGGGCTATTTTGTTTGCCTATGTCCCACAAAAAGGACGCCAGGCTTAAATGATTTAAGTAGATTGGAACCATACGCCAAGAGTTAGAACAACAGCGATGGGAATTTAGTCCTCGATACTGACAGGGGAAATCACAAACGAACATTTTTAGTATAGATAGACAAAATTATTGCCACCGAGTAGTATCTTAACAAAGAACATGGACCCAGTGCGTTAAGGTCAGGGTGTTGTGAAAAACGCCACGATGGATTTGCTTTTATTTTCTGCATATCGATGTATTAAATGCTCCCCCATCGGAATATGCAAAAATATTCCTTGACTACCGTATTAGTATTTCAGCTACAGGCAATCCAATAACAACATTTTTTGCCATTGAACTCAATGGGGAAAAGGGAAATAGATGTCGGATTTCGCACATTAACATATTTTTCTTCTAAATTCCACGATGATTTTTTTTTTAAAAACTGATATTATCTGCGTGAATTACTTTGGAACAGGTTGCTTGAAAAAAAGTTATTGTAAACCGTGTTCGTTTTCGTGCTATTTGAGGTTTTGATATGTATGTCAGTGCGTTTTTGGTATTTTCCGCGACGTAACGTAACTTCGTGGGCGAACACACGTCGCATTTCAGTGTGCGGCTGACGCAAGTATTACAATAAATGCGTACGGCAGAAATTCTCATTTTCTGTTTTTTAGTGAAAACTTGTCGCAGTCTTTAATGGAGAAAAATGTAAAATTCGTACTAAATGGTGTAAAAGCTACAGCTTTCTCCGGTTCAAAAAGGCGCGACACAAGAGCGTCGATTCTCGCTCCGCTGGCGTCGCATAGCAACGTCGCACGTAACGCCGCTGCATAACGACGTTTACAACACCCTGACCTTAAAATGATTGAAATTACATATAAGCAATGGAAAGTATACATATCAATAGATCAGATCAGAGAATGTAAGAACTGACCTTGAAAAAACTGGACCCAGAATGACAATGCTTCTTTCAAGTTAAGGGCGGCCTTAGAATAAGGAGACAATTCAGCAATTGAATATACAAAGGTCAAACTTATCGTTTTGATTATGTAAATGATATTTCATTTTGCACACCTGTACCATCAGGAAAACATGTCCGTGCAATATATACCCCCTTAAACCAACTTTTATATAGTAAAACTGGGGTATGCAGGGGTATACCTATTTTTCTTATTTTTGCTCCAAAACATAGATTGTGGGTACTCGTTAGAACCGCCTCAGCGAGGCGGTTCTAACGTGTACCCACAATCTATGTTTTGAGCAAAAATAAGAAAAATATCAAGTTTTTTTTCTGATGAAATTTTCAATTTTTACAGCTGAAAAAATCTCTATATATTGCATGGGCAAGTTTTCGTCATGATATTCGTACAATGTAATGACAAATTAGTTTTATTCTCTCGAACTTGTCCATGATGGTGTACGGGATCATGCTTGACATCGCCTTTCAAGATAATACCTTTATTACATTGTTTATCTCGTGTCTGATATTGTTTTTTTTCCGATATTTTGCAACTGATTAAATCAAGATGAAATATATTCTTAGCACAATTGGAGCATTTAGTTTGTCGCAAAATTTGTAGCAGAAATTTTGAAAATCGGTTGACAAATAAAACAGCTCTGGTCAAAAACATTTTGAAGAGGGATTTTTGGTACAAAAATTTCATGAAAGGGAGATATATGTTATGTATGACAGTTACTTGTTGAAAGATGTGCATTCAGTACTGGTAAACTTCCCAAGGGAGTATGCCCAGGAAAGTATGATGTTATACATATGATGTTTACTTGTTGTCCTTAGCAATTATTTACTTTTAGTGTCCCAGATATTGGACATAAACAGGTTGTTTACTTCAAAATTTTTTACAAATTTCAAATTGTTCTTTGACGGAAAAGTCCGGAAAAATCTGGAAGAACCTGGAATGATGTAGAATCTTCTAGAAAAATCTTTTTTTATGTCAAAAGAATATTGTGGAATTTTCTGGAAGGATAATGGCCTCTCTAGAATATTCCAGAACAATAAATTTTGGTAAACAACTTGTTATTTTTAGTATATGATATCATAGAATTTGCTGGAAGAATCCTGAATGTTCCTCAGTGCTATATAAGGGCTACAAATTTTCATAAGGACAATATTTGGGTACTGTTACTATTAAGAAGTCAAAATCTAACTTACTGGAATTTAAACTTATTCTTGGATTACTTTGTGATATTCGATTCTGGATTGGGACATAGTGCTATTTTGAAACAAACTTTAATTCTTGGGATCAGAAACTGATACAGACTTGTGTTAAAAAATTCTGAGGGACATTCAGACATTCTTTAAGGGAATTAACATCTTGAAAGGTATTGTACATTCATTTTTGTTTGATTGTATATATGCTTTTGATTGTTTCACATGTAATTACTGGTTAAATCACTTCTAAATAGATTTGTTAAATTTTAAACAAAGCTTTTTGCTGGCTAACCAACTTGTTGGTTTCCTTAATCTTCTAGTTACGCCTGGCACGTAACAGAATGGGGGGCTCGTCCGGGATTGAAATTTCTTGTGCACCAAATTTATTTAAAATTCTTAAGTATCTTCACTGTTTGCTGTTTAAATAGCTAAAGCCAGCAAAAAGCAACCATGTCATTCAAACTAAGTGACTTTATTGCTGCGCCTTCTCAGGAGCTGCTAGATAAGGCCAAAAAGAGTGACCTCTTAGACATAGCTGATCATTATGGGTTGTCAAATATCAAGACTTCCATGTTAAAACATGAAATTAAGAACATTTGTATTCAGTTTTTTGTTGACGAGGAAATTTTTGATTCCTCGGCTACTTCTCAGATTCTAGTCACTCAGACTGACTTGCAGTTGAGGGAACTAGAAATCAAAAGACAAATTGAGATGGAAAAACTAAAATTTGAGTATGAAGAAAGAATAAGGTTGGAAACTTTAGAGCGGGATGAAAGAATAAGGGCAGAAAAGGCCGAAAGGGAAGAAAGAATAAGATTGGAAACTTTAGAACGGGAAGAAAGAATGCATAAACAAAGGTTAGAAATGGAAGAACGAGAGAAGGAGAAACAAAGAGCTTTAGAATATGAAAAATTAGAACGACAAGAAAGGCTTGAAAAAGAAAAATTAGAACGAGAAGAACGGCTCGAAATTGAAAAAGAAAAATTGAGATTTGAAAATGAAGAAAAAGAAAGAGAAAGGCTATTTCAGTTTAGTGGAGATGGAAATGACATGAATCCTGAACTTCCGGATACAAGCATGAAACTTGGCAGATATGTTTATAAGCATGAACTATTTGAAATTTTCTCGTTAGCCAATCAAAATTACTCCAATTTTCAAGATGGCGGCTCGAAATTCCAAGATGGCTGCCAAAATAAATATTAAATCAGAAAATGGTGTTCTAGTCATTGAAAAAAAAACTTAATAATGCTGAAAATAATATTTCTGGATTATTTTTAAATAAATAGATATTTAATTGAGTCAATATTGCCTTTGTGGGATTTTAGAAGGGGCACACAATGGGGAAAAATAAGGCAATTTAGCTGAAAAAGCTGTTTTGCAACAAAACTCTTTTTATACTTAAGTAAAAAAAAATAAATTCAATTGACATTATTGCCTTTACTCAAGTCATGAATAACATAGTTTCAGTTTTAATGGGTACTGGAAATAAGGTCTATTTGAATTATGGGGTTTCTGAGGGGCCAAATATGAAACTGATTAGAATGGCTTTTATGAAGAATCGTGAAGTTTCTAACCTTTACTGGGAAATATGAAAATTTATAATGCAAATACACTTTGCTCTACACATTTTGATAATACAATTTTTCTTCGTTTACTTCTTCTTCTTCATCTAAAATATCATGATGAACGATTTTAACATGAAATGAACTATATACAGCCAAAAAGTGCTACTTAGGATTGCAATAAACTTAAGCTGGCTACTGATGCTTCCAAATAGTTTTCGTTCACACCAACGACGACAACAGAAACAACAACAAGTGCATGTACTACTAATACTTTTCATCTTTAATGTACATTCTGTGCACATGTTTAATCTTTAGTTGTACATTTTTGATAGTGGATGAATAGGACAATTTAAGCTCTAACCTCCCGCTTGAAAGTTAAGGAAGTCTATTAGAAAGTTTTCATTCATTCTGAATTTCATCTACATGCTTACATCGTCACAGATTCTATTTTCTTCATTATGTGCTGCTATTCTGTTGGAGGAGTAGCACCAGCTTGATTGGTTCATGAAGCCTGGTCGCTAGACTTTATCGGTGTCTTTAATTCTTAATGAGACTTAACGGGTGTCTTTGTAGCATTTCCGTTTTTTCGCCTTGAGAGTGGATTCCATCCTATAAGTCTCTGTAGAAAACCTTTCTTTAGATGTTGCTTATCAGGCATTCCTATATAAAGTTGGTGCGTCTTAGCTGTGAAACTATAATACCTTGCATTTTTTGCGTCCTTGATTTCTCCAGATCACTGTGTCTGTAAGCTTGTTTTAACGCTTGATTTTAAGTTTTCTCAAGCAGCTTAAATAGACATGGCAGCTTTAATAAAGACAGCATGAGACAAGATTTCTTAACAGACATTTGCAACCAACTGGATGCAATGAATCTCAGTTCAGAGGACCCCGAAGAAAACTGGACAGTTTTCCATAAAACAGTTCTTTCTTCAGCTGCAAGCACCTTAGGCCATCCATCTCACAAACATCAAGACTGGTTTGATGAGAATGATGACGAAATTCAGAGGCTTCTTGAAGAAAAGCACCGATTGCACAAGGCACATCAAGATGATACTAGCTCAGTATCAAAGAAAGCAGCCTACAGCAACATTTGTAAGACAGTTCAGACCAAGCTTAGGGACATGCAAGATTCCTGGCTGAGGAAGAAAACAGAAGAAATTCAGTCTTTTGCGGATAGAAAGGACATGAAGAAATTTCATGATGCACTGAAAACCATTTATGGTCCAAAGAGTTCTGGAGCCACCACATTGCTCAGTGCAGATGGAAACACTCTTTTCACAGATAAAGAAGCTATCTTGGAAAGATGGGCAGAACACTTCAATAGTGTGCTTAATCGACCATCAAGCATCAATGAGGATGCAATCGACAGACTTCCACAGATAGAGTGCAATGTTCTGTTAGATGAATTTCCTACCGTTACGGAAACAAGAAAAGCAGTTCAACAACTATCATCTGGCAAAGCCCCAGGTGCAGATGCAATTCCTGCCGAAGTTTACAAGGCTGGGGGGCTACCCATGGCAGAGAAACTGACAGAGTTGTTTCACTGTATGTGGAGAAAGGAGGCTATCCCACAAGAATTTAAGGATGCATCCATAATCCACCTATACAAGCGGAAAGGAAATCTTCAAGTCTGTGACAATCACAGAGGCATCTCCCTCCTATCAATTGCTGGGAAGATACTTGCAAAAATTCTGTTGAATCGTCTGAATGTTCATCTTGATCAGACGGGACTTATCCCAGAAAGTCAATGTGGATTCAGAAAAGACAGAGGGACAATAGACATGATCTTCACAGCAAGACAGCTTCAGGAGAAATGCCAAGAACAGAATGTAGATCTATACATGACGTTTGTTGACCTCACCAAAGCTTTTGACACTGTTAGTCGTGATGGACTCTGGAAAATCATGGCCAAGTTTGGCTGTCCACCCAGATTCATAGCAATGGTGCGGCAGTTTCATGATGGCATGCAGGCACGTGTGCAAAATGATGGAGAGTTCTCTGAACCATTTGAAGTAACAAATGGGGTCAAACAAGGCTGTGTTCTGGCACCAACACTGTTCAGCATGATGTTTTCTGCCATGCTTATGGATGCTTTTCAGGACAGTGACACTGGTTTTCCAATCAGGTACCGTTTTGATGGCAACATATTCAACCTCAGAAGGTTGCAAGCCAAAACTAAGGTCCAGACTGATGTGCTAGATGAGCTCCTCTATGCAGATGATATGGATAAGAATGCCAGCACAGAGGCAAAAATGCAAAGAGCCATGGATCAAGTCTCACAGTCATGTGATAACTATGATCTCACAATCAGCACAAAAAAGACAGAGGTTGTACACCAACCAGCGCCCGGAAAGCCATATAATGAACCAACCATCACTGTGAATGGGCAAAAACTGAAAGTTGTTGACAAGTTCACCTACCTGGGAAGCACTCTCTCCAGAGCAGTGCATATTGATGATGAGATCACTGCCAGAATTGCAAAGGCTAGTGTGGCATTCGGACGACTCCGTGCAAATGTCTGGGAGCGAAATGGAATCAAGCTTGACACCAAGCTGAAAGTCTACAAGGCTGTGGTACTGCCAACCCTCTTGTATGCATGTGAGACCTGGACAGTATACCAACGCCATGCAAAGAGACTTAACCATTTCCACTTAAGCTGTTTGAGAAAGTTGTTAAAAATCAAGTGGCAGGACAAGATTCCAGACACAGAGGTCCTGACGAAAGCAGGGATGCAAAGCATGCATACAGTCTTAAAGCTAGCACAGCTAAGATGGACTGGCCATGTTATAAGAATGCCTGATGCGCGACTTCCAAAGAAAGTTTTCTATGGAGAACTACAGGAGGGAAAGCGCTCTCAAGGTGGCCAGAAGAAACGCTACAAAGACACCCTCAAAGCCTCTCTGAAGGATTTCGAAATACCAATGGGGTCCTGGGAACAGACTGCACAGGAGCGATCAAAGTGGCGAGGTCTCATCAACAAAGGGGCAGCTCTTTATGAAAAGAAGAGAATCTGTGAAGCTGAAAGAAAGCGAAGACAGCGCAAAGCCAAAACAAATGTGCCACCATCAGACTCTATGACATTGACTTGCTCTACTTGCAACCGACAGTTTAGAGCCAGAATTGGCCTAGTCAGCCATCAAAGAACTCACCAACACACATCAGCACTTTTCAAGAAATAATGATGGTCTTTCTCATTAGTGAGAGACGAACTATCAAATAGACATGGTGATCTCTTTGAATGATGTTGATATAATAGCCATGCCACGCATTAATATAGGAGAGTTGACTGAGACATGTAGACTTTCAGCTTGGTATCGACCTTTGTTTCATTTCGCTTATACATTTGCAAATATTCTTCCAAATGCCACACTGGCTTTTGCTGTTCTAGTCATCAATACGCACTGTTCTGGAGAAACTGCTTCTCGGGTAGATGGATGTATTAAACAAATCAGTATTTGTCCTCTGTGTCTGGTGTGGGTTCGAGCGCCGTGCTGGCATCATGTGAGACAAGCCAACTTCTGCTTGCGGGTGTGCCAGGTGTTTTTTTCTCGGGAATCTCCCGTTTTCGCCCACCTACTCATTGGCCCGACTCATATGAGCTGAAATAATCTTGAAAGGGACGTAAAACTGATTAAAAAGTATTTGTCCATTCATAGTGATTAGCGGATTATTGTACAGCTTTCCGGTGCCGATTGAAGCACAATATTTGTCTTTTTTGTTGATTGTAAGGTCATAGCTATAACAGGTAATCCATGTAGATCTGTTGCACCATGCATTTATGCCTATGAGCTGGTATTCTTCGCAATTTCCCTTCTCTTTGTCATCTGCATAGAGTATATCATCCAGCACATCTATGTGCACCTTAGTTTTAGTTTTCAACTTCCGTTGGTTGAATAACTTTCCATCAAAAACGTTCCTGATTGGAAAATGAGTATCACAGACTTAAACAACTTCAATGAGTATCGCAAATGATATCATACACAAAGGTGTTGTTCCCTAGCGCAACCCTGTTTGGCCTCAATTGTCATATCACAAGGTTAATAGAACTCACCATCGTCCTGTACATGCATATCATCATTCCCACAGATGACCATTTGACCATGATTTACTTTGACAGCCCATATCTTCGCAAGTCTCTCACAACTTTGTTTAAATTTTTGGTGAAGTTGACAAGCGCCATATATAGGTCTGCTTTCTGTTCTTGACATTTCTCATGAAGTTGTCTTGCTATATGAAAATCATCTATTTGTCTTCTTGTCATCTCTGAATCAGCATTGACATTCCGGAAAAAATCATGTCTGTCAAAGACTTCAGGATTTCCTTTCTGTGTTTAAAGATGAGTGTCTTTTGGGAATCCTTCCTTCCTCCATGCTGCCACGGTGAAACAGCTCTTTCAGCGGAACTTGCATTTGAACATGGAAATTTGCCAGCTGAGAGTCTGTTGAACTGCTAGAGACTTCTTTAAACTACCCTTGCATATTTGATTTTGATTTGAAGTATATGTATATTTTTCTGGCTATCGTTGCCGATTTATCAGAGATCACTGATGACGATTTAGTACTTTATTAGTATTTTATTGTCTTTCATCTATGACGGTTTGGTATTTATCAAGCAAACAAACTGAATTTCTTCTATTTTCTTTCAAGAGTCTTGCATGTCTCTGACTTTTGATATAGATTGACAAATATTGCTGCTGGTTTGTCTTCTTGAATAAGGAGCTAGTATCATCTTAATGCTTGTGCTGTTCCTCAAGATTCTAGAGATGGACAATATTGACATACTTATCGCCTGTCAGAGGAAGTATCGAAGTCATTAGGTGGTCATTGATGCCTTATGGCAATCCTGACAGCTTACACAAAGCCAACTTCTCCTTTATGGCTCTTCTCACTTTGGCCTCCACACTAGGAGAAAGTACAGCCGGCACCAACTCTTTTTCCATAACCTCTACCAACTAAGTCTCACTCAGTATCAGTTCAGCTATCTGCTTAACTGTGACTAACAAGTGACTGTTCTACGCTGTTGTCCAGTCGACCCAGGATAACCTATTAAGAGGCAAACATTCCTCTGCCGATCTTCAATAGTATGACTAACATCTCAGTATTTGGGAGACAATATTGACTGCTTAATAAAGGCGCTTTACATAAATTCATGTTAAATATTATGTTTTCCTACAATTATGACCAGGGGAGAGTGGTAGCCTTGCGGTAAAGCGTCGGACTGACTGCATCGAGAGGTCCTGGTTTTGGTCACCACTGGAGGCGTCGTGTTGTGTCCTTGAGCAAGACACATTTACTCACCACAGAACTGAATCATGCCAAGTAGTGTTAGTACAGTGCAGGCATGACTGCAAAAAATGTTGACTCAATACAAAGAAGAAAAACAATATTGCCTATCCGTACATGTTGACTGTAGCTAAATATACCCCTATACTAATATGATTAAAATAAAAAATATCAGTTGTTCAACTTTGAAAGATCAGTCGAGTAGATAATGAATATTTGTAATGCTTAAATCATATCTATCTTGTGTCTTTTCACACACAGGAGCCTGTAATGATCCATATGAATGTGTACTTGTTGAGTGATGCTTAAATTATGGCAATTTACGGTATTATATTTTAATTTCATTATAGTTTTATGGCATTGTTGGACTCATTGATGAGTCCCAGAACAATGGTTTAAGCAATGACAATCAGTAGTGCAATAAAATCCACACATTTACAAATTCCATTAGTATAGTTTGTCAATTAATCGTAAAATCAAATGATTTTGACGGCCATCTTGAAAATTGCGTTAGCCACCTTGAAAATGGAAAAAATTGAGATGGCTAACGAGAAAATATTTATTAGAAAGGATAAAAGAACATATTCTGAAAGTCTCATACTTGTATCCGGAAGTGCAGGATTGTCTCAAAATCCTGACGTTTCCATCTCCACTAGTTAAGAATAAAAGAAATCGAATTTAATGAAAAATCAAAATCAAAATCTTTATCTTCAGACACAAGCAAAATATTTGATGTAACAAAACATATCCGACTAGTTCCTCCATTTCAAGAAAAAGAGGTTGATAAATATTTTCTACATTTTGAGAAGGTAGCAGAAAACTTGAAATGGTCAAGAGAGCACTGGATCTTGCTTTTGCAGAGTGTTGTTATTGGTAAAGCTCGAGAAATTTACACTCAGCTTTCTCTTGAGCAAAGTTCTGATTATGACAAAGTTAAAAAGCTTATCCTTAAGGCTTATGAGCTGGTCCCTGAGGCATACAGGCAGAAATTTAGAGACTGTAGAAAAGAACATGACCAGACTCATGTTGAGTTTGCTAGAACAAAAGAGCAACTATTTGATAGATGGTGTTCTTCAAAGAAAGTAGGTTCTGATCATGCAAAGCTAAGGCAGCTCATGCTTGTTGAAGAATTCAAACGGTGCATAAATTCTGATGTTAAGGCTTTCTTGAACGAAAGAGAAGTTGAAAACTTGGAAACAGCAGCACGTTTAGCTGATGACTATGCTTTGACTCATAAGGCTTCATTTGTCAACAAGCCATATCCTAGGAAACCATATAACCCTCAATCAAAGCAAATTACCCCTCAGTCAAAACCATATTCCCCTCAGTCCGGTCCCAAAGCCAATCCCAGTAATCCAACTGACAATTCCAGTCCAAAACCCAAATTTTCTAGTGAAAACAAAGGACAAAATCCCTTATCCCAGCCAATTTGTAATTATTGTAAGAAAACTGGCCACATTATTTCTGAATGTTTGGCACTGAAACGAAAGAAAGAAAGAGAAAATCTAGATAGTGCTAAACCAACAGGCCGCACCTCCTTAAAGGCTAAACCACAGTCTTGTATCCAGGAAGAAAACCCTATACTGACCAGAACTTGTAAAGAGTCAGTCTCTGAGGATTCTATTATGGAGATTTATGAACCATTCTTATCAGATGGTTTTGTGTCACTTAACAGTGACTCTGCCCAGTCTACCCCTATCAAAATCTTACGAGATACCGGAGCTTCTCAATCCCTTATCTTGGCAGATACCTTGCCATTTTCTGAGAAGTCTTCTTCTGGGACAAATGTCCTTATCCAGGGCGTAGAGTGTGGATTTGTTAATGTACCGCTCCATAATATCTATTTGTCCTCAGACTTAGTTAAAGGTCCCGTGGCTGTAGGTATTAGACCTTCCTTACCCTTTAAAGGTATTCATTTGCTGTTAGGCAATGATTTGGCAGGAGATAAGGTTGTGGTAAACCCACTTTTGACCAGCACACCATGTGTTGATCAACCGCCTGATCCCATTGAGCAGGAAATTCCTGACCTTTACCCTTCTTGTGCTGTTACTAGGGCAATGGCTAAGAAAGCCAAATTATATGATGGGATGCAGGACATAAATTTAACTGACACTTTGATAGGTCAGTCCTTTAATAAAGAGATTTCAACATCTCTTTCCCCTAGTCAGTCTGATATTCAGACGGACCCTAGCAATCTAAGGTCGGGGTCAGAAAGTGACCTTTCACCTCTCAACTCAAATGACCAAGGTCATGACCAAATGTCAAGGTCACAGCTTTGTAAAGAACAACACAGTGATTCTGAGATCTCGCCTTTATTTGAAAGGGCTTTAGATGAAAAAGAAATATCCCAGGTCCCTGTTTGCTATTATGTCAAAAATGGCATATTAATGCGAAAATGGCGTCCTCCAGATGTCTCCGCAGAAGATGAGTGGACTGTTAACCACCAAATTGTGGTTCCTAGGGTTTATCGCCCTGAAATCTAAAACTTGGCTCATGAAACACCCATGTCAGGCCATTTAGGTGTAAATAAGACCTATCACAAGATCCTTAATCATTTCTACTGGCCAGGAATAAAATCTGATGTATCTCAACACTGCAAATCCTGCCACACTTGTCAGATGGTAGGAAAACCCAATCAGACTATTCCTAAAGCTCAGTTACAGCCCATTCCTGCCTTTGATGAACCTTTCAGCAGAGTGATTATTGATTGTGTAGGTCCCTTACCCAAAACAAAGAAAGGTTGTGAATATCTTCTGACCATAATGTGTGCTTCAACTCGCTTTCCTGAAGCTATCCCACTCAGAAATATCAAGGCTAAAACAATAGTTAATGCACTTGTGAAGTTCTTCACATTTGTAGGCCTCCAAAAATCTATTCAGTCAGACCAGGGCTCAAATTTTATGTCAGGAATTTTTCAGCAAGTCATGTACGAACTTGGAATTAAGCAATACAAGTCATCGGCTTACCACCCTGAAAGCCAAGGTGCCTTGGAAAGATTCCATCAAACTTTGAAAAACATGATCAGATCTTACTGCTTTGACACTGAAAAAGATTGGGATGAAGGCATACACTTGCTTCTATTTGCTGTAAGAGAATCTGTACAAGAGTCTCTGGGGTTCAGCCCATTTGAGCTTGTTTTTGGGCACACTGTACGTGGACCGTTAAAACTTCTAAAAGAGAAAAACAGACTATCAAAGGCCTGTGATGCAGCTCGGTCCAATCTCAAATCTGCTCAAAGCAAAATGAAGATTCGTTACGATGAAAATGCTAAAGACAGAAATTTTGAACCTGGAGACGAGGTACTTGCTCTCTTGCCCATTCCTGGCAGACCTTTACAAGCTAGATATTATGGCCCGTATACTGTTGATAAAAAGTTAAGTTACGTGAATTACATTGTTAACACTCCTGGGAGGCGCAAGCAAAAACAGCTATGTCACATTAATATGCTCAAGAAGTATATTGATAGGGATAGTTCTGTTATTTCATCAGTAAATATAGTTAATTCTGTCCCTCATGAACAAAATCAAATGGACTCTGAGGACTTCAACTTGGAGAAATCTGATCCCTCGTCATCGAAACTCCAGAATTCTGACATACTACAGAATCTTGATCAGAAACTGTCTCACCTTGATTCAGACAAAAGACTTGAACTGAAACAGTTAGTTCTCGAATATGACCACTTATTTCCGGACATTCCATCCAGAACTGACAAAATCTATCATGATGTTGACACTATCGAAGGTTCAAAACCTGTAAAGTAACATCCTTACAGAATGAACCCTGTAAAACAGCAATATCTCAGGGAAGAAGTTCAATATTTGCTGGACAATGATTTCATTGAACCCAGCCAAAGTGAATGGAGTTCTCCTTGTATTCTTGTACCAAAGCCAGACGGGACATTTAGAATGTGCACAGACTATCGAAAAGTCAATTCTGTCACTAAAACAGACACTTTTCCCATCCCACGAATCGATGACTGCATTGATAATATTGGACATGCCAAGTATGTTACAAAGTTCGATCTGCTAAAGGGATTTTGGCAGATACCCCTCACGGACAGAGCAAAGGAGATCTCGGCATTTGTTACACCAGATGGACTGTACCAGTATAAAGTCATGCCATTTGGAATGAAGAACTCGCCTGCGACTTTTCAGCGGCTGGTCAACAGTTTGATTTCCAATCTGGATGGCTGTAAAGCCTATATCGACGACGCTATTATCTTCAGTGAGGAGTGGCAACAACACTTGCAGACAATCAGAACATTCTTTGACCGGCTAAGTGATGCTAAACTAACTGTGAACTTGGCAAAAAGTGAATTTTGCCACGCAAACTTGACATTTCTTGGACACATTGTAGGTCAAGGTCAGGTAAAACCTGTAGAAGCTAAAGTTGAGGCTATCTCAGATTTTCCTGTACCTACTAGCAAAAGACAACTGATGCGCTTTCTGGGTATGGCTGGATATTACAGGAAATTCTGCAACAACTTCTCGGCTATACCTGAGCCTCTGACAAACTTGCTTGGTAAGAAGGTCAAGTATGTTTGGACGGATGACTGCCAGAAGTCATTTGATAAGCTCAAGGCCATACTTAGAAGTGCTCCGGTTCTCTTAGCACCAAGTTTTGACAAAGAGTTCAAGTTGGCTGTAGATGCCAGTGATGTTGGTGCAGGCAGTGTATTGTTGCAAGAAGATGACAATGGTGTTGACCATCCTGTTTGTTATTTTTCCAAAAAAGTTTAACAAGCATCAGAGTAATAACTCTACCATAGAGAAAGAATGCCTATCTCTAATCCTTGCGCTTCAGCACTTTGAAGTTTACTTAGCTTCTTCACATGCACCAATTGTTGTCTTCAGTGACCACAATCCACTGACTTTCATACATAAAATGAAAAACAAGAACCAGCGTTTACTCAGGTGGAGTCTCATGTTGCAAGAGCACAATCTTGACATCAGACATATCCGAGGAAGAGATAATATCATTCCAGACACCCTAAGCAGAGCTTAAATGCCTCTACAATGCTGATGTCCAGCTTTGTGCTGTTGTATTTCATTAGTTTTGCACAAATTTTGCTAAACATATTGTATACAATTATCCAGTATTGCAAAAGAAAGCTTTATTTTATAAAACTTTCTTTTCTTTGAAGAGGGGAAGTGTTATGTATGACAGTTACTTGTTGAAAGATGTGCATTCAGTACTGGTAAACTTCCCAAGGGAGTATGCCCAGAAAAGTATGATGTTATACATATGATGTTTACTTGTTGTCCTTAGCAATTATTTACTTTTAGTGTCCCAGATATTGGACATAAACAGGTTGTTTACTTCAGAATTTTCTAGAAATTTCAAATTGTTCTTTGACGGAAAAGTCCGGAAAAATCTGGAAGAACCTGGAAAGATGTAGAATCTTCTAGAAAAATCTTTTTTTATGTCAAAAGAATATTGTGGAATTTTCTGGAAGGATAATGGCCTCTCTAGAATATTCCAGAACAATAAATTTTGGTAAACAACTTGTTATTTTTAGTATATGATATCATAGAATTTGCTGGAAGAATCCTGAATGTTCCTCAGTGCTATATAAGGGCTACAAATTTTCATAAGGACAATATTTGGGTACTGTTACTATTAAGAAGTCAAAATCTAACTTACTGGAATTTAAACTTATTCTTGGATTACTTTGTGATATTCGATTCTGGATTGGGACATAGTGCTATTTTGAAACAAACTTTAATTCTTGGGATCAGAAACTGATACAGACTTGTGTTAAAAAATTCTGAGGGACATTCAGACATTCTTTAAGGGAATTAACATCTTGAAAGGTATTGTACATTCATTTTTGTTTGATTGTATATATGCTTTTGATTGTTTCACATGTAATTACTGGTTAAATCACTTCTAAATAGATTTGTTAAATTTTAAACAAAGCTTTTTGCTGGCTAACCAACTTGTTGGTTTCCTTAATCTTCTAGTTACGCCTGGCACGTAACAGAATGGGGGGCTCGTCCGGGATTGAAATTTCTTGTGCACCAAATTTATTTAAAATTCTTAAGTATCTTCACTGTTTGCTGTTTAAATAGCTAAAGCCAGCAAAAAGCAACCATGTCATTCAAACTAAGTGACTTTATTGCTGCGCCTTCTCAGGAGCTGCTAGATAAGGCCAAAAAGAGTGACCTCTTAGACATAGCTGATCATTATGGGTTGTCAAATATCAAGACTTCCATGTTAAAACATGAAATTAAGAACATTTTTATTCAGTTTTTTGTTGACGAGGAAATTTTTGATTCCTCGGCTACTTCTCAGATTCTAGTCACTCAGACTGACTTGCAGTTGAGGGAACTAGAAATCAAAAGACAAATTGAGATGGAAAAACTAAAATTTGAGTATGAAGAAAGAATAAGGTTGGAAACTTTAGAGCGGGATGAAAGAATAAGGGCAGAAAAGGCCGAAAGGGAAGAAAGAATAAGATTGGAAACTTTAGAACGGGAAGAAAGAATGCATAAACAAAGGTTAGAAATGGAAGAACGAGAGAAGGAGAAACAAAGAGCTTTAGAATATGAAAAATTAGAACGACAAGAAAGGCTTGAAAAAGAAAAATTAGAACGAGAAGAACGGCTCGAAATTGAAAAAGAAAAATTGAGATTTGAAAATGAAGAAAAAGAAAGAGAAAGGCTATTTCAGTTTAGTGGAGATGGAAATGACATGAATCCTGAACTTCCGGATACAAGCATGAAACTTGGCAGATATGTTTATAAGCATGAACTATTTGAAATTTTCTCGTTAGCCAATCAAAATTACTCCAATTTTCAAGATGGCGGCTCGAAATTCCAAGATGGCTGCCAAAATAAATATTAAATCAGAAAATGGTGTTCTAGTCATTGAAAAAAAAACTTAATAATGCTGAAAATAATATTTCTGGATTATTTTTAAATAAATAGATATTTAATTGAGTCAATATTGCCTTTGTGGGATTTTAGAAGGGGCACACAATGGGGAAAAATAAGGCAATTTAGCTGAAAAAGCTGTTTTGCAACAAAACTCTTTTTATACTTAAGTAAAAAAAAATAAATTCAATTGACATTATTGCCTTTACTCAAGTCATGAATAACATAGTTTCAGTTTTAATGGGTACTGGAAATAAGGTCTATTTGAATTATGGGGTTTCTGAGGGGCCAAATATGAAACTGATTAGAATGGCTTTTATGAAGAATCGTGAAGTTTCTAACCTTTACTGGGAAATATGAAAATTTATAATGCAAATACACTTTGCTCTACACATTTTGATAATACAATTTTTCTTCGTTTACTTCTTCTTCTTCATCTAAAATATCATGATGAACGATTTTAACATGAAATGAACTATATACAGCCAAAAAGTGCTACTTAGGATTGCAATAAACTTAAGCTGGCTACTGATGCTTCCAAATAGTTTTCGTTCACACCAACGACGACAACAGAAACAACAACAAGTGCATGTACTACTAATACTTTTCATCTTTAATGTACATTCTGTGCACATGTTTAATCTTTAGTTGTACATTTTTGATAGTGGATGAATAGGACAATTTAAGCTCTAACCTCCCGCTTGAAAGTTAAGGAAGTCTATTAGAAAGTTTTCATTCATTCTGAATTTCATCTACATGCTTACATCGTCACAGATTCTATTTTCTTCATTATGTGCTGCTATTCTGTTGGAGGAGTAGCACCAGCTTGATTGGTTCATGAAGCCTGGTCGCTAGACTTTATCGGTGTCTTTAATTCTTAATGAGACTTAACGGGTGTCTTTGTAGCATTTCCGTTTTTTCGCCTTGAGAGTGGATTCCATCCTATAAGTCTCTGTAGAAAACCTTTCTTTAGATGTTGCTTATCAGGCATTCCTATATAAAGTTGGTGCGTCTTAGCTGTGAAACTATAATACCTTGCATTTTTTGCGTCCTTGATTTCTCCAGATCACTGTGTCTGTAAGCTTGTTTTAACGCTTGATTTTAAGTTTTCTCAAGCAGCTTAAATAGACATGGCAGCTTTAATAAAGACAGCATGAGACAAGATTTCTTAACAGACATTTGCAACCAACTGGATGCAATGAATCTCAGTTCAGAGGACCCCGAAGAAAACTGGACAGTTTTCCATAAAACAGTTCTTTCTTCAGCTGCAAACACCTTAGGCCATCCATCTCACAAACATCAAGACTGGTTTGATGAGAATGATGACGAAATTCAGAGGCTTCTTGAAGAAAAGCACCGATTGCACAAGGCACATCAAGATGATACTAGCTCAGTATCAAAGAAAGCAGCCTACAGCAACATTTGTAAGACAGTTCAGACCAAGCTTAGGGACATGCAAGATTCCTGGCTGAGGAAGAAAACAGAAGAAATTCAGTCTTTTGCGGATAGAAAGGACATGAAGAAATTTCATGATGCACTGAAAACCATTTATGGTCCAAAGAGTTCTGGAGCCACCACATTGCTCAGTGCAGATGGAAACACTCTTTTCACAGATAAAGAAGCTATCTTGGAAAGATGGGCAGAACACTTCAATAGTGTGCTTAATCGACCATCAAGCATCAATGAGGATGCAATCGACAGACTTCCACAGATAGAGTGCAATGTTCTGTTAGATGAATTTCCTACCGTTACGGAAACAAGAAAAGCAGTTCAACAACTATCATCTGGCAAAGCCCCAGGTGCAGATGCAATTCCTGCCGAAGTTTACAAGGCTGGGGGGCTACCCATGGCAGAGAAACTGACAGAGTTGTTTCACTGTATGTGGAGAAAGGAGGCTATCCCACAAGAATTTAAGGATGCATCCATAATCCACCTATACAAGCGGAAAGGAAATCTTCAAGTCTGTGACAATCACAGAGGCATCTCCCTCCTATCAATTGCTGGGAAGATACTTGCAAAAATTCTGTTGAATCGTCTGAATGTTCATCTTGATCAGACGGGACTTATCCCAGAAAGTCAATGTGGATTCAGAAAAGACAGAGGGACAATAGACATGATCTTCACAGCAAGACAGCTTCAGGAGAAATGCCAAGAACAGAATGTAGATCTATACATGACGTTTGTTGACCTCACCAAAGCTTTTGACACTGTTAGTCGTGATGGACTCTGGAAAATCATGGCCAAGTTTGGCTGTCCACCCAGATTCATAGCAATGGTGCGGCAGTTTCATGATGGCATGCAGGCACGTGTGCAAAATGATGGAGAGTTCTCTGAACCATTTGAAGTAACAAATGGGGTCAAACAAGGCTGTGTTCTGGCACCAACACTGTTCAGCATGATGTTTTCTGCCATGCTTATGGATGCTTTTCAGGACAGTGACACTGGTTTTCCAATCAGGTACCGTTTTGATGGCAACATATTCAACCTCAGAAGGTTGCAAGCCAAAACTAAGGTCCAGACTGATGTGCTAGATGAGCTCCTCTATGCAGATGATATGGATAAGAATGCCAGCACAGAGGCAAAAATGCAAAGAGCCATGGATCAAGTCTCACAGTCATGTGATAACTATGATCTCACAATCAGCACAAAAAAGACAGAGGTTGTACACCAACCAGCGCCCGGAAAGCCATATAATGAACCAACCATCACTGTGAATGGGCAAAAACTGAAAGTTGTTGACAAGTTCACCTACCTGGGAAGCACTCTCTCCAGAGCAGTGCATATTGATGATGAGATCACTGCCAGAATTGCAAAGGCTAGTGTGGCATTCGGACGACTCCGTGCAAATGTCTGGGAGCGAAATGGAATCAAGCTTGACACCAAGCTGAAAGTCTACAAGGCTGTGGTACTGCCAACCCTCTTGTATGCATGTGAGACCTGGACAGTATACCAACGCCATGCAAAGAGACTTAACCATTTCCACTTAAGCTGTTTGAGAAAGTTGTTAAAAATCAAGTGGCAGGACAAGATTCCAGACACAGAGGTCCTGACGAAAGCAGGGATGCAAAGCATGCATACAGTCTTAAAGCTAGCACAGCTAAGATGGACTGGCCATGTTATAAGAATGCCTGATGCGCGACTTCCAAAGAAAGTTTTCTATGGAGAACTACAGGAGGGAAAGCGCTCTCAAGGTGGCCAGAAGAAACGCTACAAAGACACCCTCAAAGCCTCTCTGAAGGATTTTGAAATACCAATGGGGTCCTGGGAACAGACTGCACAGGAGCGATCAAAGTGGCGAGGTCTCATCAACAAAGGGGCAGCTCTTTATGAAAAGAAGAGAATCTGTGAAGCTGAAAGAAAGCGAAGACAGCGCAAAGCCAAAACAAATGTGCCACCATCAGACTCTATGACATTGACTTGCTCTACTTGCAACCGACAGTTTAGAGCCAGAATTGGCCTAGTCAGCCATCAAAGAACTCACCAACACACATCAGCACTTTTCAAGAAATAATGATGGTCTTTCTCATTAGTGAGAGACGAACTATCAAATAGACATGGTGATCTCTTTGAATGATGTTGATATAATAGCCATGCCACGCATTAATATAGGAGAGTTGACTGAGACATGTAGACTTTCAGCTTGGTATATACCTTTGTTTCATTTCGCTTATACATTTGCAAATATTCTTCCAAATGCCACACTGGCTTTTGCTGTTCTAGTCATCAATACGCACTGTTCTGGAGAAACTGCTTCTCGGGTAGATGGATGTATTAAACAAATCAGTATTTGTCCTCTGTGTCTGGTGTGGGTTCGAGCGCCGTGCTGGCATCATGTGAGACAAGCCAACTTCTGCTTGCGGGTGTGCCAGGTGTTTTTTTCTCGGGAATCTCCCGTTTTCGCCCACCTACTCATTGGCCCGACTCATATGAGCTGAAATAATCTTGAAAGGGACGTAAAACTGATTAAAAAGTATTTGTCCATTCATAGTGATTAGCGGATTATTGTACAGCTTTCCGGTGCCGATTGAAGCACAATATTTGTCTTTTTTGTTGATTGTAAGGTCATAGCTATAACAGGTAATCCATGTAGATCTGTTGCACCATGCATTTATGCCTATGAGCTGGTATTCTTCGCAATTTCCCTTCTCTTTGTCATCTGCATAGAGTATATCATCCAGCACATCTATGTGCACCTTAGTTTTAGTTTTCAACTTCCGTTGGTTGAATAACTTTCCATCAAAAACGTTCCTGATTGGAAAATGAGTATCACAGACTTAAACAGCTTCAATGAGTATCGCAAATGATATCATACACAAAGGTGTTGTTCCCTAGCGCAACCCTGTTTGGCCTCAATTGTCATATCACAAGGTTAATAGAACTCACCATCGTCCTGTACATGCATATCATCATTCCCACAGATGACCATTTGACCATGATTTACTTTGACAGCCCATATCTTCGCAAGTCTCTCACAACTTTGTTTAAATTTTTGGTGAAGTTGACAAGCGCCATATATAGGTCTGCTTTCTGTTCTTGACATTTCTCATGAAGTTGTCTTGCTATATGAAAATCATCTATTTGTCTTCTTGTCATCTCTGAATCAGCATTGACATTCCGGAAAAAATCATGTCTGTCAAAGACTTCAGGATTTCCTTTCTGTGTTTAAAGATGAGTGTCTTTTGGGAATCCTTCCTTCCTCCATGCTGCCACGGTGAAACAGCTCTTTCAGCGGAACTTGCATTTGAACATGGAAATTTGCCAGCTGAGAGTCTGTTGAACTGCTAGAGACTTCTTTAAACTACCCTTGCATATTTGATTTTGATTTGAAGTATATGTATATTTTTCTGGCTATCGTTGCCGATTTATCAGAGATCACTGATGACGATTTAGTACTTTATTAGTATTTTATTGTCTTTCATCTATGACGGTTTGGTATTTATCAAGCAAACAAACTGAATTTCTTCTATTTTCTTTCAAGAGTCTTGCATGTCTCTGACTTTTGATATAGATTGACAAATATTGCTGCTGGTTTGTCTTCTTGAATAAGGAGCTAGTATCATCTTAATGCTTGTGCTGTTCCTCAAGATTCTAGAGATGGACAATATTGACATACTTATCGCCTGTCAGAGGAAGTATCGAAGTCATTAGGTGGTCATTGATGCCTTATGGCAATCCTGACAGCTTACACAAAGCCAACTTCTCCTTTATGGCTCTTCTCACTTTGGCCTCCACACTAGGAGAAAGTACAGCCGGCACCAACTCTTTTTCCATAACCTCTACCAACTAAGTCTCACTCAGTATCAGTTCAGCTATCTGCTTAACTGTGACTAACAAGTGACTGTTCTACGCTGTTGTCCAGTCGACCCAGGATAACCTATTAAGAGGCAAACATTCCTCTGCCGATCTTCAATAGTATGACTAACATCTCAGTATTTGGGAGACAATATTGACTGCTTAATAAAGGCGCTTTACATAAATTCATGTTAAATATTATGTTTTCCTACAATTATGACCAGGGGAGAGTGGTAGCCTTGCGGTAAAGCGTCGGACTGACTGCATCGAAAGGTCCTGGTTTTGGTCACCACTGGAGGCGTCGTGTTGTGTCCTTGAGCAAGACACATTTACTCACCACAGAACTGAATCATGCCAAGTAGTGTTAGTACAGTGCAGGCATGACTGCAAAAAATGTTGACTCAATACAAAGAAGAAAAACAATATTGCCTATCCGTACATGTTGACTGTAGCTAAATATACCCCTATACTACTATGATTAAAATAAAAAATATCAGTTGTTCAACTTTGAAAGATCAGTCGAGTAGATAATGAATATTTGTAATGCTTAAATCATATCTATCTTGTGTCTTTTCACACACAGGAGCCTGTAATGATCCATATGAATGTGTACTTGTTGAGTGATGCTTAAATTATGGCAATATACGGTATTATATTTTAATTTCATTATAGTTTTATGGCATTGTTGGACTCATTGATGAGTCCCAGAACAATGGTTTAAGCAATGACAATCAGTAGTGCAATAAAATCCACACATTTACAAATTCCATTAGTATAGTTTGTCAATTAATCGTAAAATCAAATGATTTTGACGGCCATCTTGAAAATTGCGTTAGCCACCTTGAAAATGGAAAAAATTGAGATGGCTAACGAGAAAATATTTATTAGAAAGGATAAAAGAACATATTCTGAAAGTCTCATACTTGTATCCGGAAGTGCAGGATTGTCTCAAAATCCTGACGTTTCCATCTCCACTAGTTAAGAATAAAAGAAATTGAATTTAATGAAAAATCAAAATCAAAATCTTTATCTTCAGACACAAGCAAAATATTTGATGTAACAAAACATATCCGACTAGTTCCTCCATTTCAAGAAAAAGAGGTTGATAAATATTTTCTACATTTTGAGAAGGTAGCAGAAAACTTGAAATGGTCAAGAGAGCACTGGATCTTGCTTTTGCAGAGCGTTGTTATTGGTAAAGCTCGAGAAATTTACACTCAGCTTTCTCTTGAGCAAAGTTCTGATTATGACAAAGTTAAAAAGCTTATCCTTAAGGCTTATGAGCTGGTCCCTGAGGCATACAGGCAGAAATTTAGAGACTGTAGAAAAGAACATGACCAGACTCATGTTGAGTTTGCTAGAACAAAAGAGCAACTATTTGATAGATGGTGTTCTTCAAAGAAAGTAGGTTCTGATCATGCAAAGCTAAGGCAGCTCATGCTTGTTGAAGAATTCAAACGGTGCATAAATTCTGATGTTAAGGCTTTCTTGAACGAAAGAGAAGTTGAAAACTTGGAAACAGCAGCACGTTTAGCTGATGACTATGCTTTGACTCATAAGGCTTCATTTGTCAACAAGCCATATCCTAGGAAACCATATAACCCTCAATCAAAGCAAATTACCCCTCAGTCAAAACCATATTCCCCTCAGTCCGGTCCCAAAGCCAATCCCAGTAATCCAACTGACAATTCCAGTCCAAAACCCAAATTTTCTAGTGAAAACAAAGGACAAAATCCCTTATCCCAGCCAATTTGTAATTATTGTAAGAAAACTGGCCACATTATTTCTGAATGTTTGGCACTGAAACGAAAGAAAGAAAGAGAAAATCTAGATAGTGCTAAACCAACAGGCCGCACCTCCTTAAAGGCTAAACCACAGTCTTGTATCCAGGAAGAAAACCCTATACTGACCAGAACTTGTAAAGAGTCAGTCTCTGAGGATTTTATTATGGAGATTTATGAACCATTCTTATCAGATGGTTTTGTGTCACTTAACAGTGACTCTGCCCAGTCTACCCCTATCAAAATCTTACGAGATACCGGAGCTTCTCAATCCCTTATCTTGGCAGATACCTTGCCATTTTCTGAGAAGTCTTCTTCTGGGACAAATGTCCTTATCCAGGGCGTAGAGTGTGGATTTGTTAATGTACCGCTCCATAATATCTATTTGTCCTCAGACTTAGTTAAAGGTCCCGTGGCTGTAGGTATTAGACCTTCCTTACCCTTTAAAGGTATTCATTTGCTGTTAGGCAATGATTTGGCAGGAGATAAGGTTGTGGTAAACCCACTTTTGACCAGCACACCATGTGTTGATCAACCGCCTGATCCCATTGAGCAGGAAATTCCTGACCTTTACCCTTCTTGTGCTGTTACTAGGGCAATGGCTAAGAAAGCCAAATTATATGATGGGATGCAGGACATAAATTTAACTGACACTTTGATAGGTCAGTCCTTTAATAAAGAGATTTCAACATCTCTTTCCCCTAGTCAGTCTGATATTCAGACGGACCCTAGCAATCTAAGGTCGGGGTCAGAAAATGACCTTTCACCTCTCAACTCAAATGACCAAGGTCATGACCAAATGTCAAGGTCACAGCTTTGTAAAGAACAACACAGTGATTCTGAGATCTCGCCTTTATTTGAAAGGGCTTTAGATGAAAAAGAAATATCCCAGGTCCCTGTTTGCTATTATGTCAAAAATGGCATATTAATGCGAAAATGGCGTCCTCCAGATGTCTCCGCAGAAGATGAGTGGACTGTTAACCACCAAATTGTGGTTCCTAGGGTTTATCGCCCTGAAATCTAAAACTTGGCTCATGAAACACCCATGTCAGGCCATTTAGGTGTAAATAAGACCTATCACAAGATCCTTAATCATTTCTACTGGCCATGAATAAAATCTGATGTATCTCAACACTGCAAATCCTGCCACACTTGTCAGATGGTAGGAAAACCCAATCAGACTATTCCTAAAGCTCAGTTACAGCCCATTCCTGCCTTTGATGAACCTTTCAGCAGAGTGATTATTGATTGTGTAGGTCCCTTACCCAAAACAAAGAAAGGTTGTGAATATCTTCTGACCATAATGTGTGCTTCAACTCGCTTTCCTGAAGCTATCCCACTCAGAAATATCAAGGCTAAAACAATAGTTAATGCACTTGTGAAGTTCTTCACATTTGTAGGCCTCCAAAAATCTATTCAGTCAGACCAGGGCTCAAATTTTATGTCAGGAATTTTTCAGCAAGTCATGTACGAACTTGGAATTAAGCAATACAAGTCATCGGCTTACCACCCTGAAAGCCAAGGTGCCTTGGAAAGATTCCATCAAACTTTGAAAAACATGATCAGATCTTACTGCTTTGACACTGAAAAAGATTGGGATGAAGGCATACACTTGCTTCTATTTGCTGTAAGAGAATCTGTACAAGAGTCTCTGGGGTTCAGCCCATTTGAGCTTGTTTTTGGGCACACTGTACGTGGACCGTTAAAACTTCTAAAAGAGAAAAACAGACTATCAAAGGCCTGTGATGCAGCTCGGTCCAATCTCAAATCTGCTCAAAGCAAAATGAAGATTCGTTACGATGAAAATGCTAAAGACAGAAATTTTGAACCTGGAGACGAGGTACTTGCTCTCTTGCCCATTCCTGGCAGACCTTTACAAGCTAGATATTATGGCCCGTATACTGTTGATAAAAAGTTAAGTTACGTGAATTACATTGTTAACACTCCTGGGAGGCGCAAGCAAAAACAGCTATGTCACATTAATATGCTCAAGAAGTATATTGATAGGGATAGTTCTGTTATTTCATCAGTAAATATAGTTAATTCTGTCCCTCATGAACAAAATCAAATGGACTCTGAGGACTTCAACTTGGAGAAATCTGATCCCTCGTCATCGAAACTCCAGAATTCTGACATACTACAGAATCTTGATCAGAAACTGTCTCACCTTGATTCAGACAAAAGACTTGAACTGAAACAGTTAGTTCTCGAATATGACCACTTATTTCCGGACATTCCATCCAGAACTGACAAAATCTATCATGATGTTGACACTATCGAAGGTTCAAAACCTGTAAAGTAACATCCTTACAGAATGAACCCTGTAAAACAGCAATATCTCAGGGAAGAAGTTCAATATTTGCTGGACAATGATTTCATTGAACCCAGCCAAAGTGAATGGAGTTCTCCTTGTATTCTTGTACCAAAGCCAGACGGGACATTTAGAATGTGCACAGACTATCGAAAAGTCAATTCTGTCACTAAAACAGACACTTTTCCCATCCCACGAATCGATGACTGCATTGATAATATTGGACATGCCAAGTATGTTACAAAGTTCGATCTGCTAAAGGGATTTTGGCAGATACCCCTCACGGACAGAGCAAAGGAGATCTCGGCATTTGTTACACCAGATGGACTGTACCAGTATAAAGTCATGCCATTTGGAATGAAGAACTCGCCTGCGACTTTTCAGCGGCTGGTCAACAGTTTGATTTCCAATCTGGATGGCTGTAAAGCCTATATCGACGACGCTATTATCTTCAGTGAGGAGTGGCAACAACACTTGCAGACAATCAGAACATTCTTTGACCGGCTAAGTGATGCTAAACTAACTGTGAACTTGGCAAAAAGTGAATTTTGCCACGCAAACTTGACATTTCTTGGACACATTGTAGGTCAAGGTCAGGTAAAACCTGTAGAAGCTAAAGTTGAGGCTATCTCAGATTTTCCTGTACCTACTAGCAAAAGACAACTGATGCGCTTTCTGGGTATGGCTGGATATTACAGGAAATTCTGCAACAACTTCTCGGCTATACCTGAGCCTCTGACAAACTTGCTTGGTAAGAAGGTCAAGTATGTTTGGACGGATGACTGCCAGAAGTCATTTGATAAGCTCAAGGCCATACTTAGAAGTGCTCCGGTTCTCTTAGCACCAAGTTTTGACAAAGAGTTCAAGTTGGCTGTAGATGCCAGTGATGTTGGTGCAGGCAGTGTATTGTTGCAAGAAGATGACAATGGTGTTGACCATCCTGTTTGTTATTTTTCCAAAAAAGTTTAACAAGCATCAGAGTAATAACTCTACCATAGAGAAAGAATGCCTATCTCTAATCCTTGCGCTTCAGCACTTTGAAGTTTACTTAGCTTCTTCACATGCACCAATTGTTGTCTTCAGTGACCACAATCCACTGACTTTCATACATAAAATGAAAAACAAGAACCAGCGTTTACTCAGGTGGAGTCTCATGTTGCAAGAGCACAATCTTGACATCAGACATATCCGAGGAAGAGATAATATCATTCCAGACACCCTAAGCAGAGCTTAAATGCCTCTACAATGCTGATGTCCAGCTTTGTGCTGTTGTATTTCATTAGTTTTGCACAAATTTTGCTAAACATATTGTATACAATTATCCAGTATTGCAAAAGAAAGCTTTATTTTATAAAACTTTCTTTTCTTTGAAGAGGGGAAGTGTTATGTATGACAGTTACTTGTTGAAAGATGTGCATTCAGTACTGGTAAACTTCCCAAGGGAGTATGCCCAGAAAAGTATGATGTTATACATATGATGTTTACTTGTTGTCCTTAGCAATTATTTACTTTTAGTGTCCCAGATATTGGACATAAACAGGTTGTTTACTTCAGAATTTTCTAGAAATTTCAAATTGTTCTTTGACGGAAAAGTCCGGAAAAATCTGGAAGAACCTGGAAAGATGTAGAATCTTCTAGAAAAATCTTTTTTTATGTCAAAAGAATATTGTGGAATTTTCTGGAAGGATAATGGCCTCTCTAGAATATTCCAGAACAATAAATTTTGGTAAACAACTTGTTATTTTTAGTATATGATATCATAGAATTTGCTGGAAGAATCCTGAATGTTCCTCAGTGCTATATAAGGGCTACAAATTTTCATAAGGACAATATTTGGGTACTGTTACTATTAAGAAGTCAAAATCTAACTTACTGGAATTTAAACTTATTCTTGGATTACTTTGTGATATTCGATTCTGGATTGGGACATAGTGCTATTTTGAAACAAACTTTAATTCTTGGGATCAGAAACTGATACAGACTTGTGTTAAAAAATTCTGAGGGACATTCAGACATTCTTTAAGGGAATTAACATCTTGAAAGGTATTGTACATTCATTTTTGTTTGATTGTATATATGCTTTTGATTGTTTCACATGTAATTACTGGTTAAATCACTTCTAAATAGATTTGTTAAATTTTAAACAAAGCTTTTTGCTGGCTAACCAACTTGTTGGTTTCCTTAATCTTCTAGTTACGCCTGGCACGTAACATAAATATGTTCCCGCAAAAATTAAAATTCCTGTTTTTTTCATTATGATTGCTTAAAATCAAAAACAAAATTGACACAAATGACTTACATGATCAAGTATCACGTTTCGAAAAATACCAATTTTCATGATAATGAATTATCTCCTTTGGCACTTTTCGAAAAATATCCATTTTCATGATAATGGATTATCTCCCTTGGAAATGCAAAATCCCTATTCTTAATTTATTTTGGCCATTAAAACCTTATCTGCTGGCCGATTTTCAAAGTTTTTGCAGGTCTTATTAGGACAAACTAAGATCAAGATTTTGACATGAAAATAATTTTCATATCGTCCTCCACACAAAAATTTTCTGCTAAAAAACATTATTAAAGGCAAGTCTTTAAACTTGACCGCTAATTCTCTTACTTATCTTAGAAAGTCTGGTGTTGTAAAACTGACTTGTGTGTTGAATTTTGGTAATCTTGCATTTACGCGCAATTGATTGGTTAAAAAATTAGCTATTATATATATATAATATTATATATATATAATTGGCGTACAGAATCGGAAGACCGCGGTGGTGTAATGGTTAGCACGTCTGCCCGGAATGCAGGAGGTCCGTGGTTCGATTCCCGGTCGCGGCAGGACCGACTTTTGTACGCTAATTCTGTTTGTTTATATATATATATATATATATATATATATATATATATATATATATATATATATATATATATATATATATATAATTTATATATATATATATATATATAATCGGAAAGTGCACGAATATGACAATGTCTGAATTAGCAATCACTTTAGCATCAGACACTCAACATGTACCAGGCCAAACAATGTTTACATCCCTGAATATGCACCTGTAGTCTCAAACAGCTTGCATGATGATTGAATTGAATCCTTTACTATTTAGATAGTTCCCATGAGCATACTGTGGTGCTTTGATATGTGTGCCATCAACGCGTGCATCGCAGTTAGAAAAGACCATATTCTTCGAACCCGGTAGCAAACATCTTTCAAAAGGTAAAAAAGGTAATGATCAGGAAACGGTACAATCATAAAACATCCCACTCCAAAAACTGAGGTGAAAAAATCTAAATTGACAATCAGGTACCTATACAAAATAAACATTTAACAAAGACGGTCACTCAATAACCCGAACTAAACTAAAAATATGAAAACGTAAATAAGGTGCAAACAGCAACAAAATTCAAGCCCAAAACATACAACAATTAGAACCTCAACAGAAGTATCGCTATTGCACAATCAGTAGTGTAAAGTTACTGGGGGTCTCAAACCGGTTTAACAGTCAGGTATCTAACCTCACAATTTGCTTCTGCAGTGGTTCACAACTTCAACATTTAGTTAGTTGTTCGGTCCTTGTGGTGAATCACTAACTGGTCAGTGATCATCAAGGGCAAACATATTAATTATGATAACCACCATGAGACCTCACAGAAACAATAAGTTGCCCGGCGATGGAGATCCCTGGGCGCCAAACAACATCACTGAAAATCTGGAGCTGCAGGAAGAAAAACAGCAGATGAACCCGGCTGGGCCAGGCAACAGACACAACGCTCCTGTGCCAACTATTTAAAAATAATACATGTAGCTTTTAATCGGGGCCATCATAAAGTCAGACGCCCGACCCACTGGTGTGCAATTATAATTATCAACCATGGTTAGGTTAAAAACCAAGCATGCAGACTGTCCAATCACATTTAAGTTATATCCTATACGTTTGTAACGCACTATGATTTTTTTCTAAACTGGAAAGAAAAATCATTCCTTCCGATAAGTTTCAAGTCGCCATCCTTTTGGAAGCGCACATAGGCATCTTAAACTGTAAGTTTTCATTCAAAGTGATGCAGACTATCATGTACATATTCGTTGGCAATCGCTTACCAATTCACAAAAACTTGTTACTGTATGAAATGTGGCTGAAGAGGCGAGTCACTAGAGTTACACTGCAATCTTTGGTTTTACACATTACGAAAACATGCCCATGCAATATACAGAGATTTTTAAAGTTGTTAAAATAGGAAAATTTTCAGTAGAAGAAATTGGATATTTTTCTTGTTTTGGAGCGAAAATTAAGCAAATAGATATACCCCTGTATACCCCAGTTTTATTATATAAATGTGGGGTATAAGGGGATACATTTTACATGGACATGTTATCCTGATGTCCAGAGCTTTTCTCACATAACTTTCTCTGATGGCAATGTGGGACACAGTAATTCAAATGTTTCTTTCTTCATCCGAAAAAAAAATGAAATTCACTGTTTAACTGCACCAGGAAAACATCCCCATGCAATGCATACCCCATTGAACCCCAATATTATACATGCATAATAAAACTGGGTTGTGTGGGGGTAAACCGTTTTTGTTATTTATGATCCAAAACTTAGATTGTGGATATTCGTTAGAACCACCAAGGCAAGGCGGTTCTATCGTGTACATGTACATGTACCTAAAGTTAATGGTTTGAGCAAACCTAATGACATTTTTTTTTTAATTTTAACAGCTCTAGAAATATAGGTAAATTGCATGGGCATGTTTTCGTAATAGTGAATGCCTCAAGAACGATTTTCTCACCAATATGAGGATGAAACCCTTTTCGCTAGCTTATTTTTACACGACAAGCGCAGTAGAAGCCTAAGAAGAATTTCTTGAAGCAGCCTCTTCTTGGTTTGCAAACGAAAAAAAAAAAAAAAAAAAAAACAAAAAAAAAAAAAAAAAAAAAAAAAAAAAAACATATGTCGACATCTTTACTAAACAGGATTTCAAACCAAAAATACCCTATGCGAACGCAATTTTAATTTTCTCACAGGCTGATTTGCACACTGGAGTATCTTGGTGCATGTGAAATGGACTTAAGAATTCTCCCGATCAGCCCGATTACTATTCAGTGTCCTTGAAAACAATGAAAAAAGTATTTTTACGTAGAAGTTTGTTGTGTTTAAATCTGAACTTGTAGACATTTAAGATTTTCTTTGGAATGACGACAATAGTGACCGAAAACATCAGGAAAACATGTCCGTGAAATGTATATCCCCTAAACCACACGTTTATTTAGCGACACTGGCAAGTAGAGATATACCTATTTTCCTTATTTTTGATCCAAAACATATATTGTTGGTACTCATTAGAACCGCCTCGGCGAGGCGAGCGTAATATGTACCTACAATCAATGTTTTGAGCAACAATATTAAAAAATTGAAAATTTTCCCATGATATAGTTTTCAATTTTTACAGGTGAACAAAATATTTGAGTATTTCATAGTCGAGTTTTCATAATGATCAACTTATAGATCGGTCTGTAATAAAAGGCGGGTACGTTATAAGACCTAAACGTCCTATATTAAGTAGGTATAATTCGGCAAATAGGTCACTGTATGGGCTTTACCTCATGAATACGTTATTCGCTATAGTGTACCTTTGACTTAGGTTAAAGCTAAAGGTATACAGTTAAAAGATTCAACTCCCATGTTTTCCGTTAGAAAATAAGAATAAAGTACGAGTTTGTCTAATTCACTGTAATCTACCTACTTGAACAGATGGACTAGCCGACTACGCCCAGAGATGAATATCAAAGTTGCCGCCTATACAGTAACCTATTTGCCCAATTATAAATACGTTAACGAGAGACCTTTCCGAAACAAAGACAATTGGATTATAGAGCGGTTTAAGGTCATTGTCAAAACTCGTGGTCTAAACTGTTGAATTTTCTCACGTTTCATATATTTGTGCCACGTCAAGAAACAAGGTCTGTCAGGGTTTAAGACAGACTAGCCAGCTCTCACCAGCAAACCTGTTGTACTTGCAACCGTCTTGAAGCAACCTTATATACGGTAAATATAAAGATGCATTTCAGTCTGACGAATGCGCAAGCTCATTTGTATCGTTTGTTTTGCGTTTCTGTGCGGAAGAAGTAAGGTTTTTGATGACCAATCAAACAAAAGACAATGATAGCGATAAGTCTGATAAGCACAATTTAAATATGTTCTGAGTGACATAGTCAACATGGACAAAAATGTAAGATTTGTTCCCCGTTCTTATCCTGAAATGCTTACTGTTTCATTATGCGATATTATATCTAAAGCCTAGGTTACATTTGCCCCGATCATCGTACGATTTTTCGGTCTGCGATTTTCTCTACGACTTTTAGACATCGTAGGAGATCGTGGGCTACGACGTATGTGTTAACAATTCATATGGGCATCGTACGATTTTTTGATCTGCCATTTGTCGACGTTCTCATACAAAAACGCAAGGCGATCGTACGGCAGTCGTATGTCTCCGCAGATAGTACGTAGATATCGTACGGATCCCGTGCGTTGTCCGTACGGAGTCCCTTTACGTTTTTATAAAAAACGTAAGGAGGCCGCACGGTAGTCGTAGGGTCTCCGCAGACTGTTAGTGGGTATCGTACGGAGTCCCTTGGACTTCTGACTGATGCCTTGGTTACATTTGGCCTACGGTTAGCTTGCGATGATCGTACGATGCCATTTTTTGCATTTTCGTGCGGCCTCCGCAGGGTCACCTTACGATGTCCCTACGATTCTACGACTTCCTACGATCTCCGTAGCCTCTACGATCTTGTAATAGTCTGCACTATTACAAATTTTAAAATCGTAAGACCGTAGACCGTAGACACGTCGTAGGGCATCATACGGGCACCGTACGGATACCCTGCGATAATCGAGCGGTCACCGCACGATTTTTTTTTATAATGAACAAAAATCGTACAGTGATCGTAGGGAGGCCGCAAGGGGTCATGCCTAGTAGGTTACATTTGCCCCGATCATTGTTCGATTTTTCGGTCCGCGATTTCCCTACGATTTTTTAAAAATCGAATGTGATCACGTAGGTGTTTACAGTTCAAACGGGCATCGCTCGATTTCTTGTCCTAGCTTTCTTCGATGTCCTGAGTTGGAACTGTTTGGAGATCGTAGGGAAATCAAAGGGTCTCCGCACACTTTAAGTTGAAATGGTACGGAGCCCGTGCGATGGCCGTGAGGAGTCCTTACTATTTCTTGCGGTCTCCCTACGATAGCCGTACGATGCTAGGTGTCCGTACGATTTTAATAAACTTGTGATATAACCGTACGGATGCCGCACGATCACCCTAAGGTCTACGATTATCTTATTATTTTAGTCCCCAAATTATCATAAAACCGTGCGGTGACCGCACGATCATCGCAGGGTTTCCGTAAGGCGCCCGTACGATGATGCTACCTACGACGTGTCTACGGGCTACGGTCTTACGATTTTTAAAATTTGTAAAAGTGCAGACTACTACAAAATCGTAGAGGCTACGGAGATCGTAGGAAGTCGTAGGAAGCCGTAGGAAGCCGTAGAATCGTAGGGGCATCGTAGGGTCACCCTGCGGAGACCGCACGAAAATGCAAATAATGGCATCGTACGATCATCGCAAGTTAATCGTAGGGCAAATGTAACCTAGGCTTTAAGCATATTTGTATATTGTAGAGATCTGCGTCATAGTCATCTCATTACGAAAACACGCCCATGCAATATACAGAGATTTATTAAGTTGTAAAGATTGAAAAGCTTCAGTAGAAAATCTTTTATATTATTTATTATTTTTGCTTAAAACATAGATTGTGGGTACACGTTAGAACCGCCTCGGCGAGGCGGTTCTAACGAGTACCGACAATTTATGTTTTGGAGCAAAAATAAGAAAAATAGGTATACCCCTGCAAACCCCAGTTTTGCTATATTAAAGTGGGGTATAAGGGGTATATATTACACGGAAAAAGTTATCCTGATGTCTCACTGATCACTATAGGAGGACTACGAAATTCCTAAGAAAGTACCGTAAAAAATTAGCGGATTGTATTTCTTTGGTTCTGAATTTTTGCAACTGTTACATCAACACCGAGCAAATCATTATGCAAAACTGCATAATTTGCTTTTGGTGTGTAGTCTTGAGGATGTAATGCTCTAGTGTAAGTTATATTTCTATACACTTGTACTATAAATTTTCAGTATGTTATCTTCGCTACCACAATGGTGCTGGTCAGCTTATCTCTGCGTTTTCTATTGGACAACGATTGTCACGTGACTAACGAATGCGATTGCATAGCTCCCAACTATGCCTGGCCCGGCTATGCGAGTGAGCCATCTCCTTTGGTTGGAATCTTTTGTAAATTCCAATACCTAACGGAGGTCCCTACATTTAGAAACGTATCGTATAAGATGAGGGAGCCTTGGACAATAGATTTGCAGAGTAATGAGATATCACACATAAAAGACTTTGCATTTTCGAATCTCCAGGAGTATGCCAATGGAAATAACGTTTCTCTGAAACTTGGACATAACCATTTAAGAAATATCAGCGACTATGCATTTAGTGGCATTGAACCGTTAATAATTTATCTGGGACTAGAAATGAATAAGTTGCAAGTCGTACCTTCGGTCATTCCGAAACTAATGAACTTGCGAGGTTTGTCTTTACAGTATAACCCAGTGACATATATAGATCCTTCAATTTTACTTCAATTCACAATAGTCTAAATAAACTGGAAATTTCAGTTGACGATTTGCTTAATTGGCCACATGCGCAGCCACTGGCCAGTCTTACAGAACTGGACACTCTGGGGATTGACACAAAACACCATCTTACTCCAAATGCTTTTACAGGATTCAATACCAAATTACGTTACCTAAAAACAATAAATACAGACTTGGTTGAAAATACTGCCTTGTGCAGCCTTATTCGTTTGGAGACATCGGACATGGATAATAGTACTGGCATGAATGGTAAAAGCTTCGTCAACTGCACATCACCAATGAATTCTACAACTAGTATTTATATTGATAACCTCTCTTCCAACCAGTTTCCAAACATTCTTGAAAATTTTCCCAACCTAGAAATTCTTGAATATGAATCATCTAATATTAGTGTCATTAATGCGTCACTGATTCCAAGTAATGTGAAGGTAAAAGTCTTGAAATGTAAATCCTGCAAATTCAAGAGAGTCCCTGATGCCATCAATCAGTTTCGTCTTCTCGAGGACTTTAGGTTTGAAAACAACGACATAAACTTTATCGGGTATTACAATTTTAACAATTTACAGAATCTGTGGGTTATTGATCTGTCAGGAAACCCGATCACATATATCTCCAGAAATGCTTTCATGAACCTCGCTAGACTCCAGTATCTCAACTTAAGACATACAAAATTAACAGCAATACCTCAAGCGGTGATGAGATTTCCATATCTTCGAACTTTAGAAATGGGGTTCAATATCAATTGCACATGCGTACATCCACGTTGGTTAAAACAATGGGCGATTCATATGTCACAATTAGCAAATCCCGAGATATATGGTGGTTGTCATGCGTCACAGGAGACTCTCGGCCATTTTGTCTTGCATACCCTCCCTAATTGTTTATAATTAGCAGGTAAAAGAATTAATAAATTTACTTTATAATTTCAACGTTCTTTGTTGTTTTCATTTTAAGATTCTAGCAGTCCGAGACATGGTCAGCCGTGGGACGGATGTGTAGCATTTGGGTCGAAAGATAGAAGATAGTGGGTTGAGTCAAGGAGTAGTAGTGGAGCCGAGGGTAAGTTGTGGGACCGATATATAGCAGTGTGGCTCAGATGTCGCAGTGGGGGTGTGGGATAGCGATGTGGAGTTGTGGGATCGAGATATAGCAGAGTGGCTAAGTGGTAGCAGTCGGACCGAGGGGTATCAGTTGGACAAAGATGTAGCAGTGGACCGAGAGCAGTAGAAAGAAGAGTTACCAGTGGGGCTGAGGGGCAGCAGTTGGACCGAGGGGCATCTGAAGGGGTAGAGGGGTAATAGTGGGGCAAAGGAGTAGCTGTGGCACCAAGAGGTAGCTGTGGCACCAAGAGGTAATAACGGAAACATGAAGAAGCCTAGGGACCGAGGCATAATAGTGGAACCAAAGGGTAGCAGTCGAATCGAATGGTAGCAATGAGAATGACGGGTAGCAATGTGCATTGATGGTAGTAAGACAGAGAAGTAGCAGTTGGGTAGTGGGGTAGCAATGGAACTCAATAAAAGCAAACAGCAGGGGATAGCAGTGAGACATAAGGGTAGAAATGGGGCTGAAGTATAGCAAAGGGGCAGCAATGGGACAGAGAGGATAGTATTTTGGGTGAAAGCGAGCAGTGGGACAGATGGGTAACATTTAGGCCAAAGATATCATTGGCGTCGATTTTGGGCAATGGTGCCAAACGATTAGGTGGAGAAAAATGAGAAATTCATTTGACTGCCTTCATGGCTTTGATCTAGCGGGAATCAGAAAATATTATCCGGCATATGTTAACGGTGAAACAAAAGAAAGGTTAAAGAGATGAACAACCGAATATCGCCATTAACTTACTTACAAGACATACCACCAGGATAAAAAAAAAAAAAAGTTAAAATTATGCAATGATCAGGAAATGGCGCAATCAGAATGAAACCCCTACTCCAAAAACCGAGGTGAGAAAACACTAAATTGACAATAAGGTACTTATACCAAGGGCACGCATCATAATCCGAGTAAGCAACTATTTTCCGATAGGCAGTCACTCAGTTACCCGAACTTAACGAGAAATATAAAAAGTACATAAGGTACAAACATCACAAAAATTCAACATCAAACAATTAAACCCACAACAGAAGTGTCACTTTGGAACACAGACTATCATATCATATTATATTCATTAGTTTGTAACAGGCGAAGAAAAATTATTTCTTCCCTAACGGGGATCGAACCAGGTTCTGCCGCGTGCTAAGCGAACACTCTACCACGTCGCTGTAAAAGCCGGCTTGTACCGCAAGGCAGTACAAGTGTGCTATATACCTATACCCTGTGACATTCTCCCCCACACTGGCCACCATTGTCACGGAGTGTGGTCGCTAGGCCCAGTGGCTACTGACCTCCAGCTGGGCTCTTGGCGAACACGTGAGTTCTGTCAACAGGGATGGGATAGAGAGCCTGTAACAATATATTAGAACAATACATTTAATGATGATTAATGCCAAAATGTAAGGTTTACAAAATAAATGCCGATGTACAATACAATGGCGATGTAAACAGAGTGCATTAATGATCGTGTTTACCATAAAACTGTGTATTGACATATGTGTATACCTTGCAGCCTTTACCGGTGAAAATACATAACTTGCAAAAATACACATTTCTTTTCAGCAAATGGTTACAATTTCTGTCTCAAAATGACAAAGGAATATTTAACAACAACATACCTGTAACAATATATTAGAACAATATATTTAATGATGATAAATGCCAAAATGTAAGGTTTACAAAATAAATGCCGATGTACAATACAATGGCGATGTAAACAGAGTGCATGAATGATGGGAAACTTGTATAAATCCAGTACCTATCCGTACCTTAAGCTACGACTACCTACTGGGTCTTTCACAAGGGACATTCACTGGGCATAGATGGGACGTTTTATTGGATATGGGAATAGCCATATAGGAGTTAGCCTATGACAAGTTTAAGTTTTTTTAAGTTAGTAAAAAGGTACAAGTAGGCAAAGATCAGGAAAAGGCGCAATCAGAAAAAGATTCCCACTCCAAAAACCGAGGTTGGAAAAAACCAAACTAACAATCAGGTACTTATACCATGAAACATATCGTAAGCCGAATGAGCAGCTATTTTCCCAATAGGTGGCCACTCAGTTACCTTAACTTAACTAAAATATGAAAACATACATAAGGCGCCAACAGCACAAAAAATTTTAAACACCAAGACATAAAACAAAAAGAACCACTACAGAAGTATCGACTTGGAACGATCAGTAACACAAAGTTACTGGCGGGCTTAAACCGGTTTTACAGGTACCTAACCTCACCCTCAGCTTCTGCAGTGGTTCACAACATTTAGTTAGTTCTTCGATCCTCGTGGTGAATCTCTAACTAGTCAATGAATCATCAAGAACAAACAAATAAATCATGATAAACATCCTGATGAATCAAAAACCAGGACTCACAGATTGAGTAAGCTGCCCGACCAGGTTACCATAACATTCTGGTTCCGAAAGGCCCTCAGGTAACAACATCTTTACCCCAACTATAAATTTAGAAATCAATTCATATTACCTGCGACGAAATTCAGAATATGATTTTTTTAGTTTATGATACCGGCAACTCTGCAGATAAAATTGGCTGTTAACGAGTTCTGTGCCACAGGGCCAATCTATTGACCATTTCATGTGGTAATGATTCGGTCAAAAATCTTCGTTGAAGTTGGTTGACGGAAATATAATTTATTTCATTAAGATATCATTTCCTACACGAATCTTTATGTTTTTTTTTTTGCATAATTTGGCGTTGAAAGTGGGTTTTGAAAACTTGTTTTTTTTTTCGTGATGACGTAGCGTAAGGAAAATGAAAAGTAGCATTTATAACAGGCAGTGAAGTCTGTAATATAACTGGGTGCTTCCTTGGTCCGATATGAAAAGGTTTTGTTTGACTTTTTGGTACCGGATTTTTTTCTACTACGTTAACAGAGTAAATCTCAACAAAACAGAGTCGGCATTAACATAATATTCATAATTTATATCATTTCTTAACAAATCAAATAAAAACTTACTATAAAATTGCATTCAATGTATTTTATGACCTGAAATTCTTTCAATGACGTCATAAATGAGAATCAAATCAAATCATTTACCAAATTCTAGGAATTAGCGTAGAAAAAAATCTGATACCAGAATCAAACAAAACCAAATCCTATCGGGACCTATAGTTAAAGTCAAACAAAACCTTTTTATATCGGGATGAAGGAAGCACCCAGTGTAATTTGATTGCAGGCTCTAGCAAACTTTACATCAGGAAAACATGTCCGTGTAATGTATACGCCCTCAAACCCCACTTTTATATAGTAAACTGGGGTATGCAGGGGTATACCTATTTTTCTTATTTTTGCTCCAAAACATAGATTGTGGGTACTCGTTAGAACCGCATCGGCGAGGCGGTTCTAACTTGTACCCACAATCTATGTTTTGAGCAAAAATAAGAAAAAAGAAAAATATCAAAAATTTTCCACTGAAAATTTTCATTTTTACAACTTTAAAAATCTCTGTATATTGCATGGACATGTTTTCGTAATGTAACTTGCGAAATGCGCTTATCATACTGTTTAGATGAAATATATCTATTTGAAATACAAAAAGGTACAAATCTAAGAATGGGGCGTTGGCTTTATTCAACTGTTACGATAAATTTGACTAACCATGCCTTCAAAGTAAGGGTGAGTAAAGCCAACACCACAGATATCGAACCCCCCTCTTTGGATTTACATATTTCTATTGCAAATGGATTTGTTTCTTCTAAAACTTATGATAAACGCGATGACTTTGATGTTGATATAGTAAATATTCCGTTTTGGGACGGTGACGTTCCTCGCCATGCTTCTTATGGTGTATACTTTTCGCAACTTATGAGGTTTGCTAGCATCGACGTGCGAAATAAATGTTTAACAGCCAAATTTCTCCAGCAGGGCTATCAGTATCATAAACTTCGAAAATGTTTTCTAAATTTTATCGCAGACACTATGAGTTGCTTTCCAAATTTAATGTTGGGCTGAAGACGCTTTTACGTGAGGGCCTTTCGGAACCACAATTTTATGGGGACTTGGTTTATAAATTTAATAAAAACTTATAGGAAGGAATAAGTTTTCTTTTCAGTTCAAAAAATCATAACGCGTCACAGATGTAAAAGTTATAACTTGAATGTTATGCGACAGTCTCCATGCTTAGTTTTTAACCAAATCTTGGTTGATAACTTTGCTGCCTTCTTTAATTGCATGCCGGTGGGTCGTGCGTCAGACTCAATGATGACCCCGACATTAAGCTATTGAATTACGTTAGTTGGGGCCGGAGCTTTTTGTCTGTTGCTTGGCCCACCGGGGTTCAACTGGTGTTTTTCTTTTGCACCGGATTTTAGTAAGTTATTCGGCGCTAAGGGATCTCCATCGTCGGGCAGCTTACTGAATCTGTTGAGTCCTCGTTTCTGAATCACCAGGATGATTATCATGATTCATCACGAGGACCGAACAACTAATAACTAACTAAATGTGAACCACTGCAGAAGATGAGGGTGAGGTTAGGGTCCCGTAAAAACCGTTTTAAGCCCTCCCCCCCCAGTATTTTTATATTACTGATTCATCAGGGTGGTTATAATGATTTGTTTGTTCGCCCTTGATTCAATGACAAGTTAGAGGTTCATCACGAGGACCAAACAACTAACTAACTGTTGTGAATCACTGCAGAATACAAATGTATGAGGGTGAGGTTAGGTGCTTGTAAAACCGGGTAAAGCCTCCAGTAATTTTATATAACTAAACGTTCCAATACGATACTTCTGTTGTGGTTCCATTTGTTTTATGTTTTGAAGCCGACTTTTTGAAGGTGTTTGAACCTTATGTAAGTTTTTATATTTTCATTTAAGTTCGGATAACTGAGTGACCGCCTATTGGGAAATAGCTGTATTAAAATATGAAAACATACATAAGGCGCCAACAGCACAAAAATTTTGAACACCAAGACATAAAACGAAAGAACCACCACAGACGTATCGCCTTGGAACGATCAGTAATATAAAATTACTGGCGGGCTTAAATCGATTTTACAGGTACCTAACCTCACCCTCAGCTTCTGCAGTGGTTCATAACATTTAGTTAGTTCTTCATCTCTAACTAGTCAATGAATCACCAAGAACAAACAAATAAATCCTGATAAACATCCTGATGAATAAAAAACGAGGACTCAACAGATTCAGTAAGCTGCCCGACGATGGAGATCCCTGGGTGCCGAATAACTTACTAACTCCGGAGCAAAAGAAAAAACACCTGTTGGACCCCGGTGGGACAAGCAACTGACAAGAAGCCCCGGCCCCAACCAACTAAAATAGATAGCTTTAAGTCTGGGCCATCGTAGAGTCTGACGCCCGACCCACCGGCGTGCAATTAAAGAAGGCAGCATAGTTATCAACCATGATTGGGTTAAAAACTAAGCATGCAGACTGTCGCATAACATTCAAGTTAAAACCTATACGTCTGTAACGTGTAATGATTTTTCTGAACTGAAAAGAAAGCCTTGATAACACCAGCTTCATTGACAAGGTTAAGAGAATGTATGAAATCTTTTATTCAACAGTATACAAACAAATCAGCTACAAGAGAAGCGCAATATGGAATTACATCGGAATTGCATGTACAACAATTTGTCTGTATTACTGTGTTCCATATCTAATAATGATCTTATCCAGCAGATAGGATAAGGCGTCGCATACATTTTGACATGAACAAAGTGTCTTTGGCTAGAGGAAGCGTAAAAGCATTGCTCTAATTACAGGTCGAATAACGTCAAACTACAGCAAGTCTATTAAACTTTTATTATGGTGAGATGATACGAAGAAAACATGTATCCCTATACTTTATGTTGCTTTAAATATGGTGAGATGATACGAAGAAAACATGTATCCCTATACTTTATGTTGCTTTAAATGTATAAGGAAAATATGTCAGATTGAGAACTACTTATTATTTCTGTCTGCCTTGCTTTGTGTCTTTATATACATTATTTTCAGGTTGTTAGATAACGGGATATACGAGTATTGCTATAATATGTTATGATATTACAAGACATTGACAGAAAAACTTCAAGAAGCGACCATAATTTGAGCCACGTCATGAGAAAACCAAAAATGTAGTCTCGGACAAGATCTGAAACAAAACAGGCTGTGTAAGAACAGAAGATGACTAGAGGCTGGATTTTTTGTATTTAGAAAAAAAAAAGAGGAACTGTACTATCCATGTAGCGAAAACAAAGGCGCTGATCAGCTTCGCAGTTGCTGCGAAGCTGGTCTGCGCCTTTGTTTTCGCATATACAAAAATCCGTGTTCTTCATGTCGCGGCTCAGATCATAAGTTAAACAATTATATTCTGAGAATTATATAACTATTTTCATCTAAATTTTCATACAGCTCAAAAGTCTCGGTATATTGTTATTGCAGGCTTTTGCACGCTATGTCAATGAAATGTCATTGAACTGTCTGAGTATGGACATTATGCAACAATTAAGTTCAAGCTCAGTCACCCTTCTCTTGACAATAAAATTTCAGTTTATCATGCTATAAACAAGAAATCAATATGTTGATAGTGGAAACGAATTGGTTGAGAAATGATACTCAGCCGGAATGCTACATGGGTTTATACATCAAGGCGCTGTAAAACTCAAGATACAGCTTGGGTTTATTGAGAAAACACAGCATAAACTTCCTTTCAGTGCTGCAATTAATATCGTTATTATTGAAATACTAAACAATGATTGAGTTAAATTGGCAATAAACGTGATTAATTATCCTTAGCTATACCATGAATCAATATGACCTCTAAAGGATATGTTACTTTCACTACAATGATTTTTGAATAAATTCGAAATGTTAAGTGAACAGAACATCATTTAATTATTCAAATGCCGAATCGCGAGATGCAATAAACCGCTGTAATTCCAACTCTTAATCAAAGAATTAACCCAACTGAGATTAGCATTTTATAAATCTCTTGAAGAAATGATAAATTATAGGTGTCAAATGCTTGATACTTGAAAAGGGCAAAAGAGTCGCAAAGGGACGATTACCGCCTGATTTACGAGTTGTGATCTTCTAATTAACTGTTTGCTATGCGTCTGAAGTCATGCTCATCAACTAAACAAACATCTCATCTAAAAGAAGCTGATGATTTATTTGATTCATATTTTTTTTTTCCTGAAATGGTATTTAATAATGTTTAGATAAGTCTTCGAAGAGTTGTATGTATGAATGTATTTTCGGAAATAAAGTTCTAGCATTGAAGATACAGTTTAATACGTCTTCGGCTAAGGAGGGGTCGTTTGATAATGTAAAAGGCAGTTGAATATTAGATCTTCGTATGCAGCACGGTCGCCAAAACTTCAAAAGGTGCGGAGAATATGTCGGGTTGCTAAAATACGTTTATTTATGTGAGGTCCAGTTACTAATACGAAAAAGGCCGACTTCTTTTCAGGTTTCATTTATATCTTATTTGCTGTTACTGCAGCTCGCGATTTTCGTTCGGTTCTTTGGGGTCAGTAAAGGTATTCCGAGTGTTCAAAACACTAACGTTTAGAAAAATACTTCTTAGCAATGTTTTACTTATTTGACCTCGTTTAGGAATGTGCCTTTGATATAGTCTTCTTATAGAAACCCGCAAGTAATTTTATATGATCGTTCCAAGGCCATACTTCTGTGGTGGTTCTTATTGTTTTATGTCTTGGTGTTTAAATTTTTTGCGCTGTTTGCGCCTAATGTATGTTTTCATATTTTTATAGTTAAGTTTTGGTAACTGAGTGGCCACCTATTGGGAAAATAGCTGCTCATTCGACTTACGATGTGTTTTCATGGTATAAGTACCTGATTGTTAATTTAGTTTTTTTCCCACCTGGGTTTTTGGAGTGGGGAATCTTTTTCTGATTGCGTCTTTTCCTGATCGTTGCCTACTTGTACCTTTCTAGTATAATTTCTCGAAATTGCAGCACCATAGTCTGTTTAAAAAGGACCACTGATGAGGGTTCATTACTCGAAATTTTGCAATTATAGTCAATACTATCTCCCCTTGAATATTTTACTACTTCCAAAGGATCAAACTTTTATATTTTATTCAATGACGCTTTCTCATTATTTCAAGATTGTGCCCGAAATTGTTTCGTCGAAGTTATCTCGGTAAAACTATCCAAGCGTGAAATCTTAAATCAAACAGCACGTTTCCTATAATGAATATTCCTTACCTGACAATAAGGAAAGCCTGAATGAACATTATGTCGATAATTGATTTCTCAATTCTTAGAATTTTCTGATTTCTTATGCGTGCTTGCAACATTGTAACTTTCGATCTTCCCAAACTGGAACTAATCATTTCGATCATTATAGCTCCATCAGGAAAATGTATACCCCCTTCAACCCCACTTTTATATACTAAACTGGGATAAACAGGGGTAAACACATTTTTCTTGTTTTTGCTCCAAAACATAGATTGTGGGTACTCGTTAGAACCGCCCCGCCGAGGCGATCCTAACGTGTAACCCCAATCCATATCTAAAATCTTTTTTTTTCTGATGAAATTTTTCAATTTTTACTGCTGACAGAATCTCTGTATATTGCATGGGCAAGTTTTCGTAATGTCTTTGTTCTTACGTAATTATACTCTGTTTGTGATTCAGCAAGTCAGTGACAACTTGAGCCGACAGGATGCTTGGAATGCCTGAAAAACAATTCAATACGACGCTGGCGACGCCAGCTTATCGAGTTGTTTGAAGGGCAATCATTGTCTTTTTAGTTCCAATCATCCCCAAGACGCAGACTATTTGTAAATATTTAATGTTGTCTAAGATAATAAACTACTGGGCATTCTAATATAATATAATATAATTATTGAAGTTTGTCAGTGTTTGAACTAAATTACATAAAGATTTTGTGTGTAAATATATACATTTACATCTTTATCTGGCTATCGTCGCCGATTTCTAAAGGGTCACTTATGAGGGTTCATTACCCGAAATTGCGCACACTTTTATGCATATCCCTTTCTCTGCTTCAGAGTAGCAAACTATTTTACGTTTAGAGCCATCTTCTAAACATTTTGTTTTCAATTTTAGACCCCGTTTAGGCATGTGTCTTTGATTTAGACAATACTTGTGTAAAATTTTTGAAATCGCAGTATATTTGTCTGGCTATCGTCGCTAGTTTATAAAGGGTCACTGACGAGGGTTCAGTACCCGAAATTGCGCAATCTGGCCCGATTACCTCCCTTTGAACATTTTACTGCTTCCAAAGGATCAAACGTTTATATTTTATTTACGATTACTGCAGCTGGCGTTGTGCCGTGTGGCGGCCCTAAAAAGTCTCCCCGTACATCATCCATAGTGCAGATTATATTATTTCTTTCGGTCCTTTGAGATCAGTAAGAATGTTCAGAGTAGCAAACTATTTTACGTTTAGAGCCATCTTCTAAAAAAATGTTTTTCAATTTTAGACCCCGTTTAGGCATGTGTCTTTGATTTAGACAATACTTGTGTAAATTTTTTGAAATCGCAGTATATTTGTCTGGCTATCGTCGCTAGTTTATAAAGGGTCACTGACGAGGGTTCAGTACCCGAAATTGCGCAATCTGGCCCAATTACCTCCCTTTGAACGTTTTACTGCTTCCAAAGGATCAAACTTTTATATTTTAATTCCAAAGGATCTAACTTTTATATTGTTTTATTTGTTATAACAGCAGCTGCTGTTTGTCATGTGGCGGCCCTAAACGGTATCTCTTTACATGATTCAAAGTGCAGGTTATGTTTCCTTTCAGTCCTTTGAGATCAGAAAGAATATTCAAATTACTCGTAAAAATTGCACTTTTAGAGCCATCTTCTGTACAATGGTTTAATAGTTTGACCCAGTTTAAGCATGTGTTTTTGATTTAGACTTCCTTTGAAATTGCAGTATACATATTTATCTGGCTATCGTCGCCGGTTTTTAAAAGGGTCACTGGTGAGGGTTGATTACCCAAAATTGCGCTATATAGCCCCTTTTGAACGTTTTCACTACTTTCAAGGGATCTAACGTTTATATTAAATTCATCATAATTTGTGGGTAGTATAGAAATAATTGATCCTGTAGTGTATTAAGATGACCTAACGCTGCTCGTAAATGGACACTCTTTGTTTAATCGGAACGTCTGAACGTATGACTCTGAGAATGTTGTCCCCAAGAGAGTTAGCACATTGATACATGAATTAAATAATGTCTGCATTTGGTGTCAAATATTGACAGATTGTCGGAAACCAGCTGTTGTGTGATCGTTTTCTGTTTCCATTGATTGGAATATAAACTTATTAATAAGCACAATTAATGTCTAAATGACTGAAAAACATTAATTCTCTTTTGAATGAGGGTTGCGTTATCCTTTTCTGTCCATTTTTGGTTTTCAAAATAAAAATACCTGATTAATTGTTTCCCACCTCGGGTTTTGGAGTGGGGATCTCTTTCTGATTGCTCCTTCTTTCTGATCATTGCCTACCTTCACCTTCGCCTAGGATTTGTTACCTGGACAATTTCAATATGGTTTGCGGACAATGACCAACAGATGCCGCATCCTGACCAATCATCAGGATAACATGTCCGTGAAATGTTTACCCCCTTATACCCCACTTTTATATAGAAAAACTGGGGTTTACAGGGGTATACCTATTTTTCTTATTTTTGCTCCAAAACATAGATTGTGGGTACTCGTTAGAACCGCCTCGCCGAGGCGGTTCTAACGTGTACCCACAATCTATGTTTTGAGCAAAAATAAGAAAAAAAAATCAAAAGTTTTCAGCTGAAAGCTTTAAAGCTCAAAAAATCTCTGTATATTGCATGGGCAAGTTTTCGTAATGTACTAGTCAGTGTTCCCCACACTACTATGTAAAACAGATGAGCCACATTTTATGCTGTTCAAAAAGCAACCTTTTGCTTAAAGGTTTCTTATAACCCTTTGCGCTTGGTCTTGGACTTTCCTTCAAATGTAACGCGTAGACAATTCCTGCTTTGCATTTGAGCCTGTGCATGAGAAAACCAAAAAAATGGGTTCCGGCCAAGTCAGACACAAACCGGCCTGTACAGTGACAGAAGATGGTTAGAGGCTAGAAGTTTTGGATTTAGAAAGTAGAGGAATTGTAATATCCGTGTAGCGAAAACAAAGGCGCTGATCAGCTTCGCAGTTACTGCGATGCGCCTTTGTTTTCGCCTTTGCAGATTATTTGTTTTTCGATGCGGTGGCTCATTTATCATTTCCATTTGATGCAGCAATGTGTCTGTTTGTTCTTAGATTAAAATGCCAGTCCAGTTCTATTTTGCGATGTCTAAAATTCTTCTGACCTCAATTTCCTAGAATTAAGACATTTTATTGACGAACGTCCTTTGAATGACAGTAACGGTAATGTTTGGATTAATACTAATCCAGAGACGGTTTTATATCCTGATGCCATCAAGTAAACACATTCAACACAAAGCTTTTAAGTTCAACACATCACGCGAACATGTCCATGTTTAACATACCCCATTAAACCCCCTCTTTTACATAGTTAAACTAGGGTCTACATGGATGTACATTTTTTTCTTATTTCCTATATGAAAACATAGATTGTAGGAACTCATGAGAATCGCACCAGAGTGGCGGAGTGAGGCGGTACTAACCTTTCACAATAGTTTGTGTGACAATAAGAAAAAAAATCAACTGATTTGTTTTTAATTTTTTTGCATCTTCAGAAAAAATGTATATTGCATAGGCTCATTTTCGTAATTGGAAGCTATGGCTTTTGTGCGGAAAGCAATGTGCTTCTCAAGTATCAGTGTGCACAAGGCACATTGAGTATACTGTCAGATCAAGATGCAAATTGTTCCCTTCGGGTCGAAATTAAGAGAGAAACAATTACTGAAGAACATACCAAAGCTCACTTCATAATAGAGCGAAAACATCTGCTTTTTCTCAAGATTTGGGTTGTGGGAAAACTGTAGCTTACATTTATACCAAAAGCGCTTTTTGAAACATATGAGCCACCTATTGGGAAAACCAACAATCTGCATAGGCGAAAACAAAGACGCAGATCAGCTTCGCGGTAACCGCGAAGCTGATCAGCGCCTTTGTTTTCGCTACTCGGATAGTACAATTCCTCTTCTACTTAAATCCGAAATTTCAAGCTTCTAACTCTTTTCTGTGCTTGTACAGGTCGGTTTGTGTCGGACCTGTTCGGAAACCACATTGTTGGTTTTCCCACGAGACGGCTCATATGTCACCAGGAAAAGCTTATTAACTACTGATTTACCATCTGGTAACTGTTCAGCTGCTCAGAAGGTCTGAGTCTGTCGCTGAAAAATGGTGTAAGTCAAACCATCCATACAAATAAACTTTTGTTGATAACGTCGGTGTTTATATTTATATTTTCTAGCACCTTTTGGGTGTCATAACTTTCTAATGTTGGGTAGAAGTCCCATTAAATGGAGGCAACATCCCCATACCATAGCTGTTACCTTGGACACTAAGCTACAGAACAAAAATACAAAACAACACACAAACAAACAAACGAATTTAAATATCCACCTGGTCCAAGATATGACTGCATGGTGTTAGGGGAGAAAGGGGTTGTTGAAAAGTCATTGTCCTTACACTGACTGATCAACATCATCATACGTTGTTTCTCAATTTTTAAATACTCAATACCTTATACTGCTTTCTATAGCATCTAGCACCTTTATTATGGCTGCAAAGCTTGGTTTGCGAGGATCCTGCCTTGACATCCTGGGTAATCTGGTAATGGTTAACCTTTTAAAGACAGCACTTTTACTAATTCAACATGGTCATGTCGGCACTGCTGAATGTCACCAGAAGAGTCTAAAAGATGTGCAGAATATTGATCGATACTAAATTGGGATAATTAGAAAATTAACTGGAATTGCCTTCCATCAATGGCGAACAACGTGTCATAATTGGAGATGATTGTCTCGGAATAAAAGAGGGTGCAGGAGTGACTAAGAGATACTTTGTTCGCGGTGTCGTATATTAGATTATATAGAGCTATAAGGAACATCAAAGAAGCATTAGAAATCGGCGAGCCTGTCAACTGAAACTATGATACTCCACTAGACCGCATCATTGCTGTCTAAAATGTTAAACCGATTTGGTCATGTTGTCTTGAATCCAAACTGGTCCTTATAGTCAATGGATATGTATTTATTAAGAAAAAAAATCCATAATTAAAACAAACTGTTTCGCATATGAATTGCAGTATTTTGATGGTTCCAGTTTTTTGTGTATTGTACATGTCTTTGTAAAACAATGTGGGTGCCGTTAATAGAAAAAGCTTATACTTAATTTCACAAAGTTTAACGTAAATGGTTTTGTCACTAACACTTGTTTTTGCCGTAATGTCGGATTGTGTAAATGATGCCTACCTACAATTTCACTTGACGTGTGTCGGTCTAAGGTATTGTACATTCTTGTCTCCAACTGATATAATCAAACCTAATTGAACACAATTCCTCCATTAATGGTCTTCCGATAATTGCGACAAGACATTCCTGTCATAAAGTGACAGTTCTTAATTGATGAAATTTTCCACTGAATTGGTTTTACTAGCAAGCCTCAATCGACTTATTCCTACATTGCATTTTTGTTTGTTCTGCATCTGATCTTATAAATAAATATGAAAAACAGTAAATCTGGAAAATTTGAGTAAATAAGTTGAACACTATAAGATACAGTTTTGAAGGATCTCAGTTTTAATTTTTATTTGCTACAACAGCCGGCTATCACCAACTGCCTTGAAATCTGGTATAAAAGATTCACAATTTGTACATATCTGATTATGATTGAGGCTTGTATAGGGTATTCTGGGATACGGGATATTGGCCTATTTTTAAGGGATACTGGGATATTTGTGTTTTTTTATTTTGGGATATGGGATATTCAGGAATTTTGGGATATGGGATATTGGAATTTATTTTGGGATACGAGTTAAATTAATTTTGGGATATGGGGTATTTTGGACGGTTTATTTTGGGATATGGGATATTGCCTACCCCCTAACCAAGACTCATGATTGCTCATTCAATAGTGCATTACGCTATAAATTACAGAAGCGCCTTTGGCTCTGTTACATTCTAATTAACTTATTCCCTTGCAGTAGCTGAACAATTGCCTACCACTGACATTTCGACCCTAGACATTCTTTGTCGTCTGTCAGTGCCTACAGGCATGGCTTGATATTATGGCCCGGATATTCCATATTTTGATTTCCTTTATTTTTTTTTTTTTTTTTTTTTATTTTTTTTGTTGTTGTTGTTGTGTCAGGTAGCTGTGGATATTTTAGTTTGTTTAAACTACTAGTCTTGTTTATGTCAAAATTTGGTTAATTGGGCCACTGTCACGCGCTGAGTCAAGCATTTGGCAATGTTTGCAAGAAAAGTAGTCAACCACCCAACACACATGACGAAAATACTTCTCCCCATTTTGTCATGCTGTGTATGTACATCTGTTGTGGAAAGATTGCGTTACAAAGTTGCATTTGATGTTATCAATGAGAGTCTGTGACAAAGCAATGATACCTTTACTAGTCCAAATCGGTTATTTAGTGATTTTAAGCAACCATGAGCCCAGTCTAATCAGACCTAAAAGTTGACACCAAAGTGGCCCTGGCATTTAGCCCGTGCTCATTTCTCGCCAATTCCAAGTGCATTAATAATTTACATCAATTTAGAGTTCGTTGTCACCAAGGGCACGATAACTTAAGCATCTTGTAGAGTTAATAATATAATGTATCACTGCAATACTCCGAAAGCCGATACTTCTCTGATGACTACAACTTGAGTAGGAATGAAATGAGAACGGTCGGGCTATCTGTTTCTCCAGTGGCCGTTCTACACATTGAACGGATACTGTATAAATGTTTTCGCATGGTTCTTGGACAACCCTCGTCGACCAAGTGGTTTGGTTTCAGTTACAATCGTAATGAGGAAGGCGAATGTGATTGTATGGAAGGAACTGGATGGCGAACGCAACCTTCTTAAAACACGGTAATGGAAATAACTGCTTACTCAGCTTTCGAAATGTTCTCTTTGTTCAAGTTCTCTGATTACCAGTGATTGCTTTTTCTTTAACCTTAGTATAAGGGGGTGTTCAGAAGTTCCTGTTCACTGCAAGCGCCTTAACTTTTCTCTACAAAAGTGGCCACAAAATTGAATAGAGTATAACGCCGAGCGCTCTGTTGCTGACAGTTCAATGTGACAATGATCCTCGAGGTTCTGAGGAACTCACAGATCTTTTGAGCTCAGAGCTCTTTTTGTTCACAGTTCTAATCCATAACTCTGGCTCCCAACCTTAACCATAACTTCTAATCATAATCATTACCCTTCCCCCAACGTTTAACCCTATCCAGAAACTTAACTCTAGACGGAATATTTCCATCGGTATGCCGTTAGACCTCTCCATACCGACGGAAATGACTTCTATTGAACCCTTAGTCGAAAATGAAAAATCATCGAAGACTCCAAAGAAATTGAAAATTATGTTATTTTATATTTTTTCTGACTGATAGGACTTAATTTATATATATTCCAGATGTAAAATGACGCAGATTCATAAAATACTTCATGTTTTCTGTTGAAAATATCACATACGTCTATAAATAGATAAGGGGAGACTAATGTAAAATATGAGACAAAAAGTAGAAAATCGATTGTTTTTTGCAAATTTATTGAAATTCTGCAGGCTAACCAGATGTTTACTAAACGATTTATGCATTTTCTAACGAAACGTAACAAAAATTCTAACAATTATCACCAAATAAAGCAGCTATAAGCTTCTTACGAAATCCATAATCTGTTCGACCATAGTTTAAAGGCAACCTATGCTAAGCTGTCACGGGAGAGGAGCGAGGTCACGAAGTGTATCGGAGTGCAGGTTAGCCAGCTGATCTAACTTAACTCTTACGTGTAACCCCAACCCTAACATTAACCTGTAACACTTATCCATAGTTCTTACCCTAACCTAAGCATCTAACCCTAACCATAAAAAGGTACAAGTAGGCAAAGATCAGGAAAAGGCGCAATCAGAAAAAGATTCCCACTCCAAAAACCGAGGTGGGAAAAAACCAAACTAACAATCAGGTACTTATACCATGAAACATATCGTAAGCCGAATGAGCAGCTATTTTCCCAATAGGTGGCCACTCAGTTACCTTAACTTAACTAAAAATATGAAAACATACATAAGGCGCCAACAGCACAAAAAATTTTAAACACCAAGACATAAAACAAAAAGAACCACTACAGAAGTATCGAATTGGAACGATCAGTAACACAAAGTTACTGGCGGGCTTAAACCGGTTTTACAGGTACCTAACCTCACCCTCAGCTTCTGCAGTGGTTCACCACATTTAGTTAGTTCTTCGGTCCTCGTGGTGAATCTCTAACTAGTCAATGAATCATCAAGAACAAACAAATAAATCATGATAAACATCCTGATGAATCAAAAACCAGGACTCACAGATTGAGTAAGCAGCCCGACGATGGAGATCCCTGGGCGCCGAATAACCTACTAACTCCGGAGCAAAAGAAAAACACCAGTTGGACCCCGGTGGGCCAAGCAACAGACAAGAAGCTCCGGCCCCAACCAACTAAAATGAATAGCTTTAAGTCGGGGCCATCATAGAGTCTGACGCCCGACCCACCGGCGTGCAATTAAAGAAGGCAGCATAGTTATCAACCATGATTGGGTTAAAAACTAAGCATGCAGACTGTCGCATAACATTCAAGTTATAACCTATACGTCTGTAACGTGATATGATTTTTCCGAACTGAAGAGAAAAATCATTTATTCCTTTAAGTTTCTTTAATTTGTAAACCAAGTCACCATAAAATTCAGGTTCCGAAAGGCCCTCACTTAAAAGTGTCTTTAACCCAATATTATATTTGGAAATCAATTCATAGTGTCTACGATAAAATTTAGAAAAGGTTTTTCGAAGTTTATGATACCGATAGCCCTGTTGGAGAAGTTTTGCCGTTAAACATTTATTTCGAGCGTTGAAGTCTGTAACATGATTGCAGACTCTAGCAAACCTAATAAGTTGCGAAATGTATACACCATAAGAAGCACGACGAGGAACGTCACCATCCAAAAAAGGAAAATTTACTATATTAAAATCAAAGTCATCGCGCTTATCATAAATTTTAGAAGAAACAAAAAGGTACAAGTAGGCAAAGATCAGGAAAAGGCGCAATTAGAAAAAGATTCCCACTCCAAAAACCCAAGGTGGGAAAAAACCAAACCAACAATCAGGCACTTACACCATGAAACACATCGCAAGCCGAACGAGCAGCCATTCTCCCAACAGGTGGCCACCCAGTTACCTTAACTTAACTAAAAATATGAAAACACACACAAGGCGCCAACAGCACAAAAAAATTTTATACACCAAGACATAAAACAAAAAGAACCACCACAGAAGTATCGACTTGGAACGATCAGTAACACAAAGTTACTGGCGGGCTTAAACCGGTTTTACACGGCCACAACCCCACCCTCAGCTTCTGCAGTGGTTCATAACATCCAGCCAGCTATCCGGCCCCCGTGGTGAATCTCCAACCAGTCAACGAACCATCAAGAACAAACAAATAAATCATGATAAACATCCTGATGAATCAAAAACCAGGACCCACAGACTGAGCAAGCCGCCCGACGATGGAGACCCCTGGGCGCCGAATAACCCACCAACTCCGGAGCAAAAGAAAAACACCAGTTGGACCCCGGTGGGCCAAGCAACAGACAAGAAGCTCCGGCCCCAACCAACTGAAACGAATAGCTTTATGTCGGGGCCATCATAGAGTCTGACGCCCGACCCACCGGCGTGCAATTAAAGAAGGCAGCATAGTTGTCAACCATGATTGGGTTAAAAACCAAGCACGCAGACCGTCGCATAACATTTAAGTTATAACCTATACGTCTGTAACGTGTTATGATCCTCCTGAACTGAAAAGAAAAATCATTAATTCCTCTAAGTTTCTTAAATTTGTAAACCAAGTCACCATAAAATTCAGGTTCCGAAAGGCCCTCACTTAAAAGCGTCTTTAACCCAACATTATATTTGGAAATCAATTCATAGTGTCTACGATAAAATTTAGAAAATGTTTTTCGAAGTTTATGATACCGATAGCCCTGTTGGAGAAGTTTTGCCGTTAAACATTTATTTCGAGCGTTGAAGTCTGCAATATGATTGCAGACTCTAGCAAACCTAATAAGTTGCGAAATGTATACACCATAAGAAGCACGACGAGGAACGTCACCATCCAAAAAAGGAACATTTACTATATCAAAATCAAAGTCATCGCGCTTATCATAAATTTTAGAAGAAACAAATCCATTTGCAACAGAAAGATGTAGATCTAAAAAGGGGACTTCAGTATCTGTGATACTGGCTTTGTTCAACTGAAGTTCAGGTGGGTAAATTTGATTGACCATACCTTCAAAATAAGGGTTGTCAATGTTCAAAAGGTCATCGAGGTACCTAGATGTGGAATTAAAAGCCTCGATAACATCAGCTTGATTATCATGGTTAAGAGAATCCATGAAATCTCTTTCGTAGCAGTATAAAAATAAATCAGCTACGAGAGGTGCGCAATTTGTACCCATCGGAATTCCAACAATTTGTCTGTATAACTTGGTCCCAAATCTAATATAAATATTATCAAGGAGATAGGATAAGGCATCGCATACATTCTGACATGACCAAAGTGTATACCGACTTTGGTCAGAGGAAGTGAAAAAAGCCTTTCTGTCATTACATGCCAAATAAAGTGAACCATAGTTTTTTAATGCCCTTTTGAAGGTCCACTCTATCAAATCCAGAAGTTTTTCTTTTATTAGATTATGTGGTAATGTTGTATACAGAGTAGAAAAATCATATGTGGACAAGCTTGTCGCACGGAACCCTCTACACTTCAATTTACTGAGCACCTCACCAGAATTTTTAATTGACCAAAACCAATTTTTATTTGAAGTTTCATACACTGTCTCACAGTATCTTATAACATGAGATTTGATAGCAGTAAGACAGGAAGTTAATAATTTAGAAAGTTCAGTGGTAGTACAAGAGCTAGAATTTGCAATAAATCTAGCTTTGTATGGTCTTTTGTGAAGCTTAGGTAACCAATACATCGTAGGAAGTTTGTCTTGGCCTTCATTGACACAAACAGAAAACTTAACAGGTAAATCGTTTAAGTGGGCATTATTTGCAACAGAATCCATTTGCAACAGAAAGATGTAGATCTAAAAAGGGGGCTTCGGTATCTGAGATATTAGCTTTGTTCAACTGAAGTTCAGGTGGATAAATTTGATTGACCATACCTTCAAAATAAGGGTTGTCAATGTTCAAAAGGTCATCGAGGTACCTAGATGTGGAATTAAAAGCCTCGATAACATCAGCTTGATTATCATGGTTAAGAGAATCCATGAAATCTCTTTCGTAGCAGTATAAAAATAAATCAGCTACGAGAGGTGCGCAATTTGTACCCATTGGAATTCCAACAATTTGTCTGTATAACTTGGTCCCAAATCTAATATAAATATTATCAAGGAGATAGGATAAGGCGTCGCACACATTCTGACATGACCAAAGGGTATACCGACTTTGGTCAGAGGAAGTGAAAAAAGCCTTTCTGTCATTACATGCCAAATAAAGTGAACCATAGTTTTTTAATGCCCTTTTGAAGGTCCACTCTATCAAATCCAGAAGTTTTTCTTTAATTAGATTATGTGGTAATGTTGTATACAGAGTAGAAAAATCATATGTGGACAAGCTTGTCGCACGGAACCCTCTACACTTCAATTTACTGAGCACCTCACCAGAATTTTTTATTGACCAAAACCAATTTTTATTTGAAGTTTCATACACTGTCTCACAGTATCTTATAACATGAGATTTGATAGCAGTAAGACAAGAAGTTAATAATTTAGAAAGTTCAGTGGTAGTACAAGAGCTAGAATTTGCAATAAATCTAGCTTTGTATGGTCTTTTGTGAAGCTTAGGTAACCATTCAGTGGTAGTACAAGAGCTAGAATTTGCAATAAATCTAGCTTTGTATGGTCTTTTGTGAAGCTTAGGTAACCATTCAGTGGTAGTACAAGAGCTAGAATTTGCAATAAATCTAGCTTTGTATGGTCTTTTGTGAAGCTTAGGTAACTACAACGCCCCAAAATCGTTTTACTTGATATGTTTAAGAAGCGTTTTTGTAGACATTTTCAATCAACAAATTTGATTGGAATTCTATTACGATAGAAACTAGGCGCCTGCTTTACCTAAAACCTGTCGTAAAAGTTAAATTGCAAGTTTAGCAATTTACAGCGAATATCCATATAGACCATTTTAGACAAAATTAAGATAACAGTAAATTTGATATATTCACTAGACAATCTGATTTGAAAATTATGAAAATATTGAATTGCGTAGCCTGTGCAGTGATTTGAAATGGCGTACATTCAAATTATTATAACGTCACAAAGCAGGGCCAAAAATTCCATCCAGTAAAAGTGAAAACATTCTACAAAAGTGTTTTCTGATGCTCACATGAATAGCAAATTTATTTGTAAAATGGAAGTGGGCCTTTATTTAGTGTTTCGAATGTTATAACATTTTCTATACTTGTGATCGAAACTACATATTGTAAATTAATTGGAAAATAACGCAGTGTCATTACTATGCACTGTTTTAGAATGCGATTACTATAGGCTCGTGCGTCAGAGAGCAAAAATTTTGATACCAATCTGATCAGAAAAGATTGGGCTTTCACCAAATACAAACAACTTTCTCGCAGTTAGTCCACGGGAAAAGTAATCAAGCAAATGACGAAAATTAAAGAACATCCCTCGTATTTTAACCTATAACCATAGCTTCTAAATATCAACCTAGTGTGTACATGTAACTCTATTCCTACCTTCTAACTCAACCCTAACCTATTACCGTATCGTTAACTTCTAACCCTTATCCTAAACCTAACCACTAACCTGAAATCTTACATCCATCATAACCCTAATTTAAACCAGAACCCTAAGTTCTAACCCAATAACTAACTTCTAACTATAACCCTAGTTTGTCCGAAGTTGTAACAACATCTCTCAGTACACGTACTTACGCAAATCCTAAGTTTAAAACTAACTTGTAACACTAACCATCTATATTCCTGACCCTGCGTTTAAACCCTAACCCTAGTTCTAACTACACAAACTTCTACTCCAAACCCTTACTTCTTACCCTAAACCTAACGTGAAGCCCTAACCCTAAGTTATTACCCTAGCCCTATTTTCTAACCCTAACACTAACCATTACTTCAAGCTCTAACCCTAAGATGTGACCAAATCCCTTACTTCTTAACCTAAAGTGTATACTACAGCTGCGTTCAGTTATTAATATACCCCTGCAATACTCGGAAATAAACTGTAATGACACTTGTTTATAAGTAGAAAATATGTGTGTTGAGTCTTTGGTGTGAATTTTGTCAAGCTGTTGTGTGAACAACTTTGGAATGTGCGGCTAGTTTATGTGTAGTAAAAACTTAAAAGTGCTAAATCTGGCTTTCTGTCTTCTTAGTAAAGTTTGCCTTTAAATTAGTTTTACAGAAACCTTAGCATGGAGTGGCCATTAATGGCACTATTGTAATACATCCGCTGTAAGACTTCAGGAATTTATTTATGAAATGTGGAACGAAGTCTATGAGGTAGATAGACAAATAGCACAAAAGGCAATACTTAGAAAACAGGAAGATTATGAGGCGCCTTTGTTATGCTTAATGCTGCGTTACCTTTTTTCATATTTGTTTTATGTTTTGCTTATTGCAGTAAAACCCCTGCATTATCCATATCATCACTGTGTGTCTTTCTGCATTTAATCTAACAGTTATGCCCGGGAATACATTAACCCGTTACTTTTCAATTCGCGTACTAATTTGTCTCGCGTTCAAGATTCCGGAAGTTTATTAGCTCTGTACCGGAAATCGTACGTCATTAAGGAGACCGTTAATTGTTCAAGAGGATCAGACGTTTCCGGACCTGAAATGACAGTCTGCGAAGTAATGGAGAAAGTAATCACAGACGGCCAGTGAATGCTAAGAATAAAGAATAATTTCCAGACGACCTTCTGACATTGTTTTGTGATAAATTGGAATGACTTTTGTAGTTTCCATTAAAATATATACCACACATTGTCAGAAATAAAAGGCCCATTGCCATCCTAATTTGCTACTTCGCCGCCCAAATGCCGTTCAATTTGCCACTTTCTGCTTAAAGCTTTATGAAAAATTTTCTGATTTATGATAAATTTATTTTCTGTCTGCCTGTCTGTTGTGCTCGTTACCTTGTCGACTAATAGTTACATGTAGTCATCTTACTCCCTAAGAGTGTTGTTGGGGAACAAATTTATGTTGTGTGCTGTCTTTTCCATCCACATGGCGTCTTTGGTGGGATATCGAATTTAATTATTCTCATGCCTGATCCTTCTATATGCTTACTTATAAATTTAAATTAGTAGTTCCAATGGGCCTGGATGAAAAAGATTTTACTTCGGTTCACCACGAAATCAGCAACCGATATATGGTCTAAGCGATCAATTTAAATTTAAGAAACATGTTCACTTTTGGATTGTTCAAAGACATGTGTACAGTAACAGATATCTTATAAAATGTTGTACTTCAACACGTTAATACACCTGTTTATTTATACATTGGATGACAATACATCAAATGTGTATTTCGTACGTGTAACCAACAATATATTTTACAGTAACCTAAATTTCAGTTATGTCAACAACGATAAAAGGTTTACATCCCCTACTTTCGAGGATGAATCATCTTAATTGATAAATAAAATGCTGTACTTCAATACGTTAATACACCTGTTTATTTATACATTGGATGACAATATTTCAACACGTTAATACACATGTTTATTCATACATTGGATGACAATACATCAAATGTGTATTTCGTACGTGTAACCAACAATATATTTTACAGTAACCTAAATTTCAGTTATGTTAACAACGATAAAAGGTTTACATCCCCTACTTTCGAGGATGAATCATCTTAATTGATAAAGTGACAGGTATTTTCTTCTTAATACTAATAACTTGCCATCTTCATAAAGCGTGCCGTCAATTGCAGATTTGTTCTTATCAGCTTTACAGAAATCTTGATGCTCTGACTAAATGGGTATCTGTTCGTTATGGTATCTAGGAGATTCAGAATATCCTGGAACCTCATGTTCATAGAACGTAAAGAAGCTAATTCAGTGGAGCGAAAGAACTTAGTTCTTAGGAACTAGAAGAATTTAGGCAATTTGCATTCCTGCAGACCGTATAAAGCATTGATTGTTGCCTACTTTTACCTAACTTGACTTGTTTAGTAAAAACAGCGAGCCATCTACAATTTAAAAGACACATATAAAATGAAGATTCATTGGCTGAATATATTACAAAGTTTGCAACAAAAGCTTTTAAAAGGAGCTTACAGTGTAAAAAAGATACCATTAACCAATCGGACTATTTAATTAAATTCAAGCTTGCAGATAACATAATGATGTCGTGACGAAAGGCTGTAACTAAACTAATAGTGGAACCCAAATCCTATTATTTACTTAATGTCTAAGTCATTAATTATTCTATAATTAAAATCTTTAAAAAGGTTTTGCTTTCTCCTGGACCAATGACAGTGTTTTGCGTGATGTGTTGCATTAAACACGTTAAATAAAGTTATGCATCTCTAGTCGTTTCATGTTTCAGTCGATGTCGTAATTGCTTCTTTGATCATTTTGTGAACATGTACTTGCATTCTTCTTTTTAAATATTATAGATTTGAGTATAAAAAAAAGTACAAGTAGGCAAAGATCAGGAAAAGGCGCAATCAGAAAAAGACTCCCACTCCAAAAACCAAGGTGGGAAAAACCCAAACTAACAATCAGGCACTTATACCATGAAAACACTTCGTAAATCGAATGAGCAGCTATTTTCCCAATAGGTGGCCACTCAGTTACCTGAACTTTACTAAAAATATGCAAACATACATAAGGCGCCAACAGCACAAAAATATTTTAAACACCAAGACATAAAACAAAAAGAACCACCACAGAAGTATCGACTTGGAACGATCAGTAACACAAAGTTACCGGCGGGTTTAAATCGATTTTACATGGCCATAACCTCACCCTCAGCTACTGCAGTGGGACTCTTATCGACTGATTTACGAGTTGTGATCTTCTAATTAACTGTTTGCTCGCCATCCAAGGTCATGTTCATCAATTAAACAAACATCGGGTTGAACTGTCGTGACATTACAACTTGCATTATGCAATAACAGAGATTTTTTTTCACATGAAAAAATGAAACTTTCATTTTAAATTTTTGACATTCTTCCTATTTTAGCTCAAAACATTGATTGTGGGTACACATTAGAACCGCCTCGGCGATGCGTACCCACAATCAATGTTTTGGAAGAAACAATAAGAAAATTATATATACCCCTTGGGTTTCAATAGGTATATATTAGATGGACAAGTTTCCTCGTGAAATGATATGCAGCAAGGAAAAGATTTTCTGCTCGAAGCACTATTTGCAAAACAAAACATTACGTTTCAGTTTTAGAGTCTAGGCAATTAATAATGTTGCAAAGATGGCAATAGAACTTTTCTTTCTTACAATGCTATTTAATACAGACGTATGGTATATATTCTAATGACAACTAAGTCATTCCAATTTATCACAAAATAATGCCAGAAGGTCGTCTGGAAATTATTCTTAGCATTCACTGGCTGTCTTTAGCATTCACTGGCTGTCTGTGATTAATTTCTCCATTACTTCCCAGACTGTCATTTAAGGTCCGGAAACGTCTGATCCTCTTGAACAATTAACGGTCTCCTTAATGACGTATGATTTCCGGTACAGAGCTAATAAACTTCCGGTATCTTGAACGCGAGACAAATGAGTACGCGGACTGAAAAGTAACGGGTTAATGTATTCTCGGACATAACAGTTAGATTAAATGCAGATAGACACACAATGGTTATATGGCTAAAGCAGAGATCTAACTGAAATAAGCAGAAAAAGAAAACACGATGAAAAACTGTTACGCAGCATTACGCATAACGAAGACGCTTAACAATCCTCGTATTTTCGAAATTTGTCTCTTGTGCTATTCGTCTAACTATCGCATAGACTTCGTTCTACATTTCATAAATAAATTCCTGAAGTCTTACAACGGATGTGCTTCAATATTGCCGTTAATGGCCACACTGTGCTAAGGTTTCCGTAAGACTAATTTAAAAGCAACATTAACTGACAGAAAACCAGACTTAGCACTTATTAGTTTTTACTACACAAAAACTAGCCGCACATTCCTAAAAGTGCACACAACGGCTTTAAAAATTCACATCACAGACTCATATTTTCTATTGCTGATTACAAACAATTGTCATTACAATTTTCTTCTATCAATAACTGAAAGCAGCTGTAGTATACACGTTAGGGTTAGAAGTTAGAAGTTACATGTTAGGGTTACAGCCAGAAGTAAGGGTTAGTGTTAGGCTTAGAAGTTAGGGCTAGGGTAATAACTTATGGTTAGGGTTTCGCGTTAGGGCTAGGGTAAGAAGTGAGGGTTTGGAGTAGAAGTTTGAGTTAGGGTTAGAAGCTACGGTTAGGATTTAAACTTTAATTTAGGGTTACAAGTTAGGGTCACGAATACAGGTTAATTTTATGGTTAGTGTTACAAGTTAGGTTTAAACTTAGGATTTGCGTAAGATCATGTACTGAGAGTTGGTGTTACAACTTAGGACAAGCTAGGGTTATGGTTAGAAGTTAGGTATAGGGTTAGAACCTATGGATCTGGTTTAAAATTAGGGTTATGGTGGAAGTAAGAGTTCTGGTTAGGGTTAGATTTAGGATTTGAAGTTAAAATACGGTAATAGGTTAGGGTGGAGTCAGAACTTATGATAAGATTACACACTAGGTTAAGCTCTAGCAGTTAAAGTCTAAAAACTTGCCTCTGATAATGGTTTTTTCGCAGAAAAAAAATTGTATGGATGACGATAGACGAAGTGTTTTGATGTCAAAATCTCAGTCTTAGCTTGTCCTAATAGGACCTGCAAAGATTTTGACAATCGGTCATCTGATAAAGTTTTAACGGCCAAAATGGATTTTGAATAGGGATTTTGCATTAACAAGGGAGGTAATCGATGATAGCAAAAACATGAAACAAAAAATGGAACTTTTCAAAACAATTTACTTGATCATGAAGATTTGGCATCAAGTAAGTTATATGCGTCATTTAAAAAGCTCTGTACCGGAAAATATTTACCTCCCTTACATAAGATTTTTGTACAGAGAATCCCTATTCAAAAATGTTTTTGACCAGAACTTTTTCATTTGTCAACCGATTTTAAAAATGTTTGCTGCACATTTTTGCGATAAACTAAATGCTAAATTGTCCCAGGAAAATATTTTGGATAAATTCAAACAGTTGCAAAATATCTGCGAAAAACCATTATCACACACCAGGAAATACACTATAGAGTAAGGGTAAGGGTTTGAGAAAAGGGTAATGGTAAGAGGTTCGGATAGGGTCTTGCAGTAAGAAGGACTAAAAGTAATGGCAAGTTATTCACATTAGGGTTAAGGTTACACGTTAGGGTAAGTGTATGAAGTTATGGTTAAAGTTATAAGATAGGGCCAGTGTATCTATCTATCTATCTATCTATCTATCTATCTATCTATCTATCTATCTATCTAGTGAAATCAAATCTAATGTTTGTTTATGTAAAGATCTTAATATGTCCTAGTTCGCTAAAATTATGTTGTTTGCTGTGTTTTCTATCAGAATGGCGGCTTTGGTGGGATATCGAATCTAATTGTTCTCATGCCTAATCCTTCTATATTCTTACTTATAAAATTGAATTAGTAGTTCCAATGGACCTGGATGAAAACGTTGTTACTTTGATTCACCACGAAATCAGAAACAGATATATGGTCTAGCGATCAATTTAAATTTAAGAAACATATTTGCTTTTGGCTTTTTCAAAGATATGTGTACAGTAACATATATTATATAAAATGTACTTCAACACGTTAATACATTTATACATTGGATGACAATACATCAAATTTGTATCTCTTACGTGTAACCAACAATATATTTTACAGTAACCTAAATTTCAGTTATGTCAACAACGATGAAAGGTTTACATCCCCTACTTTCGAGGATGAATCATCTTAATTGATAAAGTGACAGGTATTTTCTTCTTAATACTAATAACTTGCCATCTTCATAAAACGTGCCGTCACTTGCAGATTTTTTCTTATCAGCTTTACAGAAATCTTGATGCTCTGACTAAATGGGTATCTGTTCGTTATGTTATCTAGGAGATTCAGAATATTCTGGAACCTCATGTTTATAGAACGTAAAGAAGCTTATTCAGTTGAGCGAAAGTACTTAGTACTCAGGAACTAGAACAATTTAGGCAATTTGCATTCCTGCAGGCCGTATAAAGCATTGATCGTTGCCTACTTTTACCTATTTTGAATTGTTCAGTAAAAACACCGAGTCATCTACAATTTAAAAGACCCATATAAAATGAAGATTCATTGGCTGAATATATTACAAAGTTTGCAACAAAAGCTTTTGAAAGGAGCTAACAGTGTGAAAAAAATACCATTAACCAATCGGACTATTTAATTAAATTCAAGCTTGCAGATAACATAATGATGTCGTGACGAAAGTCCTTAACTAAACTAATAGTGGAACCCAAATCCTATTATTTTCTTAATGTCTAAGTCATTAATTATTCTATAATTAAAATCTTTAAAAAGGTTTTGCTTGGACAAATGAGAGTATTTTGCGTGTGGTGTTGCATTAAACACGTTAAAATAAAGTTATGCATCTCTAGTCGTTTCATGTTTCAGTCGATGTCGTAATTCCTTCTTTGATCATTTTGTGAACATGTGCTTGCATGTCTTCTTTTAAATATTTTAGATTTGAGTATAAACTACTCTTTGCAGTTTTTGTTTCTCTATCCATTTGACATGTAACGTTTTCATTGAAGCACTTCATCGATTTTCTCAGAATATTCCGACGTTTCGCCTGTACCCCATCATAACAAATGCATGATTTTAATGTCCTTACAATCTCTATCATCAACTGCCTTTTACAAAATCTCGCTTTTATGAAAGGCCCCAAGATAAATTACAAATGTTTTTACTTTCTTTTTTATTTCTTTACTGCCAAACGCCCTCGTGGACATTCTAGGCAGACACGCTGTCGAAAAGATAAGGCTGAAAATTAATGAAAAGGCAGATTAAAAGCATTCAGTTAGACGGATAAAGATGATAGGTTAAAATTAATTACAAATGCTCCTCAGTTTTTGAAAATTGGATCTCAAATTAAAAATCTATGCCCAAAAATAATTTTGATTTGGTTTTTCCATTAAAAATGTGAGCGAGGGAAGAAACTATTTTCCGGAAACAATAAATAATAAAATTGATCATTGTAAAAAATACACCAAACCAAAACAGGATCATGCAGTATTTATAACTTAGGTCGAAATACGTAAAATAATTTCACAGATATACTAGAATTTAAATTTTAAGGCTCTCTGATTACCTCCCTTATACATGCAAAATGCCTATTCCATATTATTTTGGACATAAAAAGGTACAAGTAGGCAATGATCAGGAAATGACGCAATCAGAAAGAAATCCCCACTCCATAAACTGTGGGTTGGTAAAAAACTAAAATGACACTTAGGTACTTATAATAACTTGGATATTTCCCAATAGGCGGCCACAGTTACCCGAACTGAAGTGAAATATGAAAACGTACATAAGGCTCAGATAGCACGAAAATTCGACTCCAAAACACAAAACAATAAGAACCACAACAGAAGTATCGCCTTGAAACGATCAGTAATATAAAATTACTGGGGGGTTAAACCGATTTTACAGGCGCCTAACCTCACCCTCATCTTCTGCAGTGGTTCACAACATTTAGTTAGTTGTTCGGTCCTCGTGGTGAATCTCTAACTAGTCAATGAATCATCAAGGACAAACAAGTAAATCATGATAATCACCCTGATGAACCCAAAACGAGGACTCAACAGATTCAGTAAGCTGTCCGAATAACTTACTGAAACTCGGAGCAAAAGAAAAAACACAAGTTGAACCCCGGTGGGTAATATTTATTAGTCAACCGGTTTTCTAACACCTTTTGGGTGTACGAGAATGGCATGTTTCAGGAAAGAGTGATTTTTAAAAAGGTGGTTTCTGAAATATGGTGTAAGGACAGTTGTTGCAATAGTAGAGTGTTGGAAATTATAACTAAACCCGTTCATATTTCGATATCGGTTATAAAACGTCCTTCACGCCATACCCAAAGAAAAAAAAACAACAACTAATTATGGCAAGGATAATCCAATAAAGTTTACCGCCTAATAATACACGTGGTGATAGGCTCATAAATATTTAACGTCTAGCAGTATTAGAACGTCTTAATGATTTAATCGATCGACACGGTGACATGTTCCTCTATCAAAATCAGGCTTTACGGGACAGCAAACAAGGATTAGTTTAGCGTTTGCCAAGAAAGGACTGACAATATATAAATCACATGATTTATATCATCATGGATAAATTGAAAAAAGTGAATGAAATGGATGAATGAAATGGAACAATATCAAACTGGATTAGGAGATGTATAGAACTGAAACGGACCTTCAGATTCGTAAATGCAAATCATCGCAAGATGTAACAAAGTAACCAAAGATTAGAGTTAAGTCCAATTCGCATGCACAAAAAATACACGCGTGTAAATATACTCCTATGTGTAAATATACTCCGGTGTGCAAATCAACCTGTGAGTAAATTTAAATTGCGTTCACATTGGTTTTATCTTCAGGAGTATTTTGTATGTAAATCTATCATTTCTGGATTAAAACCTTTTCATTTAAGTTTTCTGTATTTGTAAAACAAGAAGAGGCTGCTTCAAGGTTTTCTTGTAGACTTTGGCAGCAGAGGAGAATCATGTAATGGTCAGGCATAACCTTAGCAATTATACAGTTCCCTTTCATCATCCTTTCACAAGGAATTACTGTTAAAATGCCCCAAGAATTTCACCAAGGATGATTAAGAAATAGTGTGGCTGTTTGCACTCCATCTGATCTAAAATGTGATGAATGGCAATAAACTCTTATTTAGCAACAATGTCAACAGTTTCAGCAACTGTCATGTAATCAGTTATGAACAAAAAATGTGAAAATTTGTTATCTTAAAGCAGAATATTGACTTGAAATAAAAATACTCATGGGTAAATTTTACTTTGCGTTCGCATGGAACAAAAAAGTAAATTTACACGTGTTTATTTGTAAAAATAAAATTTGCATCTGGAAATTTGCCCATATGTAAATATACTCCAGTGTGTATTTGCGTTCGCATGCGCCATTTGCTTACCCCGAGTAAAATTTGCACACCGGAGTATATTTACACGCGTGTATTTTTGGCGCATGCGAATTGGACTTAAGTGTGGATAAAATAACATTAAATATGAAACGAAGATGTCTGAAACAATCCATAGTTCAAACATGAGGTAGAATGAATAAATGACTATACAGCTGTATTCTGCGCCATAGAGATATTTATAGATGACAACTTACAGACAAAAATGTGACATTCTTATATAAAAAAAACAATTGTTAATTCAATAAAATTTCAAGATTGTTCACATAAAAATGTACAAGTAGGCAAAGATCAGGAATAGGCGCAATCAGAAAGAGATTCCCACTCCAATAACCGAGGTGGGAAAAAACCAAACTAACAATCAGGCACTTATACCATGAAACATATCGTAAGCCGAATGAGCAGCTATTTTCCCAATAGGTGGCCACTCAGTTACCTTAACTTAATTAAAAATATGAAAACATACATAAGGCGCCAACAGCACAAAAAATTTTAAACACCAAGACATAAAACAAAAAGAACCACCACAGAAGTATCGCCTTGGAACGATCAGTAACACAAAGTTACTGGCGGGCTTAAACCGGTTTTACAGGATCCTAACCTCACCCTCAGCTTCTGCAGTAGTTCATAACATTTAGTAAGTTCTTCGGTCCTCGTGGTGAATCTCTAACTAGTCAATGATAGAGATAGGAAAATACAAACTGATTGCAAGCAATCCCTGAGGATTGGAAAAATAAGAGCATTCTATTCTCCTTGGTAGAATGAATAAATGACTATACAGCTGTATTCTGTGCCATAGAGATATTTATAGATGACAACTTACAGACAAACATGTGACATTCTTATATATGTTAATTCAATAAGATTTTCAGAATGTTCACATAAAGATTCTATTCTCCTTGGTATAAGTTTCAAGAAAGATTTAAGTCGGGACTCTTATAGGATAAAATATAACAGACTGAGTAAGATCCATTGTAAGCAGTGGAAAAATCCAAAGGGATATTATGGACCATATTGGTCAATGTCGGGTAATGAACCCTCAACGCTGACCCTGTATAAACTGGCGAATATACTCCAAATACTCCAATTTCACAAATTTACACAAGAGAAGTCTGAATCAAAAACACATCCCTCAACGGGGTCTAATGATTAAAACATTGTTTGGAAGGTGGCTCGTAACGTACAAAGGTACACATAGGCAATGATCAGGAAAAGGCGCGATCAGAAATAAATTCCCACTCCGGAAACCGCGGTGGGAAAAACTAAATTGACAAATAGGAACTTAAACTTACACGTATCGTAAGCCAAGTGAGCAGGTATTTCCCAATAAGTGGCCACTCAGGTACCCGAACTTAAATCATGTAAATAAAGAATATGAAAACGTACATAAGGTTCAAGCAGCACAAAATGCGACTCCAAAACATGAAAAAATAGAACCATAACAGAAGTATCGCCTTGGAACGACCATTTTGTTATGCTCTGAATATTCTTACAAATCTCAACGGATCAAAAGACAAATATAATCTGCTCTATGGATGATGTACAGCTGCAGTACTAAAATAAAGAAATATAAAAGTAAGATTCTTTGGAAGAAGTGGTAGCATTCAAAGGGAGATATTAAGGACCATATTGCACTATTTCGGTTAATGAACCATCATCAGTGACCCTGTATAAACCGTCGACGATAGCCAGATGCGACTGTATTCGCTATCTTGCATCATTTCATGAATTGGATTTTAGAATATCTGATCTCGTAAATTTTATTGAATAGTGTATTTGACAACATTGTAAGCTTATTTCAGGTGTGATGATACTCGCAGATGCTTAAGAAGGTAAACGTATGTAATATTCAGGAAATGACACAATCAGAAAAAAACTTCCCACTCCAAACACCATGTGGGAAAAACTAAATTGACAATCGGGTATAATTAGGCAAATAGGTCACTTTTTAGGCGGCAACTTTAATATTCATATCTGGGCGTGGTCGGCTAGTCCATCTGTTCAAGTAGGGAGATTATAGAAAAGTCGAACTCAGTCAGCCTAGAGTGCTGTCACATATTTACCATTAGAGATCAGCTACCCATATTTTGTCCAACCCAGTGAAATAGATGAAGTCGTATTCCATTCGTATCTTCTAACGGAAAACATGTGAGTTGAATCTTTCAACTGTATAGCTTTAGCTTTTATCTAGGTCAAAAGTAGACCATTCATGAGGTAACGCCCATAGAGTAACCTATTTGCCGAATTATACTTAAGAAACTACCCCTTTATTGTCGACATACTAGTATGCCAACCAGTATATAGTCCTGGTATTTTTCTACTGTTGATAGAAAAAATGAAAAGAAAAAGGTAAAAGAAGGCAATGATCAGGAAATGGCGCAATCGGAAAGAAATCCCCATTCCAAAAACCGAGGTAAGAAAAATCTAAATTGACAATCAGGTACTTATATTAAGTAAAATATCGTTATCCCAGTGAGCAGCTATTTCTCAATAGGCGGCCGCTCAATTACCCGAACTTAAATCAAACTATGAAATAGTACATTAAACTAGTTTTTTTTAAAGATCTAACACGCGAATACATAGTTGTTTCTTGTGGCTGCTTGTTTGTTTGTTTGATTTTAGAGGGAAATAATTTTCATTTTTAGAAAGTATTTATGCTTTTCATTCTTGCAGAAAAAAAATCAGTACATTTAATTTACATGATAATTTGACAAATACCGATGTCACACACAGAGAAGAGCTCGACAAATGTTAGGATACATGCTGAAGCGAAAACCCAAGGCGACCTTGTCATTGCCATTCCATGACATTCAAGCGTGAAGCCATGGTGCTTTTAACACGTTAACTTATAGGATTACATGCAATCCGAAGATTACAGTCATTGTAATGGAAGTCTTCGTCAATACAATTGAGCCGCGTCGTGAGAAAACCGGTCTTCGGAGTTTCCGACCAGCTCCGACTTAAACCGGGCTGTACAAGCACAGAAGATGACCAGAGGCTGGAAATTCCGGATTTACAAAGTAGAGGAACTGTACTATCCGTTTAACGAAAACAAAGGCGCTGATCTGCTTCGCAGTTACTGCGAAGCTGATCTGCGCCTTTGTTTTCGCATAGGCACATCTGAGACAAGCCAAGTTCTGCTTCTGGGTGTACCCGGTGTTATTTCTCGGGACACTGCCGTTTTCGCCCACCTACTGATTGATTTGCTTGTCTCATATGATCTGAAATAATCTTGAAAGGGACGTAAAACAGAAAAAAGCTATTTAGTCTCAGACACAGGTGAGTTTTATTGTCGAAACACAGCAGAAAATTCCCCATAATTGCCTTTTGACAAACTAAACACTCATTGACTTAAATTAATGATAATGATAATAACAATAACAACAATAATAATACTTATTATAACTATAATAAAAGCAAAATTGCAAATGAATATCATTATAACTTAAATCAATATTGCTCAAAAAAACTTTTGACATTAATTTATCATGCACTTCGATAGTTATACAAAGTAATCAGGTAGTATTTAACCCATAGTTGACGAATGGATTCTCCCATCATTATCAATTGGGTGAGTTCACTTTCATTTTTGGGGTGTTAGGAGTGATTTTTAGTTTTTATTTCATTGTTCGATGAAAATTTAATAAGCGAACAGAATAGCCCCAGATGGGACGCCGCGTTCTGCGGCGACACATCTGGGTCTATTCTGTTTGCCTATATCCCACAAAAAGGACGCTAGGCTTAAATGAGTTAAGGGTAAATTGTCATTGTTTATCAAAGAATTAACCCTCTTCGACAAATGAGTTGTTTGATAACCTCTTTTGGAAATGAGCCGCTGCATGGGAAAACCAACAATTCGCATAGGCGATAACAAAGGCGCAGATCAGCTTCGCAGTTACTGCGAAACTGATCAGCACCTTTGTTTTCGCTACACGAACAGTACAATTTCTCTACTTTTAAAATCCAAAATTACTAATCTCTAGCCATCTTCTGTGACTGTACAGCCTGGTTTGTGTCGGATTTGGTCGGAACCCAAATTGTTGGTTTTCTCACGCACAGGCTCAAATGATTTATAGTTGGTGTCAAATGCTGAATTCCTTAAAACGACAAAAGAGTCGCTATGGGACTTTTACCGACTGATTTACGAGTTGTGATGTTCTAATTAAATGTTTGCTCGCCATCCGAGGTCATGCTCATCAATTAAACAAACATCGAGTTGAACTGTCGTAACATTACGAAACCTTGCCCATGTAATATACAGAAATTGTTTTCACATGAAAAAAAAAATGAAAATTCCATTTGAAACTTTTTTACATTTTTCCTAATTTAGCTCAAAAGATTGATTGTGGGCACACTTGCCGAGGCGGTTATAACGAGTACCCACAATTTACGTTTTGGAACAAAAAAAAGAAAAGCAGATATACCCCTTGGACATGTTTCCTCGTAAAAAGGTATGCAGCAAGGAAATGATTTACTACTTGAAGCACTATTTACAAAACATAACATTTCGATTCAGTTTTAGGAATCTTTTTCTGATTGCGCCTTTTCCTGATCGTTGCCTACTTGTACCTTCTTTAGAGTCTAGGCAATTAATACAGTTGCAGAGATGTATCAAGATCTATACCTAAACAAACATTCGTGAACATTAATATTTAATCGTTCGTTCCTTCCATCAACAGACGAACTTGATTTCACTAGATAGATAGATAGATAGATAGATAGATAGATAGATAGATACCCTTACCTTATCTTATAACTTTTACCCTAACCCTAACTTCTTACACTAACCCTAACGTGTAACCTTAACCCTAATTTGAATACCTTGCCATGACTTCTAATCCTTACTGCTAGGCCCCATCCGAACCTCTTACCATAACCCTTTTCTCAAACCCTAACCCTTCATTTTATCCTCCTACCCTAACTGCTAGAGCTTAAACTAGTGTAACTCTAATCCTAAGCTCTAACTCAACCCTAACCTATTACCGTATCTTTAACTTCTTACCCTTATCCTAAACCTTACCACTTACCCGAACTCTTACTTCCATCATAGCCCTAATTTTAAACCATAACCCAATACCTAACTTCGAAATATAGACCTAGCTTGTCCTAAGTTGTAACAACATCTCTAAGTACACGTACTTACGCAAATCCTAAGTTTAATCCGTAACTTGTAACACTAACCATAACCTAACTTATAACCCTAACCCGAAGTTTAAACCCTAACCTTAGCTTCTAACCCTACATCAAACTTCTACTCCAAACTCTTATTACTTATTACCCTAATCCTAACGTGAAACCCTAACCCTAACTTCTAACCCTAACACTAACCCTTACTTCTAGCTCTAACCATAATGTGTGACCAAACCCTTACTTCTAACCCTGACGTGTATACTACAGCTGCGTCAAGTTATTGATATACCCTTGCAATATTCAGAAATAAATGGTAATGACATTGTTTATAATCAGCAATATAAACTATTAGTCTGTGATTTGAATTGTGTCAAGCCGTTGTGTGAACAACTTAAGATTGTGTGGCTAGTTTATGTGTAGTAAAAACTAATAAGTGCTAAATCTGGCTTTCTGTCTTCTTAGTTAAGGTTGCTTTTAAATAAAATTAGGTTTACGGAAACCTTAGCATGATGTGGCCATTAACGTCACTATTGAAGCATATTCGTTGTAAGACTTCAGGAATTTATTTGTGAAATGTAGAACGAAGTCTATGCGGTAGTTAGACGAATAGCACAATAGACAGAACAATAGACAGTACTTAGAAAATAGGATGCTTGTGAAGCGCCTTTGTCATGCGTAATGCTGCGATGCCTATTTCATCTTGTTTTCACATTTTTGCTTATTTCAGTTGGATCACTGCATTATCCATATTACCATTATGTGTCGCTCAGCATCTAATGTAACAGTTATGCCCGAGAATACATGTACATTAACCCATTCGCGTACTCATTCGTCTCGCGCTCAAGAGACCGGAAGTTTATTAGCTCTGTACCGGAAATCGCACGCCATTAAGGAGACCGTTAATTGTTCAGGAGGATCAGACGTTTCCGGACCTGAAATGACAGTCTGCGAAGTAATGGAGAAATTAATCACAGCCAGCCAGTGAATGCTAAGGACCGCCAGCGATTGCTAAGAATAATTTCCAGACGACCTGTGATAAATTGGAATGACTTTTGTAGTTGCCATTAGAATATATTCCATACGTCTGTATTAAATGGCATTGTAAGAAAGAAAAGTTCCATTGTTCCATTGCTGTCCTTGTTCGCTAACTTGGGGAACAAAATTATGTTGTGTGCTGTCGTTTCTATCAGAATGGCGGCTTTGGTGGGATATCGAATCTAATTGTTCTCATGTCTAATCCTTCTATATTCTTACTTATAAATTGAAATTAGTAGTTCCAATGGACCTGGATGAAAAAGTCTTTACTTTCGGATTCACAAAGAAATCAGAAACAGATATATGGCATTAACGATCAATTTAAATTTAAGAAACATATTCACTTTTGGATTTTTCAAAGATATGAGTACAGTAACATAAATTATATAAAACGTACTTCAACACGTTAATACATTCATACATTGGATGGCAATACATCAAATCTGTATCTCTTACGTGTAACCAACAATATATTTTACAGTAACTTAAATTTCAGTTATGTCAACAACGATAAACGGTTTACATCCCCTACTTCCGAGGATTAATCATCTTAAGGATGTTCGCTGCTAACATTTGCCATTTCGGAACTTCCGGTTTTTCTTTTCTTGAATATCTCGTAAACGGTTGCAGATATTTTCCTAATATTTTATATTTGGATACATATTGATGATATGCATTGAATGAGCAATGAAAATTGTCAATCTAAGAAACTTCATTTTTTCACCCCATTTTCTGCAACTTTTCAGAAAATTTTAGTTGTCAGTTAAATTTAGGGGGTAGGGTAGATTAAACTTGAATATTACACATCTTAAACTTTATTGCACTAGTTCGATGTTTATTTTAGCAGCAGTATATATGTACATGGTCTTCTAAGTCAGTCTTTGTGTCTTTCGTGTGCTGGTTTTAAAATTTTAGGTGGTTTTATGACATGGGCTTTTAGAAACAAAACAGCCGAAGAAAAGCTGAAAATGGCGATTTTCAAGTTGTTGGTTCTCTCTTATATGCTCACTACCCTATATATTTCTTTCTTTTATTCGAACAATATTACCAAGTTCTATGTAGTGTGAAAATACAAGAAAAAGTTTGAATCAACAAATATGAATTTGGCACATTTCAAAATATTGATTTTTTTCCAACTTTTCAAGTATGGGGGTAGGGTTGAAAAAGGAATCGTAAAATTTTGTCATCCACTCCAAGTTGCAAATATTTCTATGCGTTTGGTCCAAAATAGTCTGCGATAAGTAAATATTATGACTTTTGAAAGCATTCTAAGTGTATGTTGGTTCAAGACAGGTATGTTTCAAAGAATTAAAAATTAAATTAATTTTACCAAATTTAAAACATTGTGCTCAGAGGTCTCATTCAGAGGCCTGTAGCTTGAAAAAATGCACACTACCCTATATTTATTTCGTTTTCAAATGTCTTGTGTTGTATTTTGGAATCGAAAAAGAGTGGTTAGAAAAAAAGTTTGAATACGTTTTCATTGGCAGCGAACATCCTTAATTGATAAAGAGACAGACATTTTCTTTTTAATACTAATATCTTGCAATCTTCATATAACGTGCTGTCACTCGCAGATTTATTCTTATTAGATTTAGAGAAATTCTGATGCTCTGACTGAATTGACCTCTGTTCGTTGTGGTATCAAAGAGATTCAGAATATGCTTGAACACATTCGTTCCAACGCGATACTGCTGTTCTGTTTCTGATAGTTTTGTGTTTTGGTGTTGAATTTTGTGTTGTATGCACCTTATGTACGTTTTCATTTATTCAGTTAAGTTTGGGTAACTGAGTGGCCGCCTATTAGAAAATAGCTGCTCACTCGGCCTACGATATTTTCCTTAGTATAAGTACGTTATTGTCAATTTTGAGTGGATATTCCATTCTGATTGCGCCATTCCCTGATGATCAGTGCCTAATTTTACCTTTTCAGTTGAGAGAAAATACTCAATACTTGGGCAATGGAGGCATTTAGGCCACTTACAATCATGCAGACCAGATATAGCTCCTTGCATTCTTAAGAAAACACCGAGTCATGTACAATTCAAAACGCTTAAAAGACTAGTATAACCAGACGATTTATAGGCTAAATATGTTTTACAAAATTTGCAACAAAATCTGTTTCTTGAAAGTGGCTTATGTATACAGTGTGAGATAACATTAACCAATCAGAAGGACTATTTAATTAAAGTCAAGCTTGCAGATAACATGATGATGTCGTGTCGAAATGCCGTAACTAAACTAAAAGTGGAACCCAAAGCCTATTATTTTCTTAACGTCTAAATCATTAATTGTCATTTGATTAAAACCTTTAACAATAAATGTTTTGCATCTCATGGCTTAACGAGAGTGGTTTGCGTGAGATGTTGCATTAAACACGTTAAACATCAAATTATGCAATACTCATCGTTTCATGTTTCAGTCTATGTTGATTCTCTGATTTTTTTTGAAAATGTGCTTGCCATATCGTATGTTCTTAATACAGTTTTGTGTATAAACTATTGACTCTTTCATTACGAAAACTTGCCCATGCAATATACAGTGATTTCTAAATTTGTAAAAAACTGAATATTTTCAGAAGAAAATTTTCGATATTTTTCTTATTTTTGCTCAAAACATAGATTGTGGGTACACGTTAGAACCGCCTCGGCGAGGCGGTTCTAACGAGTATCCACAATCTATGTTTTGGAGCAAAAATAAGAACAATCGGTATACCCTTGCAAACCCCAGTTTTACTATACAAAAGTGGGGTTTAAGGGGGTATTCAATGCACGGGCTTGTTTTCCTGATGTTGCAGTTTTTGTTATTCTGTCCACATTACGAAAACATGCCAAGAGACAGTTTCAGCTGTAAAAATGAAAATTTCAATGGGGGAAACATTGATAGTTGTAATATGTTTGCTCAAAACATTGATTATAGGTACACGTTAGAACCGCCTAGCTGAGGCGGTTCTAACGAGTTCCCACAATCTATGTGTTGGATAAAAATAGGAGAAATAGGTATACCCTTGCAATTTCCATGCTATATACATTCCACGGACATGTTTGTCTGATGGTTTGATATGTAACGCTTTTTTATTGCAGCACTCCATCGACTTTCACAGAACATTCAGACTTTTTGCTTGTAACCCCATCGAAACCACATACGCAAGATTCTAGTTACAATGAAAGTGTTAGAAATTTGAAATAAACACGTTCATATTTCGATACCTGTTAGAACACATTCTTCATGTCAACAGCGAAGACACCAAACTAATCGTTGTAAAGATAATCCAATAAATTTTACCGCCTAATAATACTCATGGTGATAACCTTCGTTTATATCTTACGTCTTGAAGCAGTATTACAACGTCTTAATGATTTAATCGATTGATGCGGAGACATGTTCCTTTCAAATAAGGCTTTACGGGATAGCAAACAAGGATTACTTTAGCGCTTGCCAAGAAATCTAAATCAGATGATTTAGATTTATATAACCATGGATGGTTGGGCCAAGTAAGAAACTGAAAACAAATGTAAATGAAATGAAATAATGTCAAACTGGAGTGGGAGATGTATAAAACAGAAACGGACCTTCAGATTAAATGCAAATCATCGCAAGATTTGCAAGCGTAACAAAGTTGCCAAAGACTGGAGGAAGAGTGAAAGAAAATGGTACACGTAGGCAACGATCAGGAAAAGGCGCAATCAGAAAAAGATTCCCACTCCAAAAACCGAGGCGGGAAAAAACCAAACTAACAATCAGGTACTTATACCATGAAAACATTTCGTCATCCGAATGAGCAGCTATTTTTCCAATAGGTGGCCACTCAGTTACCTAAACTTAACAAAAAAAAAAAAAATGAAAACATACATAAGGCGCCAACAGCATAAAATTTGTTAACGTGGATTGATATATTTACAAAGTCCCTAAACCCCCCTAAACTTTGAACATGTTTTTCTCAGTCTTGGGGTACAGATCATACATGATATTATATCTCCTGAAAGGGCAATGAATGACAAACATTATCCTAGTAATAAAACCAGAATTTGTATTTGCATTTTCGTGCATGTTGGTCGTGAAATGCACTGTTAGTCTGAAAAAAAAAAATCTATCAAATAGTATCATTTTTGTTGTGTTTGAAACGATTCTAATCGAAATATCTGCAGTTCAAAAGACCGTTTTTGAGACTTATCGAGGTCAGAATGACAAAAGTTTGAAAAGTTCATCACCCTATTTTGACCACTATGTAAACGCAGTTCGCAACAATATTGTTGAATGGTGGTTCTATTCAACCTATGGAAACGGTGTATTAGAAAAACGGTGAATCAACGGGGGTTAATCGGAAAAATGTGAACCATCGGGCGAGGTGTCGGTGACACATCGGGATTTACAATGGCGACACGGTACGTAGTTTTAATTTTCTTTTTGTTTTGTTCCGACATGGCTGGGTGACGTTGTATGTCAAAATTCTGTTTGCTGCAGGAGCTGTAGAAATCATTATTGTTCTTTATTATGTAAACAGTTTGTAAATAAATATTCCAAGAAACGCGTGATTGTGCGCCCCATTTTAGAGGGCATGCCTTTCAAGGTCACGAAAACACATTTTCGTTTGATTTTCTAGTAAAAGAAATGGACCAAGAAGGTCACGTTGGTATTTGCAAATGAATAATAGTATACTGGAAAATTCCCATAAAAAATAAAATCTCGCCAAGCATTGCAAAGGGATTTAATGCTAGGTGCATTTACATAATGTGAGGCATCGGGCAAGTTGTGTGAGACAACGGGGCGAATTTTGTGAGTCATCGGGCAATCAAAACTTATTGCATTAATTTCCGATTATAAACACTCTAGAGCTATTTTTGATCAAGGTAATTTCATATTCCGTGTCATCTTCGACCCGGTAATTTCATATTCCGCATTAGTTAAGACAGGAATTGAGAAAAGTTAACAAGTACAGGCATTTTGTGAGGAAAAGGGTTTGACACTTGAACTAGGGGTAATTTGGTGTGCTGAATCCAAAAACCAATGTTGGCAAGTTGAGAAATGACGTCTTCATGTCCTAATTTGCATATTTTCAAAATGGCCGCCAAAATATCTAGAATCCGTTATACTGATGAAACGTCTCATTTGTTTGTCATGATCTGAGCCTAAAATCACTTAAAATATATTGTTAGCTGATTGCTTGACTAAATTACATAAATTTAAATGCAAAGAATTTTAGCCCGCAAAGATAAACTCAATTACACTATGAAAATAACGCATGGTATCCATGGCAACTATTAATGTGTTTCTTGAGGAGGGGTGTAGCTACAAAATTGATCATATCGCCACTGTTGCTTGTCCTATGCCGCTGAGCCTGGTCTCGTTGTTAAGCTTAGACATATCCCTATTCTTCTGTGGTAAGTAATGCAATTTATCTAATTTGCATATTCATAAATTGTAATGAAAACATTTAAATGGTTTAAAACCCATAAATAAACAATGTTCAGGCCCAAACCATCATTATGACACTGTTATTGCACAAGTAATATATCATGTGACAAATATATTGATGTCATGGACCTATTTGAAAATTTTATCTCTTTTGCATATTCATGAATATTAATTAAAATGTTGAAAACTGGGGCCAACTGAAAACCAGGGGAAAACTATTGACATTAAAGGTTTTGGTGGGTTATAAGATCTTTCTTGCATTTTAGGACAAATTTTCATGGCTGCCAGTTTGGTCAGAGGGACCACTTAAATGCCTTAAAATATTGTCCTCAACAATGAACATATTTGCATGATGTAAAAATATTGTTTCCACGCCCATCCATTGTGTGATTCTATAGAATGGGGTGCACTTACAAAAATACCCATATCCTATCAATAGCATGCTCGAGAATACTATGATTGACCTGATAGTAGTGCTTGGACATAACGATTTAATGGTAATCCTAATATTCAAATCATTGAATTTGCATATTTATGAATATTAATGAAAATCGTAAGAAATGGAAGGAAAATCATGGAAAAAATGTGGGGTGTACATACAAAATCGCTTGTACCTGGGCTGTAAATAAACATAGGACGTTGAAAATGGTATCAAATAAATGATAAGGTATCGTATTATCTCTTTGAAGTGTGATATAAGAAAAAAAAATGGTTTTCAATTTCATGTTTATCAATGAAAACTTATGAGATTGAGAGAAAAAAATGAACAAGATTAAACAAATACACCTTCAAATACACTTGTATCTTAGCAATCAAAAGCCCCAATGTGCTGAAAATCGAATCAAATGGTTGCTAGGGCAATATTATACCATCCATACTGTAATAGATAAGTTATTTGAGTTTCATTTTCATGAATATTAATAAAATCTTTAAGAATTGGGGTAAAATGCAGAAAAATTAGGAGGTATACATGTAAACACATGTGCGTATCTTGGCTACTTAAGGACCTAAAGAGTCGAAGTTGAAATCAAATGACTGCTATGACAATGTTCTATAACCATATGATCTGATATATAAAACATCTAGATATTTTTTTGTTGTAAGGATATTAATGAGATCTTTTAAATTAGAGAAATATCACAGAAAAGTAAAGGCGGTATACCAACAAAGTTGCTTATATCTCCACCGCTAATACCCTTAGAGGGATGAAAATGTTAGCACAATGTGGTCTGATAGATAAACAGCATCTGATTAAAACCATGTAGTCTGATAGATAAACCATAGCTTATCAAAAGCCATGAATGCTTTGAAAAATTACATACATAAAGTTGAAGGTTGTGCTCAAACAAAATCGCTTGTATCTTCGTTGCTAACAAATACATGTATGCTTATAAATCTTAACATATGGCAATAATAAATTGTACGTGTACTAGCAATAATTTGATGCCACTTTAAACTCTCTAAGTCTATTTGCAGTCCAGATATAAGCAATTTTATCGGTAAACCCCCATCATTTTCTGGTCATTTTTTTATTATTTATAAAGATTTTATTAACATTCATACACAAATATTTCAGATAAAGCAAATAGCAGATCATACAGTTATAGAACAATGTTTAAGCAATTGTTTGATACCAATTTTAGCTCTCTAGGTCTACCGGTAAGCATGATATGCATGTTTTTACGTGTATACCGCCTTATGCTTTCAGCAGTTTTACCCCAATTCCTAAAGATGTTATTAATATTCATGAAAATAAAAATCAAATGACTTATAAATTGTAATATAGGATGGCATAATATTGCCTTAACAACGATTTGATCATCATTCAGCACTTTAGGGCTTTGGGTTGCCAAGATACAAGCCATTCCTTACATTTACCCCTTTAATTTTTCCATTTTGTCTGTCATGGTTTTATAGATTTCATTAATATACATGAAATTACAAATCCGATTATTCTTATATCATATTTCAGAGTTATAGTACATTGAAACAGCATTCATTTGATATCTCTTTTGGCATCCTAGGTTCATTAACAGCCTGGGTGCAGGTGTTTTTGTATGTATACCCCTATCTTTTTCCACGATGTTTCTCCCATTATGATGTTTATTAATATTCATGAATATATGTTAATTCAATGATTTCAATATTAGTTATGAAGGTTAAATTGCTATGTCAATGCAATACTACCAGACCAATCATAGTATTCTAAAGTATGCTTTTGGTGGGACATGGGTATTTTTGTAAGTTCATCCCATTCTATAGAATCACACTAGGGGTGGTTGTGGAAACAATATGATGTCTACATCATGCGAATGTGTTCATTGTTGAAGACAACTTTTTATGGCATTTAATTGGCCCATCTGACCAAACTGGCAGCCATGAAAATTTGTCCTAAAATGCAAAAACGATCATATAACGCACCAAAAACCTTTCAATGGCAATTGTTTTTCCCTGGTTTTTGTCCCTATGTTTTGACATTTCAATTAATATTCATGAATATGCTAATGAGATGAGTTTCATATTGACCATTGGCATCAATATATTTGTCATATATGGTATTACTGGTGCAATAACAAGTTGTCATAATAATAGCTTTTTCTGTCTGAAAATTGTTTACTTATGAATTTTAAAGCCGTTTTTAATATTTTCATTAAAATTCATGAATATGCAAATTCGATAATTTGCATTACTTACCAAAGGATCAAAAGGCTATATCTATGCTTTACAGTGAGACCAAGTACAGTGATCTAGGACTTGTTACAGTGGAACTATGATCACTTTTGTAGGTATAAGTACAAAAGCCCACACCGCTGCCCCCTCCGCACTCCCACCTCAGCCTTTTAACTTTTGAGATTTTTTTTATTCATTGAAGACTTTCTAATCATTATAAAATGTTATTTTTATTATTTTGTAGCAGTTTGGAGTCCTAAACATATACTAATTTGCAGCAATTGATGTTTTCCTTAATTTTGGCGGCCATCTTGGAAATATGCAAATTAGATGGTGAAGGAGCCATTTCTCAGCTTGCCAACATTGGTTTTTGGATTCAGCATACCCGAATACCCCTAAAAATGATCTCAAACCCTTTTCCTCACAAAATGCCTGTACCTTCATAACGAAGCGTCTTTTCTCATTTTCTGTCTTAACTACATCATCTTCGACCCTTTCTTGTTGGGAAATTAAAGTGCTAGACCGACAAGTGTAAAACGCTAGCGTTCACCTGAATCATTGCCAGTGCCAGACGCACTTGTGTGAAAATCGTTCCCAAACGGATTACCGTTTGTTGTTTAAAATATGTACATGTATATACATTCATTTTAAACTCAACAACTGTAGTAATTTTGTAAAGTCCAGTAATATTTTGAGCAATTACATAGCGTCATCACCAAATTGCAATTTTAGTTCCGATGAGCCGTCCGTTAACTGCGAACGACATCTGGAAATATTTTCGGAAATATTAGTTTGTTATTCTATTTACACAAGAGATGGCAAATCTCACACAGTACTTAATTATTATGGTAATATCAAGGGGTGCAACATAGGATAGTTTTGGTGGACATTTTTTCGATCTTTCAAAATCATTTTTCTCTTTGTTGTTATAGTGAGTGACTTAGTGCACCATGTGGAGGCTATTCCACAGTAATGGAAACTGAAGCAAACCGGGAATCAACTTGAAATCATGAAAATGGCTGATAAGCAATTTGCTGAGACCTCTAAAAGTGCATATTTGGGCACAAATTAATCTGTGTCTGATGTTCCAACTGCACATACAAAAATATGGAAAGAACTATCACTATTCCTGATAAAATCACCATTTGCATTCAGCACTCCGAGTAACACAAGTAACTCGAGTAACATTGAATGCTGACACGAGTTAATGTTACGTCTACACCGGGCCACGTTCTCACTACGTCCTTACTACGTCCTAAAAAATTAAGGACGTAGTGAGGACGTGGTACGGTCTTGTAGGACGTGGTAGGAACGTAGTAAGGACGTAGCGAGGTCTTGATGGACGCGGAGGTCTTGGTCAAATTTTGAACATGCTCAAAAGAAACGTGGCGAGGACGGGGTGGAATTAGAACGCAGTAAGCACGTAGTAAGGACGTGGTAAGGACGTAGTAGGAACTTGTAAGACGTAGAAAGAACGTGGTACAAACGTAGTGCGGTCTTCGTGGACGCGATGCAAATTTGTTGCAGACCATCAAGACCTCGCTAGGCTTCTACTACGTCTTCTCTACGTCCTCGCTACGTCCATCAAGTTCTCGACAAGACCATACCACGCTTCTTGTACGTCCTTACCGCGTCCTAGAAGACTGCACTGCGTTCTTATCACGTCCTAGCGGTTCCTAACACGTCCTTAGTAGGTTCTTATCACGTTCACACCAGGTTCGAACTACGTCCTCCACGTTTTATTAATTTTGTTTCAATTGTCCCGTACCCTCAAGCAATTGCTTTCGCTTTTATTTAAATCATATCGAAATTGAAAACATGAACAGAGATGTACTCTTGCAACTTGCTCTCCTTCAATGACATCATGCCTTACTTGGTGCACAGGCTGCACTTGTGCTATTTCACAGAAGGAGAAATAGAAGGACAAGATCTTGTTGGCTTCAGCATGGGCATTACGACCGACTGCTAGCAGTGTTGAGGATAATATATACGACTGATTAATATACCGGGTATTTACAGTTAGAACGTGCTGGAAACGTAGTTCGCGCGTGGTATGAACTGCTTGGTCTTTGTGAGGACGTAGCAAGGACGTAGTAGAAACGGGATGAACTTGGTGAGCGCGTATTGAGGACGTAGTGGAAACGTGAAGGACGTAGTAAGGACGTGGTGCGGACGTTATAAGAACTTAGAAATCCGAAATTGTTTCATTTTGACCCCGTCCTCGCCACGTTCTGGAATTTTTAGAACGTGGTAAGGACGTGGTGAGAACGTGGTCCAGTGTAGACGTAACATAAGTGAGAGTTACAGTTATACGCAAGCACATAACGTAGATACGTATGCGCATTACTGTAACTCGTGCTGTTTGGCCTTGTTACTCGAGTTACTTTTTGCAATCTCGCCACGGCGAGAGCGCATATATAATTGAACAGGGCTGGAATCTTGTTGTAAATCGACCACACTTCCGGTCGTACTTGATTGGACAAGGCAGCTTTGATTGGGTTACACTAAATAGCGCATGCCGGCTCGGGTATGAAAGCTCACGTTGAACCGAGCTGTCAGAGTCTTTTCGGTCTGTGGTTATCGCAGTGAATTTATACGTGGTCATACAGTGAAATTAGTGCTGAGAGATCGCAAGCGTTTTGGAAACGCTTATACTTGTGTTACTCGGATAGTCATGTCGAAAATCCTCATTTTTCCCATGAGAAAATAAATGTCCAGTCGTGTGAACTGAGCAACAAAAGGAGACCGAACCTAAAGTTAACATCAATTAATACCGTCAGGTATGCATTGTCCCGGTATATTGTAAAGCTAATCAAACTTGGAAACCTGTCGAAATGTCATGTTTTAAGAATCAGTTATTATTATTGATATTGTTATTATTATTATTATTATTATTATTATTATTATTATTATTATTGATTAAGTTTTACGTGCCTTAAAAGCCAATTATTTCACTCATTAACAAATCAGTAGGTGGGGCGAAAATAGGAGTACTCCAGGAAAAAGCACCTGACACACCTGCAAGCAGAACTTGACTTGTCCCACATGTGACCCGTGCGGGGCTCGAACCCTACACGGCGCTCGTGGGGATCGAACCCAGGACCTCTCGCTCCAGAGTGACAGTCCGACGCTCTACCGCTTCAGCTACCGCGCTCTACTAGCGGGGGCTGTGACTGGTATCTTTGTCCCTAGATCTCACAAGAAACGTTAAGCAATCATCTGGCACCTCAGCGGTAGACATCAGAGGGGGCATTTCAGGCCCTGATAATTTTAGGAAAGAAGCTATCCCAATAGATACTGTTCCATGTTATTTCCAAAGATTGGACCTGCGTTTACTGTTATAATTTTCCCAGTCTTCAAATCGGCAACGGAAGAAATTTAAGAATTGGAGACAGTATCTTTTCCAATTATTTCTTACACGTTTTCATTTGCTTCAGCTTCATTTAACCAGCGAAAAAAAAACTATATTTATGCGAACAGTGCGATATGACGGACGCTGCGGACGAGGAACGTCCTACTTCTCATCACTGCCGGTGATTAACGTGTGTTTATAGCATACGTAATTGGGATAGATATGATCCCACTCAAACTAAAAGTTAAAAAAAAACAATCATGTACTGTCTAGAATGAAGAAAATAAAGTTTTATTCCATCAAAATTTGGTTGCTCCCCGGCGACACACACAACTTGCCCGGAGACTCACCAAATAATCAATCACCCGGCTGAATCTCGATTTTCCCAGTCTTTTTTACAAATTTTCTGAAGGTTGATAATCAGGAGCTTACTTTTCTATATTCACCAATCTGAATTAAGGTTGTTTACATTCGTAATTCGATGTAAGCATAAAAAATAAACAAAAAATACAACCGAAAGTCAACTGAAATGTTTGAGTAGTAAAATGGGGCGCACTGTGGCGATTAAACAAAATACATTTTCAACAATTTTAGGGTTTCCGGGGCTGCATCAAAGACCCTTACAGCTCCTGCAAGTGTTCGATTTGTTTTTATTTACTGCAGTATTTTTAGCTTTCGCTTCAAAATAGAAGTAAACAAACAACATACCTTTTATCTAGTGCAAATCCCGATGTGTCACCGGCACCTCGCCCGATGGTTCACATTTTTCCGATTAACCCCCGTTGATTCACCGTTTTTCTAATACACCGTTTCCATAGGTTGCTATTGAAAGAAGTAGAATATTCAATAATGAAGCGAATGGGACGACTCAGATGTTCATCAGTCTATTAATAGCAACGCAAAATTTGATCGATTTTACAAGAATACACAACTACGTCATACACCAAAAATCTAGCTCTTCTAATATCAATGCGCCGTAATGGCATGTCGCTAAAACAAAGCATATATGTGTATATTTATAGGATTACCGAGCATATTTATGATAGTGAACACATGCAGTCATTGAAAGTTTACTTTGTGTTGTGTTTCTGCCTTAAATTATGATGGTTTGTCATAACCACATGGGATCTACTTAAATCGGATGTTTATCCGGATAATATTTATTCGGCGTTCTTCGGCCAAACACATTCCCAAAATTCTGGTGAAATCTGCTGTTACAGACGCAGGAGGCATAAAAGAGAGCAGAATTCGGACTAGCAGGTAAAAGGCATAGGTGGGGTGCGAACTGCAACATTTTTGTATTGCGATCATTTCATTTATGTATCGTATTTCGATGTTTCAAACCACCTGTGAGTTTCTGTTTATGTTTTTCAATTTGTTTTCTATGAGGACATAAGAGGGTCAACACATGGTCGCAAACCCATCGAGATTTTGTAAAAAATGAATAGCCATCTGTTTGTGAATGAATGGGTGAATTACTGTTGTAAATAAGGTTTGAACAAAACAGTCTCAGAATGTCCCCTGATTCTGATTCTGAAGTGGTTTTCGGCGCTGTGCGCGGTAAAAACGTTAAGTTGTGTCCCAGATAGAATAGAGTGATTTGTTTTCATCATACTTGTCCCCTGTTGGAACGATAATCGGTGTCCCAGGAAGAGTGGTTCATCTTCATTATACTACTGTTTATTGTGCCTACCTCTTTGTCGAACTCGCACCCTTTCGTTCTTGAAACCTAGCCGGATGGCTACCTTGTTGGGAAAGAGCTAATCATTCGGTAGCTGGGAAAGCATGAATTATATATTAAATCACCTGAGAGACTAAATTTTCTATTGATAAATACTTGTTTGTTTTAGGGAACAGTAACAATCACCAGGGTCCAAGCTACCCTCAAAATTTTGGGAAAAATTTCTTCTCCAAGGAAAACAGGGAGAAGTTTTGGGCAAAATTTCATGTTCACCTATATATTCTATACATTTTGACTTCTCTCTCACCTGAAAGTAGTGAGAAGTTTGACCATAGACGTGTATTCCCATACAGCTTAGCCAGTAAGTTAACTGGTTCTATTGGAGTTGACCCGGAATCTTCTATAGTTACAGTTGCTGTTGTAAATTACTGTAGCCCTATTGCAGTTGTGCCTATAGATTGTCTGAATATAGATTGAGTTATGCTGATTTAGTAACACGTTTTTACTCTTATAATAAACTGGTTTTGTTGATATCCTAACCTTGTGGCGCTTAGTGAGCTTACTGATAAAAAGTAAGGATCAGAGGTTGATCGGCTTAGTTTAGACACACACATAATATTGCTAACTCCTGATGCTTGACAAAATTCAATGACACACATGACCCATGCCCATGGATCAATATTGGCTCGTCCAATCATGCACAAATGGTCAGTCACAATCAGTGCATATCGTTCACCTAGTCCCGTTGCTGGGGCAACATAGATAGTGTCTCAAAACTGTACTCATGTATAACAGGCTCAGGTATATAATAATGGTTACCTGTAAATACAGCATCTTGCAATATAATAATTATTGAAAACATTAGTCTCTCGAGTGTTAAAAGTTAACCGTATCTATAATTTATAGGATTATCGTAAAAATTACGTATCCAAAACTTATATATACATGTAAATTGAAATTAGAAAAAAAAATCAATCTTGATCATGTTGATACCACAACAAAATCTTTTTTTCATTACAGTAATTACCACATTTGTGCAACAAAACACATATTGAACCCATTTCCGAGATTTCGCATATTATTAGGGTGTTATATAAAAATGTCACCCTGTAAGTTCCCTTGATGGATCAAAAGTGGATCCTTTAATCATCATCTCTCCTATTGCTCAGTGCCTCAGATTTGGTTGATCCTTACTTGTCTATTTTCAGTTCTATTGTCTTATCCTGTGTATCCTGTTGTGTTGGTCTCATGTTTTCTTTTATGGCTTTTCTTCTCTTTTGGTTTCTCTCAAGCCAGAAACTCCTCTAGTGTCTCGGTGGCTGTTTCTCGACAGTACCATCTACATGTACCTTGGACCTGTGTTGTAGGATGATTTTTTCGGTCTGTGGGCTTCTTACACTTGCTGCATGTGTAGAGAACATTTTCCCTGCGCTTTTTGTTTTCACGTAGGTGTTGTCCTGCAGCCTTTTTCTTTTCTTTCTGTTTTCGGTACCATTCTGTGGTTCTGGCTTTTTGTTCTCAATGTCTGTCTTAAAATACGCATGCCTAGCCCCTTAGTGGGGCTTCTAAGTGGCTATAAGTTATTTTATAAAATCTGAAGTCTGAAGCATCTACGTGATCCATATTGCATGAGCAAAAAGCAAAGCTTTTGATCAGACTGTGCAGATGCCTTAGATCATGTGAACCTTTGCTCTTTTGCATATGCTTATAGGGTTACATGTATTTTCTTTTAGAGGCTTATTTATGAATGTTTATCAACTTTCTATCACAGCAATTTAGATCAGATTTCAATATCTGTTCATTATCTATTATTTTTAAATTTTTCCAAATGTCATTAAATAATGATGAGCTGTACACTTGACATACAGTAAGAGTTATCTTTTTAACCTGGCCTAAATTATTTCTATTGAATAAGAAAGGCCTAGCTATATAGTCAGGTGAGCTTCTTGGTCCATGGATCTCTGGATATATTTTTCGTCAATCTATTTCATCAATGATCAATAACCTATCTTTTTTTTTTTTTTTTTTTTTTTTTTTTTTTTTTTTTTTTTATAAAATATATCAGATGAACTGAATATTTGACAATTTTTCTTCATAATTTTCAGACTCTCCAAGAAGAGATCCATAGCGAGCATCTATCCTTGTCTGACAGTTGGAGCAGGCGAAATAACAAGCTCCCTCTCTGGTGTGGCTCATGACATCCGTAACTATAAAAGGGTTTAATTTCTTCAGTGGGTCCCGAGTTTAAAAGGATTAGAATGCATGAACATGTGACGGCAAAGTGATCTAATTTACTGTTGATACATGTACAAGTAAAAAACAAAATATGCCCATGTCTAGGCAGGACTTTTTCACAAGACTTCTTGAATGCGGAGTGTATAAAAAAAACAAACGTTAAACATTTGTACTGAAATCAATTAAAAGAGGACCAAAACAATTGGATAAAAGGAATGGGTTGAAAAGTAACTATTAATGAATTGGGTGAGCAATTATATATGGTTAAAACTGTAATGATGCCAAGGCAGTGCTTAGTATTGACAGATATGATGAGTTGTGGCTCTTGATTAGAGTCGTGACCAATTTCCTAAAAGTGAACAAGTAAATAATAAAAAACCAATGATAATGGGAAATCCTAATTAAAACAAAGGTACATGTACTAAAGCTACATGTAAATTGAAAAGTCTCCAGACAAAAATGGCTTATCCAACTACAGAAGAAGATAGGGTAATCTTGCTTCTGTTATTGGCGTTAGATGGTGTGTGGCATCCTGAGAGAGAAGCTTTAGCAGTAGTCATCAGGTACTGTTACCCATTTTGTGACATAAGTTCATTGACCTTTAATAAATACAGAAATCTTTGCATCTGATTGGTCAAAATTGAAGGTGTGCTTCTGGATATGTTGAGACAACAGCATTCTTGAAATGTGCAAAAATAATACCGTATTCGTTCTAATTAACGCACATGCTCCAATAAGCGCACACCCGGTCTTTTCCGAAAAACACGTGCATAAGCGAACACTGCTCGAATTTCATATTGGTATTTTACACCAATTCCACACATTGATACCGCATTAGCACATTAAATAACTTAAATAACATAACCATTGGCAGATTTGACATGCTTACTTCAGCATTTTTGTGTGATATTTTCGTTCTTAGTGTGCGCTAATTAGAACGATATTTTTTACCATAACTTTTAGTTATTTTGAAAAATTAATAGAACGAATACGGTAAATAAAAAAAACATAATTGTGTTTAGGGTTAAACAGTATCAATATAAGGTTACAGTGGTCAAAGCTTTAGAGCAGTATTGAGCTGACGTCACTTTATGAACAAAGAGCCATCACCATTATATGACAGAGAAAAATACTTTGTAAGTCATAGCCATGTCAATTGCAGGTTATTTTTTTCCTCAGGTGATGGCCGATCAGCAATGTCTGGTGACTACTGATGCACCGGTGGATCCTACCAGTCCTAAACGGTTGTCCCCTCATCAACCGCGGATATTTCCTTCCTGGCAGTCAACTACATCGGCAGACAGTCTTGGGGAAAGTACTTACTGCCTGTCAGGGACTTACTACCCTATACCGTGTGAAGGGGGCTGGTACTGTGGCTAGATAGGGTTGTCTGCCTCTGAGGGTGAATGTGACCTAGGTAATTTTGAAATTAGTTTTGATGTAGAAAAAGGACCTCATGCTAATTGGAAAGTTTGTACTGTCATAATTCAATGTCCAGAGGTTATAAATCATAAGAACATTCTCGATTCCAAAAATAAAGCACCCTCATTGATTGATCGATACCAGACACCTAATCATTGTGATTTAGATTTTTGATTTGATTGAAACCAAGGTTTATAACCTTGTAAAAAGTTTTGCATCCGTCAATGCCACTCCAGTAGAATAAAATATTGTGTTACAGTGTAGTCATGCTACTAAAATAGTTTAATCTGTCCATGAACTTTCTGTGGTACTAAATATTTAACATAAATGAGCCTCAATGCGAGAAAACAGCCCAAGTAGCCTATGCGAAAAGCAAAGGTTCAGGTAAGCCTGCACATCCCCACAGTCTCACTAGAACCTTTGCTTTTCGCTCAAGTAATCTGTGGACTAAGCAGAATTTTCAGCCTAACACAGGAGCTTGTAGCCCCATTTAGGAATTGGGCAAGCACATTTGAAGATTGATATTACAGAGACTCCGAAAGGAAAGTTTTCCTGCGTTGAGGCACAAATGTAATTTATTTCAGGCTACTTCTGTATAAGTGGTGCTTTATTACCCAATGATACGATTTGTCCAGAACCACTGTTGCCCCCCAGGGGTCCACATCCTCGACAGCATGTCCACTGGTCTCATTCGCAGACAAAGAAGGCAACATCGCTGTTGACAACTGTGACATGTGTCCATCAGGAAACTACTATGGGGATGTCATTTTTTCAACGTAAATGTGATATGGAAATGTGTTTTCAAATTTTGCCATGAGTACAGTACTCCATTGTTCATCAAAACCCTAATCTTCATGGACAACCATTCAGTTATAATTTTGCTCATATCAGTGCCATGAAGATCCTAACCTTTCCTTTTATTGACATGAAAAAAAAAAACTACCAAAAAACTGATGGTATGTCAATTTAATATGAACTTTTGCGATCAAACTTGAAAAATACAGAAATTACTTTTTCCAGTTCTAATTTAATGGAAACAACATGTGCATTGTATATGTACTTATGATTTCAAGATTCATTGTTCTTACTGGCAAAATTAGAGCATGTGCAGGCGCATGTACACAGACCAGATTTTGCACCTTGTGAGGTGCGATCAGTGAATATGATGTTTCTATCTCACACAGAGACACAGTCAGTGATTTGGTGTCCAATACTTACATGCCAAAGACAAGCCTATTAAGCTTGCATGATGCTGTGTACATTGTTTTAAATGTAATGTCTTAAAATTACTTTAGTTACTTTAGTTTTGCCATTTTTTGTCAATTTAGGTTGATAAGGAAAATAACTTGCACGTGTAAACGCAGCTGATTTTGTGTATATGAGCTTCAGTGAGAGAAGGTAGCCCTAATAGCTAATGCAAAAGCAGTTTCAAACAAGCCAGTGCATCCACACATTTTCACCAGAACCTTTGCCTTTCTGTCTAGTGATATGTGGCCTAAGAAGAAGCTTTGAGCTTGTAGTAATGCCATTAAGTGTCGACATATGGGTAATTGAAGATTGGTTTTGAAGGGATGTTTTCCTGGGTTTGGGCTGATATACTTTCTATTGTTGCTAGATTTGTTGTTCAAAATGTTATTAACATCATGTTATGTATGTATGTGATACATCAGATGCCTGGGAGCATCTCCACACCTTCGGATGACGCTTTAAAGCTAGGTCCCGTCTCTGTATGGCCTTCACTGTTGCTGAGGTGTTGATCACGACATGAACTCACTCCCCTAATTTTAAAATGGCTGATTTTAGCCTTCAAGTACCAACACATGTAGATTATATTTTATAATGATAAAGTGAAAATTATGTTCTTTTTATGCTGATAAACTCTGTATTACATGTGTGTATAGAAATATACAATTGTCTGTTGTATAGAAATTGAAAATTGTCTTTCATGCGCGGATCCAGAAATTTTCATGAGAGGGGGTCCAACAAAAATGGTAATTTTTAATCACAAACCAGGAGAGGTCCAACCCCCCAAAAAATCCCGAAATTACTTTTTTTTAGGTAAAATTTTCAAATTCCAGGGGGGGGTCCGGACCCCCGGTCCCCCCCTCTGGATCCGTGCATGTCTTTTAATATCTGTAGATTTTTATTACATGTATGTAGATTTTTATCTTGTTTATATGTACAGTATTTAGAAAGAGTATTTTAAACTGACAGATATATTGTAAATTAATAAAATAATCCCATAACTTTGGACACTATAAAAGGGTTAATATGGAAAAAATACAAGTTTGTGAAGTAATTTAACTGTTTGTTTTTTATAGAAACTTCATGAAACATATCGTAAGCCGTATGAGCAGCTATTTCCCAATAGGTGGCCACTCAGTTACCTTAACTAAAAATATGAAAACATGCTACATTTTAAATGGAATTGATTACCAAGATCTGACTTATCATCTGAGATCAAAATTCTTATGGGCAAACTGCTGTAGCAGCAATCTGATGTGGATCTCAGCAGTTTGCGGATAAGAAATTTTATTACGTTTTCATGTACATGTATTTCAATGCTGTTTTGTATATAACACAATTTATCACATTAAGTGTTTCAACAGGCCATATAAACACATTTTCATTACATCAGATGTCAATTTGTTTTTCTTGTCTGTTACAAATGTGCCACCATACATTTTGAAAAAGTAGTTCTGTAGTCTGGGTTCTCTCCCCTGGTGAAGAAAACAAACAACAAAAATAAATTTCTGTCACTTTTGAAAATTGTTTATTTCTCATTCATATCAGGTTTTTTAAGCTTGCAAATTAATTGGAGAACGTTATTTAGACCTTCACAAAGGTTTCTATCAATTAAAGTCACAAATTTATTTTAAAGGGAGATTTATGGAAATTGATTAGAAAAACAGGTATTTTCAATAAAAAAACTTCTATTAGAATGGCTTCCCTTTGGAACACATTATCATTCATAAGAAAGTTTAAGGTTCAGGGATTATTCTGGTATATAACATGCCACAATTTTTTTTAAAATCTATGAAATATTTATGAACAAAAAACACTATTATTAAAGTAATAAGGAACCTTAAACACCAAGACATAAAACAATAAAAACCACCACAGAAGTATCGCCTTGGAACGATAAGTAATACAATAATACTGGCGGGCTTAAACCGGTTTTACAGGTACCTAACCTCACCCTCAGCTTCTGCAGTGGTTCAAACATTTAGTTAGTTGTTCGGCCTTCGTGGTGAATCTCTAACTAGTCAATGAATCATCATGGACCAACAAATAAATCATGATAAATTCCATGATAAATCAAAAACGAGGACTCACAGATTGAATGAGCTGCCCGACGATGGAGATCCCTGGGCGCCCAATAACTTACTAACTCCGGAGCAAAAGAAAAACACCAGTTGAACCCCGGTGGGCCAAGCAACAGACATGCAGCTCTGGCTCAAACCATTAAAATAACATTAAATAGGAAAAATGAACGTAAAGTTAGTTGACAGTTGACAGTTATGCATGACTTAATCTTTGTCCACCAGGTTATGATATGATTCATATTCTTAAATAAGATTATTTTTTTTTTGCATTTCTCGATTCGTACTAGGGAGTTGTCTTAAACTTTAACAATCGCATGCGATAATTCAGCGTGTACTAATGTAGAATGAGAAAAAAAAATACTTTACAGCTGCATTCTATGCCATAGAGATACTTTAGACGACACCTTACAGAAAAATGTGACATTTTTATAAAAAATCAAAATGTTGATTCGATAAAATTTGCAGACAGGTCGCATTACGAATTTATTCTCCTAAGTATCAATTTCGAGATATACTTTAAGACACGTATAGGAATATCAACAGATGTAACTGCATTCGCAATCAAACATCATTAAATAAATTGGATTTCAGAAAATCTTATCTCATAAATCATATTGAATAGTGTGTTTCTAGCAATTTGACAGCATAATAAACTAAATTCAGAAGTGATGATACTGCTCTAGAAACTACCCCTTTTTTGACGAAACCCTTAGTCCGCCATGTATAAAGTCCAGACCCTCTTTCTACCGTTGATACAAATATTGAAACTTGTTTTCAAGAATCTAAGACGCGAATATTTTTTTTTTGTTTGATTGATTTAATACAGAAATTATAAAAGAAAAATCCTCAGTGCATTTCATATAGTATGATAATTTGACAAATGGAAGTGAACGCATTTATACCGATATCGCAAACACAGACGAGCTTGACAAATTGTGTGATGCATTCTGCAAGTGAAAACCCAAGACGACATTGTCACTGCCATTCAATGATATTTAAGCGTGAAACCAGAGTGCGTTTACGGCGTTATAGGATTTACATTTTACATTCATTGTTGTGGGCAGACTCCGTCAATATATCTTTATAGCAGGAAATTGTGGCTGAAAGCATATTACATTGCTTTAGAAACATGACAACTGTGCACAGGCTATTTTTAGGGTAAGTGAGGAGGCTTAAGTAGCCGAAACCGCGGTATGGCCCATCTCCTTTCTCATTGATATGTTCACTGCTCTTATTGGATCTCACTTTTAGTTTTATTTGCTATTACTGTAGCTGATGTTGTGCCGTGTGGCGGCCCTAAAAAGTCTCCCTGACATTATCTATAGTGCAGAATATAGCTTTACTTTTGGTCCTTCGAGATCAGCAAGGGTATTCTTAGAAGTCAGAAATGTATAATCGGTTTAGATTCAATTTATAACCAACGTTTCATATATTTTACGCAATTTGGATTATATACAAACTTGTCTTTGTATCGACTACCCTGTTAAATGTTGCTAAATTACAGTAATTATTTTGGCTCCATGTTGCCAAATACATAGGATCACTGAGGAGACTTAAGTATTCGAAACCGCGGTATGGCTCATCCCTTTTCTCATTAATATGTTCACTGCTCTTAAAGGATTAATTTTCTACCGTTGACAATGAAATTATCTTTTTTCACGATATACACGAAATCAATGCAATTTTTGATACTGAAAATAAAAAGATTAAGAAATGGCTTTTGATCCTAGATATTGTACATCAGAGCCGAAAGCCATATGCATAACGTGTCTACGTTACGAAAACTTGCACATGCAATATACAGATACTTTTTTCAGCTGTAAAGTCCTCGTCACATGTAAGAGCAGACTTGCGTAAAAATGGTATTCTGTCATGTTTTATGATTTCTGGTCCGTACGCTTAAAAGAGTAGTTTTATAAAACATATGCATCTACAAAACGCTTCGACCAGAAATGGCCAAAGTGACAGAGTATACCCTTTACACAAGTCTTCGTAAGTCTGCGTTGAGAGACTTTCACTAATGTGTGACGAGGCCTTAAAATGAAAATTTAATTGAAAGCAAAAGAAAGATTTTTATATTTTTGCACCAAGTTTCGATATTGGGCACTCGTAAGAACCGCCTCGCCGAGACGGTTCTGATAGTACACACAATCAATGTTTTTGATTAAGATAAGAAAAAAAATAATTTATTATATATACCCCTTTATACCCCAGTTTTACTATATAAAATTGGTGTTCAATGGGTATACTGTACATTAAAAGGATGATAAAATTCGGGTGACAAGAATACCAACTATCACATTTGTAAAAATTGGATATTTTCATTAAAAGAGCTTCTTGTTCAACCTTAGAACATGAGAGTATGAAAGCTTTTCAGTCTGAGACACAGCTGAATTTTGTAAACAATATAACAATCATAGATATTTCTTAAACTGCAAAAGGAGAAGCTTAATTATCCATGGAAATCATATTGTTAATCAAGGAATTAACCCTTCGACAAATGAACTGTTTGATAATCTCTTTTGGAAATGATTTACAGTTGGTGTCAAATGCTGAATTCCTTAAAACGACAAAAGAATCGCTAAGGGACTTTTACCGACTGATTTACGAGTTGTGATATTCTAATTAACTGTTTGCTCGCAATCCGAGGTCATGCTCATCAATTAAACAAACATCGCGTTAATATGTCGTGAAATAGTCAAACAGCAGGACATGTTTTACTGCTGGAAGCACTATTTGCAAAACGGAACATTTCTTTTCAGTTTAAGAGAGGCAATTGACAATGTTGCAACGATTTATTAAAATCCGTACCTAAACAACATTAGAGAACGTTAGTTTAACGTTGTTTGATCGTTCATTCCTTCCGTCTACAGACGAACTTTATTTCATTAGATAGATAGATAGATAGATAGATAGATAGATAGATAGATAGATAGATAGATAGATAGATAACTGATTCATATTACATGCCTGTGTGAACATTACATCGATAATTAGCTTATAAGAATTAATTGATAGCAGGATGAAATTTGAACTAAAAGGAATTAACAAGTGATCGTTTTTAGTTTAGTTTGTACTTGTCACGGTGCGTCATGTAAGTACCATCTTTGTGCCAACCCGGTAACCTTAATAGTGTCAGCGTCGTGTTGATTTGCTTGTCGGACTAGATAGATCATTTATACAACCAAAGGAGGGAACGGTAATGATGCACCATAAAAGTATTACGAAAGCTTGTTGCAGTTCTGCTTATCATGTACATGTACTTATTTCAGGTCCAGAACGAGTTGTTCAGTTCCTACGTTATCGTATGTGTAACGGCATGCTTACCAATATCTTCATTGTTTTGGTTCTACAAAACTAGATCAGCTTGCTAACCCGCACTCCGATGCACTTCGAGACCTGGCTCCACTTCCGTGCGGAGATTTCTAACGGAACACCGATGTAAATATTCCGTCTAGCTTGCACATTTACATCGGTTGAAAGACGAATGATGTTTGAATGATAGCAAATATTTGATAAACAATATCGACAAACGTTACATACTCCAAACGAGTTTGCTTCACGTTATTGACGCGTGTTAGAAAACATTATAATTTCTTGAGATGACCGTGGCAATCTCTTAATGTCCTAAACAGGATGTCATTTCGTTCTTAGAATGTTATCCCTTAGAGAATTGACACATTGCTAAAAGAGATAAAGAATGTCTGCAGTCAGTGTCAAATGTTGTCTGATTTTCTAATACCAGTTGTTGTGTGATTTTATATGTCTTCTTTAATTGGGATATAAAAACACATGAATTTTAAATGGCTGAATTTTTTTGTGCTGGTCATCACCATTAATTAAAATTATTGTTACAGTTGACCATGTTTGAAAAAGGGTTGGTCTGTTGAATAAGGGTTAAACGTACAACAACAACAGATGTCATATCGAGACGGGACCTCGGTTTAAGGTCTAAACCGACAGACTGGAAAATCCCGAGATCGAACGTTCGACCCCTACTGACTTAACCACAGGAACACGGAGGTTTCTCTTAAAATAGGTGACGGACAATGAGTGATGGGCACCAGAGCCTGGTCATATTATTAGTTCATCTACTGGGCCTGGCAGCTGAGGGGAGGTTCATGTAAAAGCGATTTCCGTTTTTTTTTACTTACCAGTTTGGCATGGAACATTTCATTTTATTGCGTTAACTTAAATTCACATTGCGCTGTTAAAAACCATATTTTATTCTTCAACTTGTTTGATACAGCTATAATGTTGCATTCCCTGGACATTCCTTCTATACGACTCTTTGACGATAGTTTATAAAACGCTTGATTTGCTCTTTTTATAGTTTTGTGACGTTCTGCTTGATGCAATTAAATTACTGCTTGTTGTTAGATTCAAACATCTGCCCTATTACATTTAATTGGTGTCTCAAATTCAGTTGAGCACATTTTCCTGGAATTAAGGCATTTTAGTTACCAAACATTCTTTCAATGACAGTAACGGTGTTTTAATTTAAACTTATCCTCAGACGGCTTTTATAACTAGATGGCATAATATGAACGTAGAAAATCGCGAAGACAAGATATAAAATGTAAATTTGTTAAGCAAGTCAAGTTCTTGAAACAATTATCTTGGTAAATGATAGATCTTTCTTTGTTAAAAAAAATAGCGTCTCATATCACGGTTATTTTAAAACGCATTTTGAATTAAAACCAGGTGACTACTGTACGTTATTGAATGTGCTCAAAAGAATATGCGTATCAAAGGATCGAAACATATAATTTGTCGCCGCCTTTGTAACACTGGTGCATTTGTAACGTCAGTTTTCGCTCGTAATTCTTAACGGCATTTGACGCCAGTTTACATCAATTTTTTCGCGAAAATTAATATTATGATATTAGCATTATTGTACTAATTGACATCGATATTTATGGCGCAAAAACTGATGTCGCGCAACAAACGGACTATTTTTGCATCAACCTATGTTCACACGCTTATAATAGGTAAACGAATCATGTGAAGAAAGAATTTCTCCTCGTTTTGCTGTAGTTCAGAAATTTCTCTAGTATATATTCATTTGTACACATGCACCATTAATTTGCATATTATAAGTCTTAGAGGAATACCTGCATATACACACACTAAGCAGCTGGAAGGCCAAACTTTTGTCATTTTTGCACTACTTTGACCTAGAGCATGTTTATCAACGCAAAAATGAAATGTCTTTGAATTTACTTCATTTTTTGTGTTCGCTTGTCAGTTTAAAAAATCATCTGAAGAAAAAGATTCGTGAAACATTTCACATGTTAGAAACTAGTTCTGTTTGCCTCCTGGTAGCGATAGTCATGTAAAATTATATTACGCGGCGATTATTCTGGCGTGTCTCTTCAAAGCTATACATGCACCTTAAAAAGTTTATAATTGGGAAGCAATGAGCTTCTCCAATATCAATTTGCACAAGACGCGCGTATTCTAATGACAGATCAAGATGCTTGATTCCCCCTTTGGGCCAAAATTAACAGAGAAACAATTATTGAAGAACATATCGAAAGTCACTTGATGACACTTCGCGGAAATAAGAACATCTGCGTTATATCAAGATTTGGTTTGCGGGGAAACTGATGTTAGCTTCCACGCAAGACACTCTTTTCGAGATTTTTTTTTTCGTTACGAAAACATGTCCATGTGATATACAGATTTTTCTTCAGTTGTAAAACCTGAAAATTTTCATCAGAAAAATTTTGAACTTTTTAATATTTTTGCTTGAAACATACCGATGCGGTTATAAAGTCTACCCACAATATATGTTTTGAATCACAAATAAGGAAAATAGATTTACCCCTGTTAACCCCAATTTTACTATATAAAAGTGGGGTATAAGGGGTATACATTTCACGGACACCAATGCAAATTAGTGGTTACTGGACCAAGCTATGACAACATGACGCTTTCACAACAAAAGACCATTGAGAGGTATTTCAATTGACAGCATGAAAACGCTATTGAGTATACTATTTATCATTAGTTTTGAAATATGGTAGCAATATAACATAATTACAGGAGAACGTAAATGTCACGATTTCTGAGTAAAATGTCTATAGCCGTATTTATAGGTCACGAACTGAAACAAATGTCAATAATTAGTGAACAAAATTCCACATTAGACGAATAATGCGTCTTGTTTGGGCACAGGATACTACAAACCAGCAAGAAATGGTAAAGTAAATGTGTTGGCGGGGGGGGGGGGGTTTGGCAAATGGGTTCCTTTAGCAGCATATATAAAATAAGCTATACTACTACACATACTGATCAAACTCTATGCTATTTCCGTCTAATAAGCGTAAATCTCTCGACGCAGATTTGCGTTTACTTGCGTAACATAGTTTTTATTTCTTTGATTTGATGCAGTACATCCAAATCAATAGCTATGGTCATGTCGGGACGTTAGCTGTTGAAAGGGGCGTAAAGCAATAAATTAAGCAATAAATAACTACTTTTTACAATAAAACGCAAGTCTGCGCAAGTCTACGACGTGGGACTTTCGCTTATATGTGTGACGAATCCTTTTTAAATCTAGCTAGTAGGTAAACTGACAGTCTTTGGCACCAGGAAAACATTTCCATGAAAACCCATTGAATGTTTTTCAACTAAGGAAAATTAAGTATATTACATGGGCGTGTTTTCATGTTGGGATTAAACATTTACCAAGGCATGTTAAAATTCAAACTAGTGTGGTTTTTGAATTGATAAACTGGAATATTATTTCTCGAAAACAGCACGACCAGTTTGTGAAACGTCCAAGAGCCAACAGGATTGAGTCAATTCATGCGCATGCGTCTTTCACTAAATTTACGAAATTGCATTCGTGATTTTGATGTTGGCTATGTGAACATTTCGCTTAAATCAACATACATACAAAAGGCAGGTCACAAGACCCACCTACACGTATTTAGAACAGCGTCTTCGTCAGCTGTCTTATACAAGTTCAACATTGATCAATACTAAATTGAGATAATTAGAAAATTAACTGGAATTGCCTTCTATCAGCGGCGAACACCGTGCCATAATTGACGATGATTGTCTCGGAAAAAAGAGGGTGTCGTGGTGACCAAGGTTTACTGTAACTTTGGTTTCTTAGATTAAATGTTATTGGTGAAAGGAACATTTGAGAAATCATAAAGGCGTGTCATATGAAACTAATTCACCTTTCACCAAAACTTCAATCAAATACACGATAATGCCACTTTCTTTCATACTTGCGCCTTTGCTCATTCGTTTTGCTGGTTTGTTGTAAAATTTCGATATGGACGAGAAAATCATTTTCACTCGATTTCACTCTATCGATTTCAACACGACCCCACCGCCGTAAACGTGAAGGCGTGTTAATGTGATGAGCAACTGAGGACAGTTCGCAGTAAATCTCAATAATTACTCCTTATGGCGCCAATTGCCTTTATTATCTCCATATAAGGCAGTCAATAATCATACCTCTTCTCAAAGAATGCACATACGCTGCCCTTCCTAATTAGTTTAGCGAATAGAAAGCACATGTGTCTTTAATTCACTTAGTCTCTAAAATGTTCTTCAGACGTGTTGATCAGTTGATAGTGTATTCTATTTTTCTTGCTTCGGTAAAGGGCTGATCATATGGCTCGGCAGGTCAGTGTAGGCAAAGCGCTCTCACGCATTTCTAAAACTTGCCTATGAAATATAAAGATTTGTTTTCAGCAATAAAATTAAACATTTCATTGGACAAACTGATATTTTTAAAAAAACATTAAATGTAACGTTAGAACCGCCTTGCCAAAGCTGTTCTAACGAGTACGTACAATGTATGTTTTGTAGCAAAAATAAGAAAGGTAGGTAAACCTCTGCATACCCTTGCCTTTCTATATGATAGTGGGGTATATGGGGGTATATACTACACGGACACGTTATCCTGATGGTTAGTCCTGGGATCGGATATCGATCAGACCACCTTCTTGTGTTTGAAACGCGTGATCAATTTCAAACATTCTATAATCCAAGTAAAAAATCGAAATATGTAAAATGTAGTCATTATATTTTAATAAGACTGTACTAATAAAATAAGCCGAATTGTCTAATGATAGCTTTCTCTACAGTAATACTAAAAGGTAAAAGTAAGCAATGATCAGGACATGGCGCAATCAGAAAGAAATCCCCATTCCAAAAAGCGAGATGAGAAAAGCTAAATAAGAGTTACTGTAGTAGTACGAAAATTTACCCTCAAAACCCTAAGATGTAGTACTTGATGACCATAATCATTGTAAGATCTGACGTGCTGTAATTGTGGCAAAACAGTGAGTGTAATATGCTTTTGGGACAACCCTCGTATGTATAATGCTGTGAAACCAAAGCCGTCAAATACTGACAAAAGCGGACTTAGACATGTTCTTGCACCAACCCTTTAAACTGACCAAAAATAACAAAAAAAAAAACAAAAAAACAAACAAACAAACAAAAAAAAAAACAAAACAAAAAAAAAAAAAAAACAAAAAAAAAAAAAAAAAACACGTAACGTAAGTCGATTTTAATTCACTTTTACGTCCCTTTCAAGATTATTTCAGCTCATATAAGACGGGCCAATCGGTAGGTGGGCGAAATCGGGAGAACCCCGAGAAAAACCACCTGGCACACCCGCAAGCAGAACGGCTTGTTTCACATGTGGCCAGTGCGGGGCTCGAGCCAACACTAGACTCAGCGGTGAGATGATCGATTTATTAAGAAACAGAGCTCTTTACCGCTCGACCACGGGTGCCGCTTATCGTAAGCCGAGGGCGGTCACTCAGTAGCCTTAACTAAATATATGAAAACGTACATAAGGTACAAACAGTACATAAATTCAAACACCAATGAGAACCACAGCAGAAGTATCGCCTTGAAATGATCAGTAATATAAAATTGCTGAAGGGGGCTTGAACCGGTTTTACAGGCGACTAACCTCACGCGTTGACGTTGTAAGTTGGATGTGTATGGTTACTCGTGATGAATATTAAGATTTCTCCCAACAACTATTTACCGTGACCAAACCATGTCTCGAGAATGCTCTGTCAGATTAAAGCATCGTCTCCTTGATGCATTCCTTCTTTGTTGTGAAATTACATGTTTGCGTGCATAAAACCATTAACCTTAAATATCTTCTGTTCCAGTCTACTAGGTTGAAACTAATGCGCTATTCATTGTATTCACCATACTGCGCTGCATTGCGTCAGCATTCATACGCTTTCGAATAAGACGCCGCTGTTTGACATGCAACCATAACTTTAAAAGATTTTGTTTCTTAAATCAATGACGGTTATTCTTTCTTTATTTTAAACAAATAATTGATTATCTAATGATCTGCGATATATTTGAATTCAATTGAATGGCAAGATCATGACCATTTGTTTACTGATAACTCCCGTTTTCGTGTTCAACACATTACGAAAACACGCCCATGCAGCCAACATAGATTTTTGAGCTTTAAAAACTGAAAAATTTTCAGCTTTGATATTTTTCTTATTTTTGCTCAAAACATAGATTGTGGGTGCACGTTAGAACCGCCTCCGCGAGGCGGTTCTAACGAGTACCCACAATCTATGTTTTGGAGCAAAAATAAAAAAAAATAGGTATACCCCTGCAAACCCCAGTTTTTCTGTATAGAAGTGGGGTTTAAGGGGGTATACATTTCACGGATATGTTGCGGATCGATACGAATGCATGTTCGTGTCATTTAGACTTTCTTCTACCTCATTTTGCTTTAAATAGGCAAGCACAAAATCTCGAATGCGGGTAGACAAGACCATGAGCTACAAAGTAAAACGCATTTCCATTATGAAAACCCCATGACGGTTTCATTTTTTTTTCAAATCTATCAAATGATGATAATCAATTTTCTCTTACAACATTATGGAAATAATATATGAGCCTTCGCCTGGGAAAACCAACAATTTGCGTTTTCGACAAGGGCCGACACAAGCCGTCCTATACAGAAACAGAAAATGGCCTGAAGCTTGAAATTTCAGATTTAAGAAGAAGAGGAACTACTATGTGTGTAGCGAAAACAAATGTGCTGATCGGCTTCGCGGTTACCGCGAAGCTGGTCTGCGCCTTAGTTTTCGCTTAAGTTGATGGTTGGTGTTCTGATGAGCGGCTTAATTATACGTTCTTATTTATGTTCGATTTACGTTGATTGATTACAGAACAGTAAAACAGTGCTCCTTAATTTTCGACCTTCACACAGTTTAGCCGCTTCTAGAAAAAAAAAGAAAACATGTTAAATGATTGTTTTCCGACTAGGTCCTATACAATCTGTGCTTTACGGTGGATACATGTAAAGTCTCTCAACATTGACTTGGAAATTGTGCATCAAGCATCAATGTTGTAAAACCTAAACACTGATCAGCTTGCCTATAGTTTTGCACATCTCATCTGCGATCTGCGATTTGAAGCCGGTACGTTTTTTACGGGCATGAGCGGAAACATGGCGTCTGTTTTCCGTAATTGGATCTGCTTTAACAGAGTAATTAAGAATTTCAAAGTTATTTAGAGATTCGAATCTAACCTTTAATGATTAAGAATTGTTCGCTGTTTGAAATACTTTTTTAGTCATTCTATTTCAAGAGTAGTGTCACTAATTGCGGCCGCCATATTGGAGGGCTAATCTAAGACAATTCCTTATAAAGTCTGATGTCGATCAAAGAATAAACAAGATCTGTAAACACGGAAATTTTTATTCATCCAATTTCTCACAAAATAGCCTGTACCTCAGCTATATTTATAAATCTTATCTCCCAGTGGTGGCATTTTTGTCGTCATTTTACTATGAAGACTTTTTGTAGTCGTAGATCCACTCAGTGCAAAACTTCTGGTACAAAAACGAGTTTAGTATAAATGGTACACTTAACACCAAAGCCTTTTCAATATGAAGAAAAATATAGCGTATACTTGTAATATCTCTATATTCCTCATTTGTTTCAAATTTAGTGTCTCTTTAACCCTATTTCGTTTCTTTTTCCCCTCTTTATATGCACATTGTTGTCCTTTTTGTCCATTCCTAAGCAAGGATCTATGAAACTTCGAAATTGTCCCGTTCGTTTCTTGTACAAAGTAATAATTCCTACTTTGTCCAAATCGATTCCTACTTTGCGAGTATATCAGCTCATACATGTATGTTTCCCTTGTACAATTCAAGAATCAGGTACAATTTTAGAATCGACGGAAAAAGTAGGAATTCTTACTTTAGGCAGGACAATTCCGGAATTGCACCGATTCCTACTTTGCGCAGAACATATATAATTGATCTAAATATATGAGCCGCCTCATGGGAAAACCAACAATCTGCATAGGCGAAAACAAAGACGCAGATCAGCTTCGCGGTAACCGCGAAGCTGATCAGCGCCTTTGTTTTCGCTACTCGGATAGTACAATTCCTCCTCTACTTAAATCCAAAATTTCAAGCTTCTAGCTCTTTTCTGTGACTGTACAGGTCAGTTTGTGTCGGACCTGTTCGGAAACCACATTGTTGGTTTTTCCACGAGGTGGCTCATATATATTGCTTAAAAAGTGGGCTTGTCAGAAGCCATTGTCTTTACAAAAATGACTGAAACACTTTAACTTTTTCTAAAACCGCTATAGTTTGTGGGTAATAAGCACCCCATTTTCTTTTTCATCTTCAGCTATCACATTTATGGCTGCCGATAATCGAAGCCACGGCCTGCTAATGTCTTTGAACAACATGAACAAGGCATTGCATTTTTTTCTGAACATGTTTCTTGTCCAATAACGGCATTTCCAACCCATCAATCTTGCAGCACAGGTAACGAATTGAGAAAGTAATTATCGACATATCTAATGTCTTGCTGGCAAAGTCTCAGAGCCGCTAGATATCTTCATTATTGGAATCTGTCCCAACGTGACGACACTGGAGAACTTTCTGTAGTCCCAGAGAAATCGGATATAATATTATTTCTCAGCCATAGGATAACACGAATCGCAAGGTAAGCGACTGAAGGGTTAAAGCCAAATAAAACATAAATATCAAAATATACGTACAGAAAGTAATCGATTTTCCACTTTGTTTTTCAGAAGTATACCAGAAAGATAAGCTAATAACAAATACTTTTCCATTTTATTTCAAATTATTAATTTTGTAGGACATTAAATATTGTAACGATTCTTTTAAAGTTTGATTACTTTCATTTTTCAAAACGTCGAGAGAACCGGAAACCAAACCCTAGTCTGGTCAGTAATTAAGGAGATATATATTTCTGTACTGGTGTTAAACAGGAACGATTTCTACACATAACGCATATTTAAAAGTGTATAGCAATAAATGCAAAAATGTAATGTTGACCAAAGCCTCACCCACTAGTTATTTATATTTCTTATCGTCCCATGCGGTACTTCTGTTGTGGTTCTAATTCACTTTTTGTTTCGGTGTTGATTGCATATTTTATGTACGTTTTCATATATATAGAGATTATCATATGACAATTTTCATATCGTACCTCGTATCAACCCGAGAATCCCGTATCAGCCCGAGACTCTCGTATCAGCCCGAGGGCCGAAGGCCCGAGGGCTGATGCGAGAGTCTCGGGCTGATACGGGATTCGAGGGTTGATACGTGGGTACGATATGAAAATTGTCATATCGTAATCTTTTTATCATATATTTTAATTCATGACCATTTATTCCCTTTCTTTGTTTTATTTTATTTTATTTTATTTATTTATTTTGACATACCGCCAAAGCGTGCAGTAGAGCGCATATTATTTCCACATTAGCACAAATCGAAAATTCGTCTCGACATGACAAAATACTGTTGCCTGTGACATAAAACCACAATCCAAACAAATCTAAAATGCCTGCGGTACACTACCTAATGAACTCAATACAATAGGAGCCGAGTGCTCCGAATATAATTTTATTAGCCAATCATTTGGTGATACGGCTTTTTCTCCCTAGGGATGATATGGGTCACGTGGGTATGTGAGCCAATCATTTGGTGATACGGCTTTTTCTCCCAAGGGAGTGATATGGGTTTTATCAATTTTTTAACGGATACGGCTTTCGAGATACTGTGCCGCGATACGTGAACGTAACTTTTGTCTGTATCGCATATGCAAAAAGAACATATTTTGTAGTAAATATATGATAAACGTAAATATATAGTTCATACATGTATATAGTTCAGTCCGGGTAATTTAGTGGCCACATATTACAAAATAGCTGCCATTCGGCTTACGATATGATCCCTTTGTGTTAATACATTATTGTCAATTTTCCTACATCGGTTTTTGGGACTTTCGTTCCGAAAGCGCCATTTGCTTATCATTGCTTACTTTAACGTTTTAAAGATACAAAGTAAGCAATGATAAGGAAATGGCGCAGTCAGAAAGAATTTTCCAGTCTAAAACAATCAGTAACTTATACTTAGAAAACAAAGGTACTTATACAAAGAGAACATATCGTAAGCCGAGTGAGCAGCGATTTCCAAATAGGCGACCACTCAGTTATCAAAAGTAAACTAAACTGTTAAAACATAAATAAGGTGCAAGCAGTACAAAAATTCAAAGCCAAAACACAAAACAATTTAAGTCTGTTTCCTAGTGTCTGATAATGGTCATTACGAAAACATGCCCATGCAATATACAGAGATTTTTTGAGCTTTAAAAATTGAAAATTTTCAGCTGAAAAATTTTGATATTTTTCTTATTTTTGCTCAAAAAATATATTGTGGGTACAAGTTAGAACCGCCTCGGCGAGGCGGTTCTAAGGTTCTTCTAACGAGTACCCACAATCTATGTTTTGGAGCAAAAATAAGGAAAATAGGTATACCCCTGCATACCCCAGTTTTTCTATATAAAAGTGGGGTTTAAGGGGGTAGATATCACACGGACATGTTTTCATGATGGTTTTCCGCAGATATTTTACAACTGTTAAAATGTGGATGAAGTATTTTCTTGGCACATTTGATCATTTAGTTTGTCGAAAAATATGCAACAAAAAGGTTGAAAATCGGTTGACAAATAAAAAAAGTTCGGTCAAAAAACATTTTTGAATAGGGATTTCCCGTACAAAAATCTCATCGAAGGGAGGTAAATATTTTCTCACATTTTTTTAATTCTCAGTATTTTGTCACCTTTGCTGAAAATCACTATAAATGACACAGATGACATACCTGAGACGAAATCTTCATGATCAAGTTAAAATTGTCGAGAAGTTTGCATTTTCATGGTTCCCAATTATCTCCCTTGCCAATGCTAATTCCTTATTCAAAATCATTTTGGCCATTAAAACTCTGTTCACCGATTCTCAAAATGTTTGCAGGTCCTATTAGCAGATAAGAACAAACTAGGATCAAGATTTTGACATGGCAATTATATTCCTATCGTCTTTCACACAAACATTTTCTGTGAAAAACCGTTATCAGAGGCAAGTTTTTAGACTTTAGAACCATTACAGAAGTATCGCATTGAAACGATCAGTAATATGCAATTAAAGAGTTCATCCTGAAAGTATTTACCACTGCAGAAGCTGAGGGTGAGGTTATGGCCATGTAAAACCGGTTTAAGCCCGCCAGTAACTTTGTGTTACTGATCGTTCCAAGGCGATACTTCTGTGGTGGTTCTTTTTGTTTTATGTCTTGGTGTTTAAAATTTTTTGTGCTGTTGGCGCCTTATGTATGTTTTCATATTTTTAGTTAAGTTAAGGTAACTGAGTGGCCACCTATTGGGAAAATAGCTGTTCATTCGGCTTGTGATATGTTTCATGGTATAAGTACCTGATTGTTAATTTGTTTTTTCCCACCTCGGTTTTTGAAGTGGGAATCTTTTTTCTGATTGCGCCTTTTCCTGATCTTTGCCTACTTGTACCTTTTGACTGTTTAATCTTCCCGCCTCCGAATTAAAATCATACGGTTACACCCTTCAGGAAGTCTACCGGACAAAAAAATGTATCCACGATACGTGGATTACTGTGCAATGGAATGCGCGGATAGCACGAATGACAGAAGTATGTGCGTGATCTCGTAAGGTCGATTCGTGCTCTAATTGAGAGTGAGACTTTTGACAGTGGAATGAAAATATAATTACACTTGATGCCATTGCCTGTCATTTAGTTGTCGTTATACATGAGGATATTTAGCCTTGAGTCACGATTTCTAATTTTCTTTGTTTCAGCCCTGAGCTATTAAATCTTTGCTCATTTGCTAGTGCGTCAACATTTTAAATGCAGAAAATTGAAGTCATTAGGCCTTCAAAATTTCCTCAGTAATTTCGCAGCCATTGCCAATGGCCAGTTAGGCTCAAAAGCTGCTATTAAGAAATGAAATGCAGCAGACAGTATAAAATAGATCTGAATTTTTCTTTCTTCGTTTCATGGCGGAAACATTAATACCCTACCTCACTAGCATGCGACAGCTTTGCGACTGTTTTGCAAAATAATTCTTGAAACTGTAGTACCACATTTATAAGAGTGGCTCATTGTTTTGATGTGTCGCGAACAAGTCGATTATGCAATTTTATGCTACAAATATTTGTGAACCCGTCACAATTTCACCACGAACCTCAGTGTGACGTACCTGTTGGGAACCCTTCGCAATTATGCCGCCGCGAAAGTTTGGCGAATTTCCAATTCACGACACTAGTACAAATAACTGTCGAGCGAAAGTCTTGCAAAAAAAAAAAAAAATGAAAACCTGGCTACAGTATCTGGCGAGAAAATTAAAAACAAAAAACAAAAAAACAAGCGGCATTCTAATCATGAATGATCATGAATGTCTTACAACTACCGTATGAATCAAGACAAAACTAAGCGACACTAATGCGAACGACACCACTCTCGAATGCCTCCCTTCTGTTGTATTAGTGTTTCACAACTATCACAAGACAGCCGGGAGACATATATGCAAAATACAGTCTAAATGTGCAAATTGAGAATGCAACGTGAATATTGCATTTATTTCCTTGATGTCGCTAACTAGACGCGAACTAGTCTCCAACTGTCGCATTCAAATAACATACATGTACTAGCTATATCCGTATCTACCTAGGTTTAACGACGTTTACGGAGAATTCATCTTGCAGAATATATGAAGTGCATATTATTTTCTTTCTAGAACGGGAGGAAAAACAATACCACACAAATCTTCATCAAACGATTTCTCTTTCATTTCAACTTCTCAAAATTTCCCTTATAATCAATCCTATCAAGTAAATCGGACAAAATCAGGCATCAGCTGGTATTAGTCAAATAGTCATCATTTGACACCCAAAGCGAGGCATTAACCTATGTGTCAATACTCAGAGGGATAACATTCTCAGAATAACACAAGATGGCTTCTTTAAAAATAATCCAATAGAAAGGTCTGCTACTAGTTGATAGAAGTGGTTCACTAGTAAACATTTTAGAGATTTCAGAAGAGACAAGAAATTGGCTGCAAGCAAGGCTTTATACAGTATACCCCCGCAAGGTGATAACTTGTAAACCCTGTTTGCTAATTACAAAGTATTTTATCGGCGTCAAAGTTCTTCATAGAGATGCAGTTTATCCATATTCTTAACAACGATTTTTGCTTTAAGAAAAATCTTCATGCACGTATGTCTGAAAGATAACTGCAAAGTATTAAAAGGGTATACTGAAAACTCTAGGAAGAGATGATTTCACAAAGTAGGCACTATTCCCCATTATTCAATAAGTAAAGTGAACAAAAATCGGCTAAGTTTAACACACTGTAAAATTGTTCAAAATATCTTTTTATCAGAATAAATATTCATGCTTATCTGCAAGTTGGCTGAAAGCTAACTGCAAATTATTAAAAAGATACACTGAAAAGTCTACGAGGAGTTGATTTCACAAAGTAGGCACCATCTGCCATAGTTCAATATGTAAAGTGAACGAAAATTGGACACGATCAAAACGCTGTAAAATAGTAAAAAATATTTTTTCAACAAGAAAAATCTTCATGCACATCTTCACTATGTCTGAAAGATAATTGCAAAATATTTAAAGGATATGCTGTAAACTGTAAGAGGAGTTGATTTCATAAAGTAGGCACTATAGTTTGCACTACACGCCATTGTTCAATATGTAAAGTGAATGAAAATTGGCTAAGTTCAAAACGCTGTAAAATTGTTAAAATTATTTTTTTCACCAAGAAAAATCTACATGCACATCTTCAATATGTCCGAAAGATAACTGCAATGTATTAAAAAGATATACTGAAAACTCTAGGAGGAGTTTTCACAAAGTATGCACTGTTTGTACAGTAGCAAACATCTAACATTAAGAACATTTACAAAGTGGCACAAACTCTTGCAATATTTATCCTTCAGCCCCTATTTTCCTACCAACCTCAGTTATTGTTGCATTTACTAGTTAAGTCAGGAAATTATCGTATGCTTTTTTTTATAAATTGAGAATAAACAAGTAAACTTAAGCAATTCCACATTGCGGCCATGGAAAAAACTGACATGGGACTTTACCAATTTTGACCAGTTCAGTTTTAGTCACAATTCGCGCATGGGCGTGTCACTGCAATAGATACACGACACAGCAATGGACCCATCATAAGCAAACAAACATGTCCTTTCTTTGTTTTTTTATACAGCATTACTTCCACACTTGGATAAAATGCATGTGGATTGCATCTTAAAGACGCATATTTAAAGAAATGAGAGTTGATTTCGTTATTAGAAGAGTTTAAATACAAGAATTAATTTAAGCAGATTAAAAACCGAGACATAACTGTCATTGTTTCAAAATAACACCGAATCTATCAGAAATGTGTACAAGGTCGGTGGTGCGGAGTGTTGGTGAACTGTCTTATCTCCATTGTTTACAGGAAATGTATTGCTGCGTATTGGATTCTGTACAGTGAATTTGGACTGGTTTCTCGTATCGGATCTTTTTACGACGTCAGCGATGGACAATTTAGATGTAAAATAAATAGAACCAGCTCACATTTTACTGTATTCAAACTAAATACAGTGGAAAGGTCTGAGGACCTTTCCAATGACATCTCACTTTAGAAACAAAAAAACAAAACAATATTTACGAATAATTATTGTGGATGACCATCTTAAGAAATAACAACGCATAACAATTATTTGTCCACCATACACGTGTTGTGTTAACAGCCAATAGTGAAACATACTGTATGAGTACGTGTGCTGTTGCTGTCTCTAGTGCTCATGAATATTACCAGCTTTGGTACGGTCTTGTCCAATGTATGTGCAGATGATATGTAACGTGTCCATACTTTTTTTAGATTTAAGTACACGAGACTTATGAAATAATTCGTGATGTTTCCGAAATCATCGTCATTAATGCTGTTGTTCGACAAAGTTTTACCTATAGTTGTGTCAACGTTAGCGTCACGTCAAGTGAGTTATTTTCTCTGGACCTTGCATTCTTAGTGTTTCGTACTCCTAGCTTATCCATTTGGAATACCATTCTGTATATTATACGTAGCTGTGATTTAGTCTAACCTTTATTGATCATGCTCATTGATTCTAGAATGCTCATTAGTTTATTACCTCAATCAACATTAAATATTTACAAATGCCCTGCATCTTGGGGATTATTGGAACTAAAAAGACAATAATTTTCTCTTCAAACAACTCAATATCTGCCAGGTTGGTTTAGTGCGATCGTTTTCTAGGGTTTCCTGTATAGGAATTCCATCATATGGCAATGACAGCGGATATTAATTCAACTGCTCATTTGCTCTCATCTATCATTTCAAAATTCACTCTTCATTTTACTTGTTCAATCGTCCTATTTACTCTACTCGCTGGGATAGGTATCCGCAATTTATAGCTCCATCTAACACGTCTTTCCTTCTCAAGACTTTCTGCTGACGGACGAAATCAATAATCAAACCAATGCAAGAGTTGAGGGTGAGGTTAGGCGCCTATAAAATCAATTTAAGTCCCCAGTAAGTTTATATTACTGACCGTTCCAATGCGATACTTCTGTTGTGGTTCAATTACAACACACTTTTTTGTGCTGTTTGAACCTAATGTACGTTTTCATATTTTTTTTATTTAAGTTCGGGTAACTGAGTGGCCGCCTATTGGGAAATAGCTGCTCAATAGGCATACGTTATATTTTCTAAGTATAAGTGCACGATTGTCAGTTTAGTTTTTCCCACCTCGGTTTTTGGAGTGGGAATTTCTTTCTGATTGCGCCTTTTCCTGACCACTGCCTCCTATTTAGTGCAGAATCCTCTTGAGAGACTTTGTTGCAACTGATTCCTGAGATTTTCATATTATGTTTTACTATTTTAGTGTCACTGATTATTATTTTACATAATCGGACCAGGCCAGGCTAGAAATTAGAGGCGACATTATAAAAATGAACACAAATATTCTTCTTTGCGCAAGCATGTATCATATCTTGGTTGCATACCTTCCATTTCAATGCAGTGTTTTTAAATTGATGAACAAGACCTCAGATGGTCAGCAAATCAGTTAATTAGTTATATATATAATAAGAGATCACAACTCGTGAATCAGACGGTAAAAGTCCCTCAGCGACTCTTATGCATTTTTAAGGAATTCAGCATTTGACACCGAATACAAATCAATTTCAAAGATGCTCATCCTCAGACGGGTCAATTCTTTGATTAACTTATTAAACTTTATTTAACTTCCCTTCCACTATAGCCCAGCAGGCACATGACGTCATAATGACGTCATATCAACGTCGATGCGACGTCATGACGTCGCATCGACGTCGATCTGACGTCATTCTGACGTCATGTGCCTGCTGGGAGGTCAAGTTATTGCTGTACATCACATGCATTAGATTAATGATTGCAGGGCATTTTTACTCTCAAGCTGTTTTCATTATACAACAGTTGCTCCTTGTCAAAACATTATTGTATGTAACATCTGTATTTTTGAAAATATAATGTGTATTCTCAGTTATGTCGTTCAGTTGCACATTGACGCCTTATTATTATATAATAATCAAGAAATGATGTTTTTTTCCTGTAAAACATCTCAATCAATGTTCACTAAGTCATTTATCATTTTTATTGCCAATTTAACTCAATCATTGTTTAGTTTTTCAATAAATGCTGCAATCAAGGGAAACTTGAGGAAGTTGCTGCTGGCTTTCGTCGATAAAATATTGCTGCGCATTATGAAAACATGCCCATGCAATATATCGAGTTTTTAGAATTGTAAAAAATGAAATTTTTTTTTTCCATACTTTTCTTATTTTTGCTTAAAACATAGATTGTGGGTACACGTAGCAACCGCCTCGCCGAGGCGGTTCTAACGAGTACCCCAATCTATGTTTTGGAGCAAAAATAAGAAAAATAGGTATACCCCTGCATACCCCAGTTTTGCTATATAAAAGTTGGGTATAAGGGGGTATACATAACACGGACATGATTTTCTGATGGCCAGCGTTCATGCAAGAATATCATATGTTTTTCAGAATGAAATCAGTCATATTAACAACTTCACGATGCATGTAGCAGTTCACAATTACGTGTGTTCAAGATCGAGCGTTTCTTTAATATCATAATGTCGCTCAAAGCCGTTTGTTGGAGAATTTATAAGAAGTTATCAATGTTTACCTATTTGGCCCCGTATTGATTTAGTCTACCCCTTTGTAAATTCTCGAAACTGACGCAAAAGTCGTCTGGCTTTCGTTGTCGGTTTATAAAAGTCGCTGCTTTTAAAGGATCTGAGTTTTATTTTCATTCATTACCAGAAATTGTGCAACATGGTTCATACTGTCTGTCTTTGTATGTGTTTGTTTGCTTCCAAAGGATCTGAATTTTATCTTTTGTTAATGAAATTATTATTTTGATATGGCTTAAACGTGAAGTTTTATACACTGAGGATACATTTGCTTTACTCGGACATGGTGGATACATGTATTAATGTAACAACAGCAACATACGTAACACATTATGACGCTGTTAGACCTAAATATATATTCTTAAAGGATCTCAGTTTATTTTTATTTGCTATTACTGCAGCTGGCGTTGTGCCATGTTGCGGCCCTAAAAAGTCTCCCCGCACATCATCCATAGTGCAGATTGGATTTTCCTTTTAGTCCTTTGAGATCAGAGAGGGTATTGTGAGAAATCGGAAATTTCAAGCGTTATCGATTTAGATTCATTTCTAACCAACGTTTGATATATTTGGCCCCATTTGGACACTACTAGGCCTTGAATTGACAAGTATCTTAAAAAATCAAAATTACTGTAATTCTCTTTGGCATGTTGCCAAACTTAAAGGGTCACTGAAGAAGCTTGAGTAGCCGAAACCGCGGTATGGCCTATCACTTTTCTCATTGATATGCTCACTGGTCTTAAAGGATCTCCGTTTAATTTTCATTAATTGTAAATAAATATCTTAACTATAAGGACACACTTTCACGATGCATTTAGAAGAATTCATAATCTTTTATGAATCGCACTAACATTGTTCGAGATAAGATTTAGGAACTGCCTTAGACATGAACCCACTTTCATGTCGTGATTTTTGTCCGTGGATACTTTCTTAATCATATTCATATCTTTCATAATATTTAATGATACATGAAATATAAATGTTGGTCCTTTGGAAACAGTAAAACATTCAAAAGGAGATAGTATGCACTATATTGCGCAATTTCGGATAATAAACCCTAATCAGTAGCCCTTTTTAAATCGGCTACGAAGTTACGAACGCCAGGCTATTGTGCTGCAATTTCGAGAATTTATACGAGAAGTCTAAATCAAAGACACACCTATTATAAAACGGGGTCAAACAATTGAACGGGGATACTTTTTAGGACCGCCACACGGCACAACGCCAGCTGCAGTAATGAAAAATAAAATATAAAGGTTTGGTCCGTTGGAAACAGTAAAAACGTTCCTTTTCCGAGCATTGTTCTGAATTGCGACTATAAGCTGAGATTGTCAAAATTGTCAGACACACAACATTCAATGAAATTGACTAGATGAAATTTTCTGAGATCTAATTCCAGAAATGATATACGCCCCGTCATGAGAAAATCTGAATTTTGTGCATGCGAAAATAAAGGCGAAGATCAGCTCTGCAGTAACTGCACAGCTGATCAGTGCCTTTGTTTTCTCTTCACGGATATTACTTTTTGTCTTCTACTCAGTATACCTAAAAATCCAAGATTCTAGTTTCTTCTATGGGTGTATAGGCCAGCTTGTGTTGGACCTGGTTGGAAATGGCGAAGACCAGTTTTCTTGCATCGCGGCTCATATTATTTATAAGACAGTGTATACAGTCGCATCTGGCGGTATTCCTTTAAGTGTCTCGTTCTAAATGTCAGTCTGGAAACTAATACCTTAGAGAATAGATTCGTTTTGTATAAAATCCTAAATCCTAAATGTCTGGAAATTTTATTGAATTTAAAATTTGACTTTTATACAAAAATGTCATTTTTTCTATGCTCTCTTCTATATGTTTCTCTTTGATATAGAGTAGGGTAATTTATTCATTCTACTTGATTAAATGGTGTATGGTCATACTCAGATATCATCGAATTTGATACAATAAAGAAATAAGATCTAAGAATTAAAACGGAAGTTGTATCCCTATAGTAACCCGTGTTATTCTGAAATGCTTTAAGACATCACAAGTAATGCACCAGTCATTTGTATCTCCGGCCACCCTAGGGCCGGGGATAGCAGGGAAATAGCGGGGCTTAAGTGCCGGAATTTAACCTTTGGTGAGTTCCGGCAGTGTCGGGGATGTGCCGGGGTTTTAATTTCCCGACAATATAGCATTTTAATGTCAACCACGTCACACTTTCAAACATGAATACATGTATATCGCATTCATTCAAATGAACTTTATAGCTGTATTTTCACATTTAATATATACTTCAGTTTCACAGCTATTGTATTCTAGTATGCAGAATTTTAAGGACATGAATAATGTTCATTTAATGCCAAAGGCTCCCTGGTGTGTGTACGGGGTGTTCAAATCGTTCTCTGAAACCACTGGGATAACTTATCGTAGTGCCTAATCTCACCACCATGGAATACCAGGAATAGGCGAGTAAAGATTATTCAAATAGCTCACTAGGTGATTTGTCGTTCCTCATATATAATTTTCAGTCCCCGGAGGGCCGCGGCTTTTACCAGGGCTTTAAAATTTGAAGAAAAAAAAATATAGAATAAAGCCCCGATATTCCCAGGCCCTAGGGGGCCGTGGATTCAAATGACTGGTGCATAAAATTAGTATGTTAAAGTGGACTCAGTACCCTAATTTATTAAGAGTTATTTTCATATGAACCGCTGCATGGGAAAACAACAATTTTTGAGTTCTGACCAGGTCCGACACAAACAAGCCTGTACAGTCACAGAAGCAGGCATGAAGCTTGAAATATTGGATTTAAGTAGAAGAGGGATTTTACAATCCGTGTATCGAAAACAGAAGCGCTGATCAGCTTCGCGGTTATCGGGAAGCTGGTCTGCACTTTTTTTTTCGCCTATGCAGATTGTTGGTTTTCCTCACATCTATTCGTAACCCCATAACTTCATTTGGCATTTGTTTAATGCAATTGTCGTACATGGCTTCTCTTCGCACAATACAGAAATTCGACTGTGTGACTTTTTATATTTTTTATCTTATTTCAGTTCAATCCAAAGTATGGGGACATCCAAACTGAGTTTGTTGTTTTTCTCCTACCAATCGCTTTTTCTAAGCAACACAGCCTTTGCCTGTATGTTCCCCGAGCATTTACATGGACAAACCTGGTACACTCAAGTGCGACCAACTATGGGAAGCCGAACGGCCATCTACTTCCGGGGAAGTGTCATGGAAATGCAGGAGGAGATTATCAAGTCAAACTATGTGCTAGATGTTATGGAACGCCATTGTGTCACCATGGTAGATTTGGGTACATTTATTGTCAAAACCACTGGAGATTCCGGGGTTGATGTTTATAAATGCATCAAAATCGTAAGTAGGAGTAAGTCAGTTCTACAGCTTCAGAGCTCTAGGGAATTCAGTTACATGGATCCAAATATGTGTGTTGAGTCAAATCTGGTGCTAGATCCGTGGCTTTTAATATCATATTCTGTTATGGAGAAGGAATTTACAACGTGTCCTTTTTCTGGTGGATATAATATGAAAATCAAAGATACTCAGGGATTTGATCATGGATGTAATTTCATGGATTTACCAATGCGATTCGAAAGTGAGTGTCACAATGGTGATGGAGTAACGTTTGATTTTAGGTCGTCAAATTGCATAGGACAAATGCCGATGAAAAAACTGCAAAACGCAATTTGTGTAACACATTGGCGGAGTGATGGTAACGTTTTCAGTGTTCTGCGTAAAGATGGTGAGAAAACATTATGGTGTTTGCGTATTCCTGCACGATCGTCCTACTCTGGGACTACTTTAATGTATCTTTACACCGATTTGGTTTGCCCTGAATCTGATGATTTCATGGAAAAGGAAGAAGTTGAATATTTTGAACTGGAATTAAACATGATACCACAACATAGTCTTTGCGTTGATGAGCATGACAATTGTCATCGACTACCGTGCAATAGTTTCTTTGACACACAGTGTATGAAAACATGTGGGAAATGTGACCCAAACATCTACCCAACTGCTTGTGATTTTCCGCGTCGATACCGAGGAGACTGGTTTATAAACGATAAGTTTGGTGTATCAAACATTAATATATCGGATTCAAGATTCCATATCGATAAAATTGGTGATTTTGATTGCATAACATTTCCTGGATCCCCTTCCCGGAAATCAAGATTATTCACAACTGTCTCGATTTTTAACAATGGCTGCCGACCAAGGTACACGTGTATTGGACTAGATAATCTGAACCAAAATGTTTTAGGATATACAATAAGCTCAACAATGGTTTGGCCAATAGAAAATATGAATCACAATATTGGCTCAACAATTTGCGAATCAAATTTATTTAGCGCCGATGCGCCTCCCAGAAGGGATGCTTTCAGACCTTACAGCGGTGCGCATAGACCATTTATTTCTTCAACAGAGCCAATTAAAGCCAAATCATGTAGCCTAATTTCAAGTTATGTGTTTAACGCAACATTAAATTTTATTGGAGGTAAAGTCTGTCATGGTCTCCTTTATCAAGATTGTTCAAATGACACGCGCATGCGCATTGAATATACCGGGTGTTGGTATGAATCTGAATTTCAAGACTTCCAGTGCCTAGGTAGTTTGGAAGGGCGTTATTGGGAACGCATGATTGTCGTCCAAAATATGAGAGATATGTATGATACCAGATGTTTAATATTTTCTGATCTGAAACCAGATAGGATAATTATGTTAAAGTCGGGTGATTGCGACAAATATTCTTGGATGTATTCTGACGCGGGAATAAGGCAACCAATCATTGACTTTTCCGTATCTATGGAGGATGCGCATTGTCATTACGTCACAACGACTACGCATGCGCCACCGGAACCTATAAATGATGGTTGGGGTAGAGATCCGTATAGAAAGGAAGAACAAAAAGGACTTCTCATTCTAGAACACATATCAAATACTTCACCTAAAACACTCACGACTGTACCATTAGACAAATATTTCGGTTTACAACAAGAAAAACCGAACAAAATTAGAAATAACAATTCAACAAATTCGGCAAACTCAAAACAGTATCTTTACCTAAAATATACATCATTGTTATCATTCATTTGTATTGTTCTTGTGTTGTCATGAGAAGGATGCACGGTTGTGGTTTTGCACATATTTAAGCCACCTCGTGGGAAAACCAACAATGTGGTTTCCGAACAGGTCCGACACAAACCGGGCTGTACAAGCACAGAAAGGAGCTAGAAGCTTGACATTTCGGATTTAAGTAGAAGAGGAATCGTACAATCCGAGTAGCGAAAACAAAGGCGCTGATCAGCTTCGTGGTCACCGCGAAGCTGATCTGCGTCTTTGTTTTCGCCTATTCAGATTGTTGGTTTTCCCATGAGGAGGCTCATTTATTTTTATATTTTCCTGCTTTGGTGAAATAAAATGGATATATCCTAAATGGTGGATCACTTTATAAATATCCTGATTAAAACGGTAATGACATTAAGTAAGGGTCGAATATTTGCTTTATGGACAAAACTACCTCTTGCACAGAATGGTTACAGGCATAAATTTAAATTCAGCGATCTCCTTTTGTAAATAAATTGTATTTAGCCCAAGCATGACGCATGGATTCGCCAATCATTACCATTTCAAGAGTTTACTAACCTTCTTGAGGGGAATCAGGAGTGATTTTTAAGTTTTATCTCATTGTTCGATTTAAATCCTTTAAGCGAACAGAATAGCCAAGATGGGACACTGCGTTTACATCGTGTGCCATTGTGTTTGTCTTTGCCCCCCAAAAAGGGCGCCAGGCTCATAAGAGTTAAACCAGGATAGGTGATTTTCAACATAAAAGATTTGTATTCCTGTCTACAGTACACCAGAAAACCTGTTGGCCTGGCAATGACTTTGAATACAGTTAGGGTCTCAAACAAAAAAGTCAATATTAATTTAATGAGAAGGCAGTTTTATTGCACAGCAATAAACCTAAAATTATCATCGTTTAACCCTTAAACCCTTAAACTCGAAAATCCTCGGTGATCTATTGTTGCATCTTTTTCTTTTCTTTTTTTTTTTGGTCAGTATATATGATAAAATTTTCATAGTGGACAGCACTTTATACATGTTGTCATTCGTCTATAAATAGGCTTAAAATTTTAAAACAACAATGTAAATGACACTATAAAATGCGATAAAGAGAACCAGTACTCTGCTCAAAGCCATGATCATTTCCGCCTGTGTTTGCTATTACCTTTATTTTTTGACCATATTGTTTTTTAAATAAGCAACTTGCAGTTTTCCTGCTATATATCTGAAAGTGTATTTGATTTCTATACATCTCCATTTTAAGTTTGATTCAGTGTTTTCATATACCCCAACTTTTCAATTACTGTCTTGGCCCATCCAGTAATGATGTTATTAATCATGTGATTTAGAGACTGTGAGATATTTCTTGGCAAACGCAAAACTAATCCTTGTTTGCTATCCCGTAAAGCCTTATTCGATAGGAACATGTCCAAAGCTGATCGATTAAATCATTAAGACGTCCTAACACAGCTTCTCGTTTATTTTCCAAGACATTAAATATTTATGAGGCTATCACCATGTGTATTATTAGGCGGTAAAATCTATTGGATTATCTTTGCAATGATTAGATCTAGTTTGGTGGCTTGGCATGAATGAAGTTTTTTCTGAAAAATCACTACGAAAACATGCCCATGCAATATACAGAGATTTTTTGAGCTTTAAAAATTGAAAATTTTCAGCTGAAAAATTTTGATAGTTTTCTTATTTTTTTTTTTGCTCAAAACATAGATTGTGGGTACAAGTTAGAACCGCCTCGTCGAGCGAGGCGGTTCTAACTTGTACCCACAATCTATGTTTTGAGCAAAAATAAGAAAAATAGTAAAAAATTTCCACTGAAAATTTTCATTTTTACAACTTTAAAAATCTCAGTTTATTGCATGGGCATGCTTTCGTAATGGGATTATCTTTGCAATGATTAGTTTGGTGTCTTGGCATGAATGAAGTTTTTTTTTTCTGAGAAAGTGTCTGCAAGTATGCTTCCGGAAAATTTATTTATTTCCTTCAGTTCCCAATATTCTAATGTCGTAACTACAATATTTTAGCGAGCATGTGGCTATGTCCGAAAATCAGTGGTAAAGTGTAGTCAAATACGTAAAATTACGGATCAAAAGGATCCAAACCCAAACCTTCCAATAGATTGTGCTTCAAGCTTTGTCTAAAACTATTTTTGACAAAGCTATTGCAATAATGACATGGAAACATACGACTCCTAGAATAGAATACTTGATGCACATGCATACACCGATGCTTAATGTGTTAATGCAAAACGCCACACAGAAGACATTCGTTTCGAGTTAGTCAATGAAAACATTTTTGTAAGATTTAAATGATAAATACTGATACAAGCTTTAAGAAAATAATATGATTGGATTCCACTATTTGTTTAGTTAATACCTTTCGACACAACACCATAATTATCTATCAGCAAACTTAATTTTAATTAAATGGTCCTTTGATATGTTTGTAGTATTAATTCACAGTGTGATGCAAGCGCATGCACTTAACCTTCGTATCTGCATGTCTTTTGGGTTGTTTTAGTGTGTACAGTCATATAATGCCTTTATGTACTCATCAGGATAACATTTCCGTGACATGTATAGCCCACTGAAGCCCACTTTTATATAGCAAAACCGGGGTATGCAGGAATATACCTATTTTATTTTTCTTATTTTGTCTCCAACACATATATCGTGGGTACTCGTTAGAACCGCCTCGGCTAGGCGATTCTTACGTGTATCCACAATCTATGTTTGAGCAAAAAGAGAAAAAATATATATTTAAGAATTCTACTGAAACTTAAGAAAAATCTGAATAGAATATGTATATTATATTGGAGTGTTTTGTAATGTTAAATCAAAAGTCCCAGAAGTTACTAGTACATCGGATCTAGTCTGTATGACAGCAAGTTGCCTAAATACTTCCATCGCCCAAGTTTACTGCTAAAAATAATCTACGGGCCTGGAATTTAATTTATCAGATTTTGTGAATGTCTAATAAGTTGTTTTATTTTATGTTGTATAATAAATGTTCAATGGATACCCTAATTAATAAACCCCAAAGGCGTAAAATCAATCGACAGTAAACTTGTCAGTGATCATGTCACAACATTACCCTAAGAAATTGTTATTTCACACATGGTGAGTGGGGTAGTAAATTCTACAAAATATTTGTTTTTACGAGAATATGATCGTAAACACAAACAAAGTATCGCGCATATAAAGCATGAAGACGTTCCCACAACAGCTCAACCGATTTGAGGTCAAGAGAGCCTGCTCTTTAGTCCAAAATACGGCTCTTAATGACCATTTTATTGTCAGCTTAGCCATACGACCCATGTTTGACACCGCAAAACGCAAACAACTCGAGTCCATGATGCTTTTGGGAATCATGTTTGTGATCAGACGATAAAAACTGTCTTCACAATCTTACAATTAATGCAAGGGGAGATCGTGTACCCTCACAGTGAGCCAAGATAACTTCGACTGGACTTTGCAAATTGACATCAGAACATTCTACTGGCTCATTTGAGACCGTTGCTTTGGTCGGAGATGTCAAAAATCAGCTTAGACGTCAGTGACGGAAGGCAACGTGAGTAGTGTCAGACAATTGAGAGTTTCAATGGACTTTGTGTTGTTGGAACACTATTTGTTTGGCAGACCAAATCTGTTTGTGTGGAGTGGGTATGTAATGTTGGTTCTTTGAAGCTGTACAGTATTCAGAACGGGTCGCTGACTGGCATGCAATATGGATATGGAACTTCGGGCGACCAAATCTGTTTGTGTGGAGTGGGTATGTAATGTTGGTTCTTTGAAGCTGTACAGTATTCAGAACGGGTCGCTGACTGGCATGCAATATGGATATGGAACTTCGGGCATCATTGTTCATCCATTTGCTGGCGCATTGGGTCCTGAGTTTATTTTAATGGTCGATAACGACCAATTTCGAAGGGTAGAGTGGTTAGATGGCACCTTGGACGCGAACACGATAGAGCACGTGTGGGATCGTCTACAGAGGAGAATCGTGGCCTCTAATGTTCAATGTGGGATGCGGAAAAGTCTGGAACGTGAACTGGTAGACGATCGGGGCATGATTCCTCTTCCGGACATCCGGAAGTTGAATTTAAGCTTCCGGTCACATTGCATCGAAGGTATACAGGACTATACAGGCTCAATGTGAACTTATTCAATGTCAAGCTGACATATACGGCCATGATGTTTTGAAAAGAAGACAATTCGTAAGTTTTACTACCCCATCCACAATGTGTAAAATAGCCGATTTTGGAGGGTAGTGTATTGTATTGGTATGTTCACTGACAAGTTAATTGTCGAGTGATTTAAAGCGTTTGGGGGCTAATTGGTTAGGGTACCCATTGAAAATTTATTACACATCATAAAATGAAATGAATTATTTGACATTCACAAAATCTCTGGCCCTTAAATTATTTTTGAGGAGTAAGTAGTTTAACTGATCCGTGACGAAAGCACGCCTATGCAATATACAGAGATTTTTAAAGTTGAAAAAAGTGAAAATTTTCAACACAAAAAATCTAATTTGTGCCCAAAACATTATTCTTGCATATGTTTTTATATGCATATACCCTATTAATTAAATTGGGATGGGGCATGCCATGGTTTCGGCTACTTTAGCCTTTCAGTGACCCTTTAGATTTGGCAACATGGAGCCAAAGAGAATTTCTGTAATTTTACAACTTTCAACAGGGTAGTCAATACAAAGACTAGTATTATCAAATACGTAATAAAGTCGTTTTCAATTGATCGAAAGCCGTGTTCAAAAACAGTAAAACCCATGTTCAAATCATGAAAAGGTACAAGGAGGCAATGATCAGGAAAAAGGGCAAGCAGAAAGAAATTCCCACTCCAAAAACCGAGGTGGGAAAACTAAATTGACAATTAGGTACTTATACTTAGAAAACATATCGTAAGCCGAGTGAGCAGCTATTTCCCAATAGGCGGCCACTCAGTTACCCGAGCTTAAATAAAAATATGTAAACGTACACTGTACATAAGGTTCAAACAGTACAAAATTTCGACTCCAAAATATAAAACAAATGGAACCACAACAGAAGTATCCCTTGGAACGATCAACAATATAAAATTACTGTGAGGCCTAAACCGGTTATACAGACGCCTTACCTCACCCTCATCCTCTGTAGTGGTACATAACATTTAGTTAGTTGTTCGGTCCTCATGGTGAATCTCTAACTTGTCAATGAATCATCAAGGACAAACAAATAAATCATGATAACCACCCTTGGAATCAAAATCGAGGACAAGATTCAGTAAGCTGTCCGACGATGGAGATCCTTGGGCGCCGAATAACTTACTGAAACCCGGAGCAAGAGAAGAAAAAAAAACACCAGTAGAACCCCGGTGGGCCAAGCAACAGACAAGAAGCTCCAGCCACAACCAACTAAAATGAATAGCTTTATGTCGGGACCATCATAGAGTCTGACGACCGACCCATCGGCGTGCAATTAAACAAGGCAGCATAGTTATCAACCATGATTGGGTTAAGCAGTAAGCAGACAGACAGTCGCATAACATTCAAGCTATACGTCTGTAACGTATTATGATTTTTCTGAACTGAATAGAAAAATCATTCAGTCCTATAAGTTTCTTTAATTTGTAAACCAAGTCACCATAAAATTCTGGTTCCGAAAGGCCCTCACATAAAAGCGTCTTTAGCCAAACATTAAATTTGGAAAACAACTCATGATATTGCCTGCGATAAAATTTAGAAAACGTTTTTCGTAGTTTATGATACCGATAGCCCTGCTGAAATTCATTGGCCGTTTGAATATGGGTTTTGACCGATAGAACGATGGTCAATGGGACGTGACGTCATGTGTATCGTAGAAACAAAATTGCCGACGTTGAAAAAGATCCGCGGATTTCGGTGAGGTTTTACGTTGTTAATGTCATTTTCAAGAGACTTTAAGTGGATAAGAGTAAAAATGCAAGAATAGCGATCAACCATGATATTTTTCAGTGTTCAAACATTCAAAAGGGATTTGAACACGCGGCCTCCGGCTTTGAGTTCAAACACCGTCCTCGTCATCCAACGAATTGTTTGAACACTGAAAACCATGGTTGATCTCTATAATAGTGGTGGTTCTCACGAGTATCCACTTTAGTTTTGTTTTCTTGTTACTCCCATCAATCAATTTCTGATTATTCTTGGAAGGTGTACATTGTACACTCCGGTGTGTTTGCAGGATGAGCCTACATGCATGAGGATAGAACCTGTGTAGGGATCTTTAACCTGCATAGGGAATGACTGTCCCTGCACAGGGGGCCTCCAGTTAACGTCCCAATCCGAAGGACGGCGCACTGTATCACGTCATTCCTGCAAATGACACGAAGGGAAGCGTGTTCGGACCAACAGATTTTCCTCGCCGCCGGCGGGGATCGAACCCGGGACCTCTAGCACAAGAAGCCAGTGCGCTAACCACTCGGCTACCTCGCTTCCTGTGCAAACTTATGAAAATGTACACTCTCATACACCCCAATTTACTATATAAAAGTGGAGTAAAAGGGATGTACATTTCACGGACATGTCATCCGAAAGGAGACTATAATACTGGCTAAACACGGGGTTCTTGAATATTTTGATCCTCCGAAATACGCTTTAGAAGGAAGAACCATTAATTCAGAACATTATAATTTCTTTGATAAGCACAAATCTGCAAGTGACAACACGTTTTATGAAGATGACTTTCTCATTGTCAAGTTATTATTGTAAAGCAGAAAATGCCCGTCATTTTATTAAAAAAAGAAGATTAATTCTCGGAAATTGGCGATTTTAATCGTTATTGACATTCCTGAAATGAAAGATACTGTAAAATTCATTGTTGATTACACTAAATACATATTTTATTACCATTTAGTATCTGTATGAGTGACAGCGTTGAAGTAGTTCATTTTTATGCAAAGTCTGTTATTGTCTTTGAAAAGCCCAAAGTAAACATGTTTCCTTAAATAGATCGGCTAGGTCATGTAGCGATTTCTGATTTTGGGGTTGGATTAAAATCTTTGCATCAATGCCCATTGGAAAATGCAGTTAAATTTGTAAAGTAAGAATAAATGAACCAGGAATAAGTACAATTGAACTTAAAATCCAAACATAGACGCCGGGTGGGAAAGAAAAGGCAGCAGCACAATACAAATATTTTCCCCAACAGCATGAGGAATTGAAAAGCTCTCTCCCGAATTAGGTAGTTATAGGTAGTTATCTAGATAGCATCAACCGAAATGAAAGATAACGAGCAAAACAGAGAGGCAGGCAGAATACACTGAAGTCTTAACATAATTTAAAGATTTACCTTGAACATAAATCACAACCGAATCGTATCGGGACGGCAAAGTGACCGATTGGGACGACAGTTGGACGGCGAAGTGTCAAAATGGAACGGTGGTGGGACTTATTACATTTCCATCTTATAATGCTTATTATAGACGAAAGATATATACTGAACAACAAAAAGAAACACAACAATAGGTCACCGAAGACTTTCTAGTTTAAGGGTAAACGATGATAATGATTCCTATTCATGGATAATTAGGGTATAACATGCGAAAAATCTGATTCTCATTTCAGTTAAAATTGTATGAGAAATTTTTGTCTTCTTAGATGATGCAAATCGGGAAAGATTTGCTCTCCGCATGCGCACACTTTTTACCCTCCAAATCATCAAGAAACAATGTCAGCTGCTCCCTCTCTAAAATTCATTAAAAAGAGATAAAGTTCCACGACCAACAAGCTCGCAATTAACACCATCAAAATCCCTATATGTTTAATTGAAAGGGCGATAATTTTAATTTTATTCATTTTATTTCTTAAACGCGTGAGTTATTTGCTGAGCGGTACATGGTGATTTTGAATAGGGATATATAGCCAGTTAAAATCATGCCATTATTTTAATGCTTGCACATGCGCACTATGTTTTACTACTTTCAGCATGTCTGTGGTCGGCATCGTATAACCCTGGATTTACTCATTAAAATGAAAATTAGTTTCTTGCAATTGGAAGTCTTATATCTAGTGCACAAGTAGAAAATGAAATGATGCTGATTATATCATAGTTTGCTCAAAATTTAGTGGAAAATAAGTGTTGCGTTTTTTTTATTTCAGTATATATTCTTATGACAACTAGTCACTAAACTCTTTACCACTGGGTAATGTCAGAAGGTCGTCTAGTAATTATTCTCAGCTCTTACTGGCCGTCCGAGATGCATTTCTTCATTCAATCAACATATGGAAGATGCAGGGATCACACAGATCATGGCCACGAATACTATGTCCAATGTGTGACTGTCGCAATCAGATAACACAGCAGTTTAATTGTCAGACAAACATACAGTCCAATTTGGATAATTCGAACGCCGATTTTTCGAAACTACCGGATTTTTCGAAGACATCTGACGGTCCCGAAATTTTCCTCTATTGTTTATTGCAAAAATATTACCGATTTTTCGAATTTCGGTTTTTCGAAAAATTCAGTTTTTCGAACAATTTTGCCGGTGCCGATCAAAGAAATTCCTATCAAAACCCCCCTTGAAATTCGAAGCCGCAAACTGCCAATCAAAGTCACGCACGATGAACATGATTTCTTTGTAGAGCGAAATCAATTATTACACACTCGAGTGAATTCACAGGTATATTCGCTTCAGGTAACAGACATCGGATTAACGGTCACACTATTAGGTGTTGATCCATAAATTGAGTAATTGATGTCTTTAATTGAGATCGATTGCAACAATTACCGTGTTTGATTAAAATTAATGGAAAATTATTGACTTTAATTTGAACATTTCTCATCCTTTGATTTATCGTTACCGCTGTTTACCTTAAGTAAAAACAACAAGCGCATCTTCTTTGAACCTTCCGTCCAATTGTGTTTAATTGTCCGCCCATTGTCTACCAAGGACATAAAACCCCAGACATGATATGTTTCCTCACTTATCCTGTCAGCATGTCTGAAGGAAACTCGATCGCCGCCGAGCAACTCAGTGAAGGACCCAGTAATGGGGGGATAACTGGGTCGGCAACTGCGATTCGCGCTGAGCAACCTGGTAAAGGACCCGGTAACGGGGGGATAGCTAGGTCAGCAACCGGAAAGAAAGGGGTGAAGAGAAAATACGACTCACAGACGTTTGAGATCAAGTACCAAGCCATCACAGAGGTAGAAAAGGGGCAGAAATCCAAGTCTGCGATCGCCAAAGATTTCAATATCCCGGCAAGCACTCTGTCCACGTTGCTTAAAAATGCACTTTAATAGAACAACTAATGACCATAAATAATGCTATGGCTTCCTTAACAACAGCCATAAACTATTAAACATGACAGAAACCGCATTAAGCTTTTATTAGTTTTTATTAAAACTAGACGCATATTCCAATGTGGTTGACATATCGTCCGGTACAAATCCCATTGTTTGTAAGTAATTGTCTTTTGTATAGTGTAATTATGTTGACCGTACCGGTGAATCTTTTACATAGATATGATAGATTCCGAAAAATCACATTCTGTGGCATTTATAGTAGATGAAAAAAAATAAATAAAAAAATAAAAAAAATAAAGATAAAAAATAAAAAAAAATATCATAAATCTGGTTTCACTTATTGATTATCGTTAAATGGAACATATATTGCCAAGAATAGTATTAAAATATGTAACGTTGCATTCCCATGCAATGGAATGCGCGGATAACAGGAATGACGGAATCATGTGTGTGATCTCGTAAGGCCGATTCGTGCTCTGATTAAGAGTTTGACTTTTGACAGAGGAATGAAAATATAATTTCACTTGAAACATGTACCAAAGCTAGTCATTTAGTCGTCATTATACATGAGGGTTTTTCTAATTTCCATCGGTTCAGCCCAGAGCTGATTTTCGCTCGTTTGCGTGTGCGTTGACGTTTAAAATGCAAAAAATTGTAAAGTCATTAACTCAAGCAAAATTTGCATATAGCGCAGTCTTTGCCGACGGGCAGTTTGTTTCAAGGACGACAAACCGAGAAAATAAGTTATATAAAGGGATGAAATGTACCGTGCACTTTAAATTATCTGATCAAAATAAAAGTGAGATCCTTTAAGAGCAGTGAACATATAAATGAGAAAGGGGTTGGGCCATACCGCCGTACTTAAGCCTCTTCAGCATGTTCGGTGACCTTATTGATTTGGCAGCATGAAGCCAAATGACTTACTGTAATTTGGCATCTTCAAACATGGTAGTCGATACAAAGACTAGTATAACCCAAATGGGGCCAAATGTATTAAACGTTGGTTTTAAAATGAATCTAAACCAACAATATTTTTCTGATTTCTCAGAGTACCGTCGCTGATCTCAAAGGACCAAAAGAAAAAAAAATATAATTTGCGCTATGGATAATGTACGGTGAGAGTTTTTAGGGCCGCAAACACGGCACAACACCAGCTGCAGTAATTGTAAATAAAGGAAAAAGTGAGATCCTTCCCTTCAAGAGCAGTGAACTTATTAATAAGGAAGGGGTTGGGCCATACCGCGGTTTCGGCTACTTAAGCCTCTTCAGTGACCCTACAGATTTTGCAGCATGGAGCCAAAGTGAATTACTGTAATTTTGCATCTTTCAACACAGAAGTCCATACAAAGACTTGTATAATCCAAATGGGGCCAAATGTATTATACGTTGGTTACAAAATGAATGTAAACCAAAAACATTTTGTTTTTCTGATTTCTCAAAATGCCCTCGCTGATCTCAAAGGACCAAAAGGAAAAAATATAATCTGCACTATGGATGATGTACGGGAGACTTTTCAGGGCCGCCACACGGCACAATACCAGCTGCAGTAATAACAAATATAAATAAAAACGAGATCAGTTAAGAGCAGTGAACATATTAATGAGAAAGGGATTGAGTTTTCTGGGTATGATGGAAACCATACGCATATAGCACTTGGTCCAACGGCGTCATATTTTGTCGATCGGAAAAAAAAAAAAAAAAAAAAAAACAACAACTATTCTTCAACGAACGATAATCCATTTATTTAAAATTCTCTATAAAAGTAATCTTCCTCTTATATTCCTATTATATCAAATAAGACAAAAAAATTAGACACCGGCTTGTATTAGACAAATTATCATCGTTTTACACATAATGCAAGGCATTAACCTATGTGTCAATACTCAGAGGGATATCATTTTCAGAATAACATCACGTCCCGCTTCAGAAAATTATTGTCCATTTACGACTCGTGGATGACCATCTTAAGCAAGTACAGCGCCTTAACAATTATTTGTCCACCATACAAGTGTTGTATTAAAAGTCAATGTTGAAGCACATTGTATAAGTAGTTGTATTGTTTCTCTTTCTTGTTCTTGCGAATATTGTCAGCTTTGGTACGGTTTAGTCCAATTTGTGTGCAGATGATATGTAACTTGTCCATACTTTTTAGATTTACATGTAGGTACATGGGACTTATGAAATAGTTTTTAATCTTGTCAGTATCTGACCACTGACATCATTGTCTTTTCGTACTGTGTCATTATGATATTGTTCGACAAAGGTTTATGTTTCTGTCTGAGTTAGCGTGACATCAAGTGAGAGTTATTTTCTATGGACCTTGCATTTTAAGTCTTTCGTTCTCCTCGCTCATCCATTTGGAATACCATTCTGTATATTTTACGTAGCTGTGATTTAGTCTAACTTTTATTGATCATGCTCAGTGATTCTAGAATGCTCATTAGTTTATTACCTCAATCAACTTTAAATATTTACATATGCGCTGCATCTTGGGGATTATTGGAACTAAAAAGACAGTCATTTTCTCTTCAAACAACTCAATATCTGCCAGGTTGATTTAGTGCGATCGTTTTCTAGAGTTTCCTGTTTAGGAATTCCATAATATGGCAATGCCAACGGATATGAATTCAACTGCTCGTTTGCTCTCATCTATCGTTTCAAAATTCACTCGTCATTTTACTTGTTCAATCGCCCTCTTTACTCTACTGGCTGGGATAGGTATCCGCAATTTATAGCTCCATCTAACATCAAACCACTGCAGGAGATGAGGGTGAGGTTAGGCGCCTATAAAATCAATTTAATCCCCCAGTAAGTTTATATTACTGATCGTTCCAAGGCGATACTTCTGTTGTGGTTCAATTACAACACATTTTTTGTGTTGTTTGAACCTAATGTACGTTTTCATTTTTTTATTTAAGTTCGGGTAACTGAGTGGCCGCATATTGGGAAATAGCTGCTCAATCGGCCTACGATATATTTTCTAAGTATAAGTGCATGATTGTCAGTTTAGTTTTTCCCACCTCGGTTTTTGGAGTGGGAATTTCTTTCCCTGATCATTGCCTCCTTGTACATTTTTCTATTTAGTGCAGACCTTGTTGCAACTGATTCCAGAGATTTTCATATTATGCTTTAGTATGGCATGACTTTGTCCTAAAAGTGTGTCACTGAGTATTATTTTACATAATCGGACCAGGCCAGTCCAGACTAGGCCAGGCTAGAAATTCGAGCAGACATTATAAAAGTGAACAAAAATATTCTTCTTTGCGCAAACATGTATCACATCTTCGTTGCATACCATTTCCCGCCATTTCAATGCAGTGTTTTAATTGATGAACATGACCTCAGATGGCCAGCAAATCATTGTTTTGGGCATCAGCCCAAAACAGTATAGTCCTCAGTTTGAAATGGATCTATTTGCGTAGTTTTCGTGCCACGAGGTATGTCTAAAATGTGCAACGCTGTTTGTTTTGGTGTGAAAAATCCTGTCTTAAACGGCGACAAAATCTTAACTTTTACTGAGGTGTAGAGGACCATTTTCCAGCTCACAAGGCTATGGTTGCCGTCGTAGCTCTAATAAGCAAAAAGTTTTTAGAATATTCTTCTCCAGAATTCATCGTATTGCCGCAAACCACGCCAAACTACCGCAAACCACTCCAAACCACTGCAAACAACATTTTTGTCTTGTTCTCGACAGAGCACAGTACATAGTTTCGACTGTTTTGGCTTATAGCCAAATACTTCTTAGCCAGTCGAATTGACTCTTACAAGTAGGTTACATTCTCTTCTTTCTAATTGACTTCCGGCAAGGGGCACCTCGCAATCGGTGTCTCCTTGGTGTAGTACAATATGCTTCATTCTCTTCATTCTTTTTGATTTCCTAATAGGTGCACCTCAAAGTTGTGTTCGACAAAGCACAAGACATGGATTCGTCCATTTTCCTGTGGGATTCTCATAAACATAAAAGTAGTGTCAATTACTTGACATACACCAGGCTAGCCCAAAACTTGGCTTCTTCAAGAAGCCAACTTGGTTAATAAGTTATATATATACTCGTGAATCAGACGGTAAAAGTCCCTATGCGACTCTTATGCATTTTTAAGGAATTCAGCATTTGACACCGACTACAAATCAATTTCAAAGATGCTCATCTTCAGACGGGTCAATTCTTTGATTAACAGGAGTTATATTTAACTTCCCTTCCACTATAGGTCAAGTTATTGCTGTACATCACATGCATTAGATTAATGATTCATTACGAAAACATGCCCATACAGAGACTTTTTTCGCTTTAAAAATTTAAATTTTCAACTGAAAAATTTTGTTATTTTTCTTATTTTTGCTCCAAAACATAGATTGTGGGTACTCGTTAGAACCGCCTCGGCATACCCCTGCATACCCCAGTTTTGCTATATAAAAGTGGGGTTCAAGGGGTTATACATTACACGGACATGTTTTCATGATGTGCAGGGCAATTTTACTCTCAAGCTGTTTTCATTATACAACAGTTGCTCCTTGTCAAAGCATTATTGTATGTAACATCTGTATTTATATTTTGAAAATATATAAATGTGTATTCTCAGTTATGTCGTTCAGTTGCACATTGACGCCTTACTATTATATAACAATCAAGAAATAATGTTTTTGTCCTGTAAAACATCTCAATCAATGTTCACTAAGTCATTTATCATTTTTATTGCCAATTTAACTCAATCGTTGTTTAGTTTTTCAATAAATGCTGCAATCAAGGGAAACTTGAGGAAGTTGCTGCTGGCTTTCGTCGACAAAATATTGCTGCGCGCGGCCAGCGTTCATGCAAGAATATCATAATATCCTTGATATAGTCATATTATGTTTTTCAGAATGAAATCAGTCATATTAACCACTTTAAGATGCATGTAGCATTTCACAATATTACGTGTGTTCAAGATCGAGAACCATTTATGAATAAAGTATCAATATTTCATTTATTTTGCGTTTAATACGTCACAAACTTGATAAACAGATGACATGGCTAGGGCATACATATTGCAAAGCGTTTCTTTAATATTATAATGTCGCTCAAAGCCGTTGTTGCCAAATCTAAAGGGTCACTGACGAGACTGATTTCCATGATGATTGATTTCCAAATATAATGTTGGGTTAAAGACGCTTTTAAGTGAGGGCCTTTCGGAACCTGAATTTTATGGTGACTTGGTTTACAAATTTAAGAAACTTAAAGGAATTAATGATTTTTCTTTTCAATTCAGAAAAATCATAACACGTTACAGACGTATAGGTTATAACTTGAATGTTATGCGACAGTCTGCATGCTTAGTTTTTAACCCAATCATGGTTGATAACTATGCTGCCTTCTTTAATTGCACGCCGGTGGGTCGGGCGTCAGACTCTATGATGGCCCCGACATAAAGCTATTCATTTTAGTTGGTTGGGGCCGGAGCTTCTTGTCTGTTGCTTGGCCCACCGGGGTCCAACTGGTGTTTTTCTTTTGCTCCGGAGTTAGTAGGTTATTCGGCGCCCAGGGATCTCCATCGTCGGGCAGCTTACTCAGTCTGTGAGTCCTGGTTTTTGATTCATCAGGATGTTTATCATGATTTATTTGTTTGTTCTTGATGATTCATTGACTAGTTAGAGATTCACCACGAGGACCGAATAACTAACTAAATGTTATGAACCACTGCAGAAGCTGAGGGTGAGGTTATGGCCATGTAAAACCGGTTTAAGCCCGCCAGTAACTTTGTGTTACTGATCGTTCCAAGTCGATACTTCTGTGGTGGTTCTTTCTGTTTTGTGTCTTGGTGTTTGGGGATTTTTGTGCTGTTGGCGCCTTATGTGTGTTTTCATATTTTTAGTTAAGGTAACTGAGTGACCACCTATTGGGAAAATAGCTGCTCATTCGGCTTACGATATGTTTCATGGTATAAGTACCTGATTGTTAGTTTGGTTTTTACCCACCTCGGTTTTTGGAGTGGGAATCTTTTTCTGATTGCGCCTTTTCCTGATCTTTGCCTACTTGTACCTTTTAATAGTCGAAACCGCGGTATGGCCCATCCCCTTTCTCATAAATGTGTTCGCTGCTCTTAAAGGATCTCAGTTTTAATTTTTATTTGGACAATTTATAACAAGTTATCAATGTTTACCTATTTGGCCCCGTTTAGGAATTTGTCATTGATTTTTAGACTACCCCTTTGTAAATTCTCGAGTCGTCTGGCTTTCGTTGTCGGTTTATAAAAGTTGCTGCTCTTAAAGGATCAGAGTTTTATTTTTCATTCATCACCAGAAATTGTGCAATATGGCTCATACTATCTTCTTTGCTTTCAAAGGATCTGAATTTTATCTTTTATTAATGAAATTATTATTTTGATATGGCTTAAACGTTTTAGTTTTATAAGGGATACCTAGACTATCAAAGGCTTTGCTTTACTCTGACATGGTGGATACCTGAATTAACAACAGCAACATAACACATTATGACGCTGTTAGTCTTAAATATATATTCTCTAAGGATCTCAGTATTTGCTATTACTGCATCTGGCGTTGTGCCGGTTGGCGGCCCTAAAAAGTCTCCCTGTACATCATCCATAGTGCAGATCGTACGTTCCTTTTGGTCCTTTGGGATCAATAAGAGTATTATGAGAAATCAGAAATTTGTTATCGGTTTAAGATTCATTTTCAAACCAACGTTTAATATATTTGGCCCCATTTGGACAATACTAGTCTTTGTGTTGACTACTATCTTAAAATGTTCAAATTTACTGTAATTCTCGTTGGCTCCATGTTGCCAAATTTAAAGGGTCACTGAAGAGGCCTGAGTAACCGAAACCGCGGTATGGCCCATCACTTTTCTCCTTAATATGCGTACTGCTCTTAAAGGATCTCGGTTTAATTTTTATTTGCTATAACTGCAGCTGGCGTTGTGCCGTGTGGCGGCCCTAAAAGTCTCCCCGTACATCTTTCATAAGGCAAATCGTTTTTTCCGTTTTGTCCTTTGGGATCAGTAAGGGTATTGTGAGAAATCAGAAATTTGTTTTCGGTTTAAGATTCATTTTCTAACCTACGTTTAATATTTTGGCCCCGTTTGGTCAGTACTAGTCTTTGTATTGATTACTATCTTAAAAAAGTTCAAAGTTACTGTAATTCTCTTTGGCTCCATGTTGCCAAACTTAAAGGGTCACTGAAGAGGCTTGAGTAGCCGAAACCGCGGTATGGCCCATCACTTTTCTCATTGATATGCTCACTGCTCTTAAAGGATCTCCGTTTAATTTTCATTAATTGTGATACATGTAGCTATAATAAATAATGTCTTAACCATAAGGACACACTTTCACCTTGCACTTAGAAGAATTCATAATCTTATATGAATCGCACTATCATTGTTCGAGATAAGATTTAGGAACTGCCTTAGACATGGACCCACTTTCATGTCGTGATTTTTGTCCGTGGATACTTTCTAAATCATATTCATATCTTTCATAATATTTAATGATAAATATTAAGGTTGGTCCTTTGGAAACAGTAAAGCATTCAAAGGGAGATAGTATGGACTATATTGCGCAATTTCGGGTAATAAACCCTCATCAGTAGCCCTTTTTAAATCGGCTACGAACGCCAGGCTATTGTGCTGCAATTTCGAGAATTTATACGAGAAGTCTAAATCAAAGATACACACCTATTATAAAACGGGGTCAAACAATTGAATGGGGAGACGTTTTAGGCACAACGCCAGCTGCAGTAATGAAAAATAAAATATAAAGGTTTTGTCCATTGGAAACAGTAACAGAAACGTTCCTTTTCCGAGCATTGTTCTGAATTGCGACTATAAGCTGAGATTGTCAAAATTGCCAGACACAACATTCAATGAAATTGACTAGATGAACTTTTCTGAGATCTAATTCCAGAAATGATATACGCCCCGTCATGAGAAAATCTGAATTTTGTACATGCGAAAATAAAGGCGAAGATCAGCTCTGCAGTAACTGCACAGCTGATCAGTGCCTTTGTTTTCTCTTCACGGATATTACTATTTGTCTTCTACTCAGTATACCAAAAAATTCAAGATTCTAGTTTCTTCTATGGGTGTATAGACCAGCTTGTGTTGGACCTGGTTGGAAATGGCGAATACCGGTTTTCTTGCATCGCGGCTCATATTATTTATAATGGTAGTGATTCTTTTTGTTTTGTGTCTTGGTGTTTGGAGTTTTTTGTGCTGTTGGCGCCTTATGTGTGTTGTACCTTTTCATATTATTTATAAGACAGTGTATACAGTCGCATCTGGTGGTATTCCTTTAAGTGCCTCGTTCTAAATGTCAGTCTTGAAACTAAACCCTTAGAGAATAGTTTCATTTTGTATAAAATTTTTAGTGTCTGGAAATTTTATTGAATTTAAAATTTGACTTTTATACAAGAATGTCTTTTTTTTTCTATGCTGTCTTCTATATGTTTCTCTTTGATATAGAATAGGGTAATTCATTCTACTTGATTAAATGGTGCATCACGTAAACATGTCCGTGTAATGTATACCCCCTTGAACCCCACTTTTATATAGCAAAACTGGGGTATGCAGGGGTATATCTATTTTTCTTATTTTTGCTCCAAAACATAGATTGTGGGTACTCGTTAGAACCGCCTAACATAGATTGTGGGTACTCGTTAGAACCGCCTCGCCAAAGCGGTTCTAACGTGTACCCACAATCTATGTTTTGAGCAAAAATAAGAAAAATATAAAACATTTTCTGCAGAAATTTTTCAATTTTTACAACTATAGAAAAAATTATATATTACATGGGCGTGTTTTTGTAATGGTATGATCATACTCAGATATCATCGAATTTGATACAATAAAGAAATAAGATCTAAGAGTTAAAACGGAAGTTGTATCCCTATAGTAACCCGTGTTATTCTGAAATGCTTTAAGACATCACAAGTAATGCACCAGTCATTTGTATCTCCGGCCACCCTAGGGCCGGGGATAGCAGGGAAATAGCGGGGCTTAAGTGCCGGAATTTAACCTTTGGTGAGTTCCGGCAGTGTCGGGGATGTGCCGGGGTTTTAATTTCCCGCCAATATAGCATTTTAGTGCCAACCACCTCACACTTTCAAACATGAATATATCGCATTCATTCAAATGAACTTTATAGCTGTATTTTCACATTTAATATATACTTCAGTTTCACAGCTATTGTATTCTAGTATGCAAAATTTTAAGGACATGAATTATGTGCATTTTATGCCAAAGGCTCCCTGGTGTGTGTACGGGGTGTTCAAATCGTTCTCTGAAACCACTGGGATAACTTATCGTAGTGCCTAATCTCACCACCATGGAATACCAGGAATATGCGAGTAAAGATTATTCAAATAGCTTACTAGGTGATTTTTCGTTCCTCATAATTTTCAGTCCCCGGAGGGCCGGGGCTTTTAGCAGGGATTTTACCAAAAAATGGCACCGCAGAGCGGGGCTTTTACCAGGGCTTTAAATTTGAAAGACAAAAATAAATAAAATAAAGCCCCGATATTCCCAGGCCCTAGGGAGCCGTGGATTCAAATGACTGGTGCATAAAATTAGTATATTAAAGTGGACTCAGTACCCTAATTTATCAATACATTATTTTCATATGAGCCGCTGCATGATAAAACAACAATTTTGGAGTTCTGACCAGGTCCGACACAAACAAGCCTGTACAGTCACAGAAGCAGGCATGAAGCTTGAAATATTGGATTTAAGTAGAAGAGGGATTCTACAATCCGTGTAGCGAAAACAGAAGCGCTGATCAGCTTCGCGGTTATCGCGAAGCTGGTCTGCACCTTTTATTTCGCCTATCGTTGGCTCGTTGACAAATCTTCGTAACTGCACTTTTTTCAAAAAATCGTTTTTTCACATGGCGCGATTCAAAATATTCAAATTCAGCTTGTGACAAAGCCTTGTAGGTTATGTCCAATGGGAATTTAATTACGAGAAAATCTTTATCTTTTTTTTTTTTTTTTTTTTTTTTTTTTGAGATCTTTATCTTTTAGATATGCAAAAGTTGCATATGTATGATTTCTCATAAATGCATTCTTTAATTCATCAAAAGAATCTGCTTCTGGCTTTCATTTATCAAGTTTTGTATATACGACAATTTGTAAACATGCACAATTATATATCATTTATATACAAGTTTTAGTTTTTTGCTTCTCCTGAAATTTTTTTTTTTTTTTTTTTTTTTTTTTTTTTTTTGCAGTTATGAGGTTTTGTCAACGAGCCAACGCTAGATTGTTGGTTTTCCTCACATCTATTCGTAACCCCATAACTTCATTTGGCACTTGTTTAATGCAATTGTCGTGCATATATTTTATTTACAGGCTTCTCTTCGCACAATATAGAAATTCGACTGTGTGACTTTTTATATTTTTATCTTATTTCAGTTAAATCCAAAGTATGGGGACATCCAAACTGAGTTTGTTGTTTTTCTCCTACCAATCGCTTTTTCTTAGCAACGCAGCCTTTGCCTGTATGTTCCCCGAGCATTTACATGGACAAACCTGGTACACTCAAGTGCGACCAACTATGGGAAGCCGAACGGCCATCTACTTCAGTGGAAGTGTCATGGAAATGCAGGAGGAGATTATCAAGTCAAACTATGTGCTAGATGTTATGGAACGCCATTGTGTCACCATGGTAGATTTTGGTACATTTATTGTCAAAACCACTGGAGATTCCGGGGTTGATGTTTATAAATGCATCAAAATCGTAAGTAGGAGTAAGTCGGTTCTACAGCTTCAGAGCTCTCGGGAATTCAGTTACATGGAACCAAATATGTGTGTTGAGTCAAATCTGGTGCTAGATCCGTGGCGTTTAATATCATATTCTGCTATGGAGAAGGAATTTACAACGTGTCCTTTTTCTGGTGGATATAATATGAAAATCAAAGATTCTCAGGGATTTGATCATGGATGTAATTTCATGGATTTACCAATGCGATTCGAAAGTGAGTGTCACAATGGTGATGGAGTAACGTTTGATTTTAGGTCGTCAAATTGCATATTAGGACAAATGCCGATGAAAAAACTGCAAAACGCAATTTGTGTAACACATTGGCGGAGTGATGGTAACGTTTTCAGTGTTCTGCGTAAAGATGGTGAGAAAACATTATGGTGTTTGCGTATTCCTGCGCGATCGTCCTACTCTGGGACTACTTTAATGTATCTTTACACCGATTTGGTTTGCCCTGAATCTGATGATTTCATGGAAAAGGAAGAAGTTGAATATTTTGAACTGGAATTAAACATGATACCACAGCATAGTCTTTGTGTTGATGAGCATGACAACTGTCATCGACTACCGTGCAATAGTTTCTTTGACACACAGTGTATGAAAACATGTGGGAAATGTGACCCAAACATCTACCCAACTGCTTGTGATTTTCCGCGTCGATACCGAGGAGACTGGTTTATAAACGATAAGTTTGGTGTATCAAACATAAATATATCGGATTCAAGATTCCATATCGATAAAATTGGTGATTTTGATTGCATAACATTTCCTGGATCCCCTTCCCGGAAATCAAAATTATTCACAACTGTCTCGATTTTTAACAATGGATGCCGACCAAGGTACACGTGTATTGGACTAGATAATCTGAACCAAAATATTTTAGGATATACAGTAAGCTCAACAATGGTTTGGCCAATAGAAAATATGAATCACAATATTGGCTCAACAATTTGCGAATCAAATTTATTTAGCGCCGATGCGCCTCCCAGAAGGGATGCTTTCAGACCTTACAGCGGTGCGAATAAACCATTTATTTCTTCAACAGAGCCAATTAAAGCCAAATCGTGTAGCCTAATTTCAAGTTATGTGTTTAACGCAACATTAAATTTTATTGAAGGTAAAGTCTGTCATGGTCTCCTTTATCAAGATTGTTCAAATGACACGCGCATGCGCATTGAATATACCGGGTGTTGGTATGAATCTGAATTTCAAGACTTCCGGTGCCTAGGTAGTTTGGAAGGGCGATATTGAGAACGCATGATTGTCGTCCAAAATATGAGAGATATGTATGATACCAGATGTTTAATATTTTCTGATCTGAAACCAGACAGGATAATTATGTTAAAGTCGGGTGATTGCGACAAATATTCTTGGATGTATTCTGACGCGGGAATAAGGCAACCAATCATTGACTTTTCCGTATCTATGGAGGATGCGCATTGTCATTACGTCACAACGACTACGCATGCGCCACCGGAACCTATAAATGATGGTTGGGGTAGAGATCCGTATAGAAAGGAAAAACAAAAAGGACTTCTCATTCTAGAACACATATCAAATACTTCACCTAAAACACTCACGACTGTACCATTAGACAAATATTTCGGTTTACAACAAGAAAAACCGAACAAAATTAGAAATAACAATTCAACAAATTCGGCAAACTCAAAACAGTATCTTTACCTAAAATATACATCAATGTTGTCATTTATTTGTATTGTTCTTTTATTGTCATGAAAAGGATGCACGGTTGTGGTTTTGCACATATTTATTTTTATATTTTCCTGCTTTGGTGAAATAAAATGGATATATCCTAAATGGTGGATCACTTTATAAATATCCCGATTAAAACGGTAATGACATTAAGTAAGGGTCGAATATTTGCTTTATGGACAAAACTACCTATTGCACAGAATGGTTACAGGCATAAATTCAGTAATCTCCTTTTGTAAATAACTTGTATTTAGCCCATGCATGACGCATGGATTCGCCAATCATTACCATTTGCAAGAGTTTACTTGTCTTCTTGAGGGGAATCAGGAGTGATTTTTAAGATTTATCTCATTGTTCGATTTAAATCCTTTAAGCAAACAGAATAGCCAAGACGGGACACTGCGTTTACATCGTGTGCCATTTTGTTTGCCTTTGCCCCCCAAAAAAGGGCGCCAGGCTCATAAGAGTTGAAAAGGTACAAGTAGGCAAAGATCAGGAAAAGGCGCAATCAGAAAAAGATTCCCACTCCAAAAACCGAGGTGGGAAAAAAACAAACTAACAATCAGGTACTTATACCATGAAAACATTTCGTAAGCCGAATGAGCAGCTATTTTCCCAATAGGTGGCCACTCAGTTAACTTAACTAAAAATATGAAAACATACATAAGGCGCCAACAGCACAAAAATATTTTAAACACCAAGACATAAAACAAAAAGAACCACCACAGAAGTATCGACTTGGATAAAAATGAACTTGGACTTGGATATTAATATTAAACCAGGATAGGTGATTTTCAGTATAAAAGATTTGTATTCCTGTCTACAGTACACCAGAAAACCTGTTGGCCTGGCAATGACTTTGAATTAAGTAAGGGTCTCAAACAAAAAAAGTCAATATTAAAATTATCATCGTTTAACCCTTAAACTCGAAAATCCTCGGTGATCTATTGTTGCATTTTTTTCTTTTCTTTTCTTTTTTTTTTTTTTTTAGTCAGTATATATGATAAAATTTACATAGTGGACAACACTTTATACATGTTGTAATTGGTCTATAAATAGGCTTAAAATTTCAAAACAACAAAGTAAATGAAACTATAAAATGCGATAAAGAGAACCAAAACTGGTAAAAAGACAGAAAAAGAAGAAGAAAAAAAAAAAAAAAAAAAAAACAGCGGAAATCATCAGTAATTTAGATTTTCTGGAGGAGGCTAAATACTCTGCTCAAAGCCATGGTCATTTCCGAATGAAAGTGTATTTGATTTCTATGCATCTCCCTTTTTAGTTTGAAGTTCAGCGTTTCCATTTACCCCAACTTTTCAATTACTTTCTTGGCCTATCCAGTAATGATGTTATTAATCATGTGATTTAGAGACTTGAGATATTTCTTGGCAAACGCAAAACTAATCCTTGTTTGCTATCCCGTAAAGCCTGATTCGATAGGAACATGTCCCAAGCTGATCGATTTAATCATTAAGACGTCCTAACACAGCTTCTAGTTTATCTTCCAAGACATTAAATATTTATGAGGCTATCACCATGTGTATTATTAGGCGGTAAAATTTATTGGATTATCTTTACAATGATTAGTTTGGTGTCTTGGCATGAAAAACGTTTTTCTCAAAATTTGTCTGCAAGTATGCTTCTGGAAAATGTATTAAAGTACAATACTTTAGCGAGCATGTGACTATGTCCGAAAATCAGTGGTAAGGTGTAGTCAAATACGTAAAATTACAGATCAAAAGGATCCAAACCCAATACTTCCAAAAAGCAAATAGATTGTGCTTCAAGCTTTGTCTAAATCCATTCATGGATTTACAAGCAATATTTATTTGAAGGAGCGCGGTGGCGTAGTGGTAGAGCGTCGGACTCCGAATCGAGAGGTCCTGGGTTCGAACCCCACAGGCTTCACCGTGCTGTGTCCTTGAGCAAGACACATTAACTCCCTACAGTACTGGTTCAACCCAGGAAGATTTGGCTCCGTCCCTGCATGACTGGGGCGTTACGCCTCAATACAAACAAACAAACAAACAAACAAACTAGCAATGACAAAACTATTATATTACGACATGGAAACATGCGACTCCTAGAATAAAAAGCTTGATGCACATGCATACCACAATGCTTAATGTGTTTAATGCAACACGACGCACAAAAGATATTCATTAAGTTACAGAAAGCAAAACTGTTTGTAAGATTTTAATGTTAATTAATGATTCAAGCTTTAAGAAAATAATAGGATTAGATTCCACTATTAGTTTAGTTAATACCTTTTGACACGACATCAGTATGTTATCAGCAAATTTGATTTTGATATGTAGCCTTCGTATACGTATCTGCATGTCTTAAGGTTTTTTTTTGGTGTATACAATCATGTATGCATTTATGTACTCAGTTAAATGGGAGCCTTAAAAAGGCCGAATTAGGTGTCTTATCTCACTTTTTGTCTAGACACCAATCTGTCAACATCTCTCTGAGCTCTCCAAATAATATGACCAGCAACAGTCAATTCTGATTGGTTAATGCTTCAGGGAGGAAAGTTACTGGTAGAATTATTGACAGTTCCTATCAGCAGATTAAGTATTGTAGGTATTCTAATAGGCTTAAAGTTACCTTGGTCAGTAGTCAAACCACTCTCACTTCATAATCCAAGGTAACAGAACTTGTGACCCCCCCCCGGCATCAAAAGTACCCCTTTAGATCAAAATTTCCAGCTGCTATATCTAGTCTGCATGATTGCAAGTCGCCAAGCATTAAAGACCTAGTTCCATGTCTATTGAGGGTCATTAGATAAAGGACAGGGCAATAGGAAACTTAGTGCCCTGGCCATGACTCAGAATACAGGTAGGGGACAAAACAGGAAAAATCAATATTGATTGCAGTGGGAGGCAGTTTTATTGCAAAGGTTATCAGGGACCATAAAATCAATAAAAAGTGGAACTACAGGTATTATCCTTTAGGGGCCTCTGTATGACACCCTGCAGCGATATGATAATCACCTCATTATGACAATCCTTTGATCTAATGACCATATTGCACCATTAGGGGTCATAATCCGAATAAACAGTGGTACCAATTTTAGCTCCTTCAGATGTAAGTCTTTGCTTTTAACTGAATCACTTTTCGTGGCTTGATCCATTACGAAACAACGCCCATGCAATATAAAGAAATTTCAAAAGTAAGAATAGAGGGACTAGGAATCGAAGCAGTTAAATTTAAAGTCCCAACATAGATAACAGGTGGGAAAGAAAATACATTAAAAACAAAACAAAACATCCTTCCGACAATACAATCGAAGAGCAGGATAACTAGCTCTTTCTTGACAAGGTAGCCATCCGGCTAGTTTAAAAGTTGAAAACAATGACACTTGTTCGGAGAAAAATAAAATCATATTTTTCTTATTTTTGCGCAAAACATTTATTGTTGATACATCTTATAACAACATTGGCAAGGCGGTCACGTCTAACGAGTATCCACAACCAATGTTTAGGTACAAACGTAAGAATAATGCATTACTACAAATGGGGTAAAGGGGGTATACATTTCACGAACATGTTATCCTGATTGAGACTCCTGAATATTTTGATCCTCCAAGATACGCTTAAGAACGGAGAACCATTAAGTCAGAACATTAGAATTTCTTGGATAAGCACAAATCTGCAAGTGACAGCACGTTTTTTGAAGATGGCAAGTTAATGATGTAGTCCGTCAGTTTATCAACTAAGAAGAATAATTCTCGGAAATTGGGGATATAAACCTTTTATCGTTATTGACAAAGTTAACCTGAAATTGAAGTTACTGTAAAATTCATTGTTGATTACACTAAATATATATGCGCCTCGTCATGAGAAAACCGGTTTTTGTTTTGGCAAAATCAAAGACGCAAATGAGCTTCAAATCCATCGTCTTCTTAAATCCGAATTTCTAAGCTTCTAGCCTTTTTCTGTGACTGTACAGGTCGATTTGTATCAGACCTGGTGCGAAATTCCGAAGACTGGGTTTCTCACGTCGCGGCACATATTGTATGACCATCAAGTTTCTGTTAGAATGAGAGTGTTGAATAACTTTATTTGATATAATGTTTGTTATTGTCTTTGAAAAATCCAAAGTAAATATGTTTCTTAAATTGATCGGCTTGGTCGTGTAGCGGTTTCTAAAATCCGTGTTGAAATAAAAAAAATTGCATCAGCGCCAAATGGAACCAGTTATTATTTTTTTTGTAAGAATGGAGGGACCAGGAATGCTTACAACTGAATTTGAAATCTCAACATAGACACCGGGTGGGTAGGAAAAGACAGCACAAAGCATAAAAGATTTTTTCCCAACAGCACGCATGGAGAGTAAGACGACTTAGTCTAGCTCTTTCCCAATAAGGTAGCCATCAAGATAGCTTCAACTAAAACAAAACCTACGAGCACAACAGAGATGCAGACAGAATAAACGGCCGATTTTACGTGATTTAGAGATTTATCATGAAAATTAGATTTAATCACAGCATGGCCGTATTGGGACGGCAATGTAGTCATCTTGGACGGCAGTTGAAAGGCGAAGTGTCAAACTTGAACAGCACTGGGGCAGATTCTATTTTCCTTACATTCCTGCTAATTATAGACAAATGATATGAGCCGCCTCGTGGGAAAACCAACACTGTGGTTTCCCAACAGGTTCGACACAAACCGGCCTGGGCAGTCATAGAAGCAGGCTAGAAGCTTGAAATTTTGGAGTTAAGTAGACGAGGAATTGTACTATCCGAGTAGCGAAAACAAAGGCGCTGATCAGCTTCGCGGTTACCGCGAAGCTGATCTGCGTCTTTGTTTTCGGCTATGCAGATTGTTGGTTTTCCTATGAGGCGGCTCAAATGATATATATATTTCTTCGACATCTACACAAGTCACAAAATATTCACCACTGATCAATGCCAGAAGGTCGTCTAGTATTTATTCTGAGCTCTCACAGGCTGTCTGAGATGAATTTCTTCATTATTTCTTAGACTGTCATTTCAGGTCCGGAAACTTCTGATCCTGCTGAACAATTAACGGCCTCTGTAATGGCACACGATTTCCGGTACAGAGCTAACAAACTTCCGGTTTCTTGAACGCGAGACGAGTGAGCACGTGGACTGAAAAAGTAACTGTCTGACGTATTCCTGGGCATCACTATTAATACAGAGAGAGAGAGAGAGAGAGAGAGAGAGAGAGAGAGAGCTATTAAATGGATGATGCAGTGAGCAAGCATGTCTATATATAAATGAATGAACAAAACATCAAGATGAATCTAATTAGAAGTACTTAGTACAGTCAGTGATTTTGTGTATATGGTTGTATTTTGTTTTCAATAAAATACCACACATACCTTTGCAACGAAATATTCAGATACTATCCTGATTCACGCGAATTTGGTTCTGATCGTAGATTTTCATGTTTTAACATTTTAAACCAGTGCTGAAATCATTGGTTTAAAGACTGTAATAAACATTGGTGGCCATTTCAGTGTCGCAGGTATACATATTAAGAAACAGACTCTCGTTGGAGAACATTTAACAACTCTTACATGCTCAACACAATTTCACGTTTGCTTACAATTCGGTGCGGCATGTACAAATTTTTATTCATAATCATTGTGTTTTTGCATCGACCACAAGTAACTACACAAATAATAAAGAAAATGTAAAACTGAGTACAATGTGACAGATATATGAGCCACCCCATGGGAAAACCAACAATCCGCATAGGCGAAAACAAAGACGCAGATCAGCTTAGCGGTAACCGCGAAGCTGATCAGCGCCTTTGTTTTCACTACTCGGATAGTACAATTCCTCCTCTACTTAACTCCAAAATTTCAAGCTTCTAGCTCTTTTCTATGACTGCCCAGGCCGGTTTGTGTCGGACCTGAACGGAAACCCCATTGTTTGTTTTCTCACAAGACGGCTCATATGACAAGTAATTTTAAGAAACTTGACCAGTCACAGCTATGTCAAATAAATGACCATTCATGGAACTTCACAGAATGCGTGGCAGTAGTACGGCAATTGACAGAAAACCGAATGATGGAGCATATTTAATGCCAAAGTAGGCAGTGACAGGAAACAAAAATGTCAAGGGTCAAATGGTCAATTACAGAGAATTGTCCAGCTGCTGATATACGCGAATATAAAAGGACTGAAGACGCCCCTATTCAATATCTTCATTTCAGAGTAAGTTACAATTGAAACTTTATTTCCACATTTTCAAGGTAAAATTATAAAAGGCGTGAACTGCTATCTACATACATGTGTGCGCGGCATCCTAGATAGACAGCACCACGCAAAATGCATACATTTACGGGTAATCACTTTTTACTTGAAATACAGTGTTCTCGAACTCACTTTTTCATCATGATAACGTCGCGAGGCGAAATAAAGTCATGAACTTTCAAAGGCGACAGTATCGTATGCATTGAGGCTGTTACGAGGGATGTGAGAACAATAATTAGCAAAATTTACTCTTCAAATGGCCGATTCAAAAAACATGTTGGACTAAATCGACAGTGGTAAACCCAACTCAGTATAAAACTGAGATCAATTAAGAACTGTCACTTTTTGACAAGAATGTCTTGTCGCAATTATCGGAAGCACATTAATGGACGAATCGTGTCCAATTAAATTCGATTATATCAATTTGAGACGATATTGTACAACACCCGGTGTTTCGACTAAAACAAATGATAGAAAATTGTACGTACGTATCCAATCATACAGCATTAACAAGTCCTGATACCGGGACAAAATAACATGTATTCGGAAATCGATTGATCCTTTATAAAAAAAAATAATCAAAATAAATACTTGGCAGTGAGATATTGATTTTTTGAGAGACGTGGCAGTAAAAGTGTTAAGGCAGCCCGATCAATTTACCCGGTTTATCACGGTACACCGGCTCTTCTTTAGCTGGGCAAACTGGGATGAACCGGGGTTAGAACCGGGACAGTGAGAACGGGGGTTAAGCGATAACAACCCGCGAAGATTACTATATTACTTTATTTTTCGAAAGCTTGTTCCATAAGCCGGCTATTTCAATCGAATAGGGATATATATGCTGCACATTTATTACAATTGTATAATAGATTCGTCACCTTTTGTAAATTCAGTTAATGTTGTTTGATCTTTATGGGTTAACTTAAGTTCACAGCGACCAATATTATTATATACATTTCCACTTAAATAGATTCAAAAGCATTTCACAAGCGAAATACGTCAATCTTTAGTCTATAAAAAGTGGATAAAAATAAACCAATAGTAATTCATTCAGTGTAACATCGTATTAGTGTGTGCGTGTGTCTTTCAGCCTGGATAATTAAACAAACCGATCATGGATGCGGCTGAAACATTCAGATATCTATTGGCAAACAAAGCGATTCCTAACAAAGGGGTGTCTGTGAATAATTTTGTGTTTAAAACAGTGTTCTACAAGTGTGGGCCGTCGTACTGTATCTGCAGATGTGCCTATGATCATGAGTTTCTGTCATATGTATCGGAGAATGGTGATGTTAATGAAGAGATGTTAGACACACTGACAACGGCTATTAAAGATGGTTGCTGTCAACATGCATCAAAGTTCACTAAAACATGTTATTTGAGAAAAACAGGAATAAACATTTTCCATATAGCAGCTGCCCTGGACTTCGAAGAGATGTTACAGACATTTATTTCCGGTTTACACTTTGAAAAGATCGACATTTGGGGTACACGCAGTCAATCATTTAAGTTACACCCGTTCGAAATCGCTGCGCTAAGAGGTAACGCTCTAGTGTTGCCGCTTTTAATCAATTTACACCCATCTTACACTATAAGACGACGATGGAACGGAACGATAATCCATGCAAGTGAAAGACAAAGCAATGTGTTATACGTTGAGAGATCTTCTCTTCTTGAGATTTACATCGGTAAAAGGGACCACAAAATGGTGGATTTGTTGTTAGATTGCACAGACCCTGCTCACGCACTTTCACATCGAGAGAGAATCTATGAATTTTTGTTTATAAATAACCTAACAGACATGTTAGATGCTATTTTAGATCGTATAATGGCCGAACATGAAACATGGCGAAGGGGAGTAGGTCCTGGCGATTCAAGGATATATAAAGTGACTGAAGATGTACCTTCAATAGTAAAACTAGCTGTCATGTACAATCAACGCGGCATCTACGACAAATCATTACATTTACTTTCGGAGGGAAGGACTTCTTTGGATGGTAACCCATTGCTGTCTGTACGCAATGCTGATGGTCATCCATTAGTTATGGTATGCGAAGCCTTCAACTGGGGGCCTAATCTCAAACGGATAATACAAAAAGAAATTAAAACACTCAAGGAAACCTGTCCGATCAATAAAGATTTCAATTGGGGGAATAATAATAAACGCTTACTACAAAAGAAAATTGAAACTCTCAAAGAAGCCAGTTCGATGAAAAACGTCTCGAACTTTGTATACCTTTACGGTTTATTAACACATTATCCATCATCTGGGTTGCAAATAAAGCAGGCGATGGAACAACTACCAGATATTGGTAAAATTATCAATACTCCATTTGACGCAAACTCTACGGAATACGCAACGTGGAAAGGTCTTACACCTTTCCAGTCATATATATCAAGTTATACTATGGTGAGCATGGAAAACACCCGAACTCTGATTGATCTTGGAGCAGACATTGACACAGTGTATCCAAAAGATCTAACGGTATTCAGTACATCTTTAAAACGCTGTGTCAAGCTCAAAGAAAGACAATCACTGATTCTCCATTTATGTATAGTGAACGAGGGTGATAGCATTAACAAACTGGAATGGAGAAAAATTCTCGAGTTACTGCTTTATGAAAATGTATCTCTGGATATGAATAAAACAGTCGTTGGTTTCGGTCTTGAACACTACAAGGAACAAGTGCTATATAAAAGTTCAATGCAGGTTAGCACTAGCTGTACGAGAAGAATGAATCATTCAGAAGAAACATTTGAAACAGGTACATACATTATGGATGCCGAGTTACACGAATCTGCCCTGGACTTTGTGGTTCCACTTCTAATCGAAGCTGGATTTCACTACACCCGTGCTGATATAGAAGACACGACAAACTTTCCAATTGTTCCACCAGATGAATCTAAGGATGGACAAGAAAGGCCACAATGGTTTGGTGCAGGATCGAGAGGTCCTCTACCACTCGAAAAGAATCACGTGTTAGAATACCTAGGACAGTGTTTGCTAGGACCAATACCCCTGATGTGTCTATGTCGAAATGTTCTAAGGAAACATTTTCCAAGACGTCAGATACATAGCTATGTTTCTAGTGGGACTATACCAAAGAAAATGAAGGATTATCTTCTCCTAAAACCTTTGCTGAAGACATTGCCAGATGATATGTAAATATTAAATTTCATCCCAATAAACAAACAACAAGTGTGTTTTACACACCGAACTTTAGTAAACTGATGAAATGGCTATGTTTTAACGACCCATATCTGAGCGTAAAATAAAAGTTTTCTTTAAAGGTTTTTGCTATTTATAGCCACGGTGGCTATCTTGGTCATGTGAATTGGACCATTTATATAAAGTTTTGTTCCCGCTTCTTAAGGATCCTCCATATAAAGTTTGACATTGATTGGTCACGTGGTTACAGAGAAGAAGATGTTTGAATATCATATACATGTATATAGCCCCGGAGCTGGGGCAGACAACACCCTGCGGCCAAGTTTTCTTCATAAACATAAATCTTCTGTCCATTTGCCCATTCCCAGCCAGTTTTCTGCCATTAAATAACCTTTTTTCTACTTTCCCTATTCAAATGCATAGGCGACCTAAGTTGACCTTGCCATAAAATAGGTCAAGGTCAACCAAGGGTCATCATTTTCGCAAAATATGATGGGCTGGAGTTCCCGATGCTACATACCAAGTTTCGTTGAAATCAGTCTGCCGGTTCTGGAGAAGAAGATTTTGGAAGGGGTTTTACCATATGGGCGTGGCGGCCATCTCGGTCATGTGACCAAGATACCGTGAACAAACTTTTGTTCGCCTTATCCAAGGAGTCTCCACATAAAAGTTCATTTCAATTGGTCAAGTGGTATCAGATAAGATATTTGAATATTACAGTCATATACATGTATACGTATAAACCCCGGAGCATGGGCAAACAACCCCCTGGGGCTATTTTTTCATATACATAAATCTTCTGTCCATTTGCCTATTTCCAGCCAGTTTTCTGCTATAAGATAACATTTTTCCACGTTTCCCTATTCAAATGCATAGGCGACCTAAGTTGACCTTGCTGCAAAATAGGTCAAGGTGATCCTAGGGTCATCATTTTTGCAAACTATGATGGGCTGGAGTGTGGCAAGCCGTTTGCACGTAACAGAACTAATTATTTATTGCTGATATAAAATGTGAACATGATTATTATTAAAGTGCTTAAAACATTGATCCCTGTTTTAATCTAAGCTCTTTAATGCACTGCTTAAATTTATTCTCTTTACCAGGAACAATCTGAAAATACGAATAACCTACTGCCTTCATATCCCGCAGATGTGATTTGCGTTCAGGTTAATCTGGGTAAGGTTATCCGTAAATCAGCAAATCTGGCCGTTGGTGGTGGCAAATCTGCAAAAGAGAGAGAGAGAGAGAGAGAGAGAGAGAGAGAGAGAGAGAGAAAGAGAGAGAGAGAGACAGACAGACAGACAGAGAGAAAGTATGACTCTTGCAGAGCCAACTCCAGACATGAATAAGAGGAAATGCTTTTCAAATGTCCTTACGGCGAGTGTCCTTAAGAGTCGCTGGACCGAAACGACTCGATCTATTGAGTAGAGCCTTTGATCCGAACACGCCTCTATTCTATGGAGAAAATCAGACCGCATCTTATCTACGATGGCCTCCATGGATCATAAAATGTCAAAATCCACAGATTTTAGATTTTAATTTTTCTTTGCAAAAGCTTTCGTCACACAAAAACGATTAAAATGAATAACAATAAGGACCAATGATGGCTTGTATAGTTAAAAAACATCATCTTAAATTACTTTTTTAAAAAGAGATGCAGTTTGTTGCCCTTTTCATTTTCCATATGGGAAAAACCCGGATGCAGGTCAAAAATGATCTGAGATGTCTTCGACAAAAATACTTTTTAATAGAAATAAACAACAAAAGCTAAATATAAATGGCCAACATATTGACATTTGAGATTTCATTAGAATCAAAGAGATTTTTAAATCGTTAACCAGTGTTCTCACGCTTAGGGATGTTCATTACTGCACAGTAAGGTTCTGGACGACAGTAGGTTACAGGTTCAGAACGACAGTGTATGTGTTCTAGACGACAAGTAACTGGTTCTAGACAACAATTTATTTGTACGAGGGGGTTACCCTTCGATATCGTAAATAAAAGTGTTAGAAAATGCTTTGGTGGCGTTTCTACTTTGTTTTTATCATTGTTGACATGTATTCTGTCAATGTGTCAGTTCTAAGAATACTAAATCATAGTTTTTATTAGTATATTGTAAAAGAATGGCCCTTCTTGAAAACAATCTTTAGAATCGTATAACATAACCATTGCTAAATTATGCTTAATTCTGTAATAAATATACCAAACATAATCAAATAAGATTTTTCACAGTATTTTAAAGACCCCTGCAACATGTCGAAATTCTCAAATGAAAAATCACCCATATCAATGTTATCGTATATTTCTGGTTAGACACGACAGCGTAATTAGAGACGGACGACTTCATATTTTCTGTAACAGGTTAGAAACGACTTTTTGTCTTCCACGAACACTTAATCAGATGCAGATATTGCCCTCCTAAGTTCTCTTACCCCTTAAAAGGTGGTCAAGCACCCTGTGGCCATCATCTTGATAATTGTATGGCAGTGCTTTGGCCAAACATGACAGTCTTCTCCATAAAATATAGGACAAGGGTTTTCCAAACAAGGAGCGGAGACATTAACTGTAATCATGGTAACATTGCGTTTGACGAACTCACAGGGTATCTGCAAGTCTCAACCAGTTCAAGCAGATGTCCTATTTATAAGATGGCAAAGATAAGCAACCCGATGAAAAGTGTTCATTGTAATGTAGCGCTTACACTATGTTCCCGGCGGTCACGGCAGCCACGTTTCAGACCGATGTGATCAAAACGGGATAAACGTGAGGCAACTCGGGGAACGGGATAGGAAAACGTAGCTGGCCATGATAACCGTGGACACCGTGGCAAATTTTTTGACAATTTAAAACACTGCCACGGCAATCACGGCGGAAATGAGAAAGTAACGGGTCGAGAAAATATGGGCTGAACTTATCACACCGTGTCGGTACGTACATGTAACAGTACGTAGCGAGACTTGGAGGCGGTCCGTAGTGCAACGGGGAGAAAGGGAATAGCTCGGCAAGCTACGGCTCTTCCACGTTCAGCTGCGTTTGTTCACGATCGTTTCGATTTTCGTCCTACGGAATACTCAACACGTTTGTTGTGTTAAGTAACGGTGTGTTACGGTCTTTTAAGGTGTTGACTCCGTTGTACTTCGTATGGCACATTATGTTACGGTTACCACGTCGCTTGAAGTTAAAATATATAAAATGGTTAATCATGGGGAAAAGTTCCTTCATATTGGGGAACTTCTGTGAACAATAGAGAACATTCGCACTACTGAGAATCACGTGATATTGTATACATACAAACCTATCAATGATCGGGTGACACACAATATAAATCTGCCCGAAGTTGAGGTGATAAATTTGAGTTTTCTTCTATAGCGTTTACTCATGTGACAGATGAATAGATGCATTCCATGCAGAAAATGAACATTTATTGAATGAAGTAACCTAACGAATGACGGTTATTTCAATTTCGCAAACACTTCCGTCCCATGATTATACAGTTTTTCCATCACACGAACATTGAAGTGGTGGCGAAAACGAAATAACCGGGATTTCTTATGTTACTTTCTTTCAATAAATGTTCAATTTCTGCATGATATGCACCTATCTATCAGTCAGTACAAGAAACGCTGTAGGAGAGATCTCGAACATCTAACCTCAACTTCGTACAGAATTTCATTGTGTGTCAACCGATTATTTAACAGTTTGTATGTATACAATACCACGTGGTTATCAGTAGTGATACGATGCACTATGTCATTGAAGAAGCAATAAAATTCCCCGCATTCTTAATCAACTCTGCAGTCGGTTGTTAAGTAGCGTGGTTATTATACTAACGTCAATAAAAACGTCTCATCGAAAGTGTTGCATAACTTGTCCAATAGATACACAATTTGAACGCAATTTGCATTGTCCTTATTTTACGTACTCTCCCATGGCATAGCATAAACCGAATTTGGTTAAGATGCACACTTTTCTCATCAAAACTTGCGTTGGTGCACCATTTTTAAAAATGCATCTTGGCGTCATTATACAGATGTATCGTCTCAGCTACGATCAGAAGCAAATTTTTGTTTCACCTGTTTTCAGAGGTGTTTTGTAAAAGTTGTACCCTTGGCTTTGTTTCACTTTTTCCGAAATCTGTAAGTTAAACAGTTTCGGAAAATATATACCTTTTTATCATTCTATGCCACAGACTTCCGTTATATCCAAAACTCTATTTCATCTTCAAAATCATGAAAAATTAAGAAAGGGGAGCTAACGTTTTACTTAGGAATCGGATTTGGCCGAAACTATACTTAAAGCTGGTGTGTATATCCTGGTTATGAATAAGTTTTAACAGAATCAGATTTATAGCTAGCTAGAAAATAAGAAAACACTGTTTTCACCATTATAACCGTATGGGACCTATCCGTTGCCATGGTAACCAGAGTTTTGACCCATTCCATCCTATATTGTAAAAAAAGTTGTGTTCTGATAAAAAGATGCGTCATGTGAAATTTGATGGTTCTGGGTTCATTGGTTTTAGAAATTTTGCACTTTTTGTTGTAGATTGTTTCTCTACGGACAGGACATTTTTGACAAAATATAATTTCTATAATTCTACATTGTCATTGGCGTTGGTATAATATTTTCTCATGACAATTATCAGTTCATAAGACTTCATTTCCCAATGTGATTTAAACTTCCAGAAGTATGTGACGTCATAGAGAAATGACATCTTACGGACAGGACATTTTTTTGTTACATTGTCCTCAGTAATTTGGGATATAAATATCTATCCAGTGATAAAAGTAAGTCACGCGACTGGTTATTTTTATCGATAAGGTATGTCCAAATATTGTTTATAACACATTGGAAGTAGTATTGGATGTAACAGTCTGACTTATCTAGCAGGTCACTTTTCTCACTTTAAAATACCTCATTTTGGCACATGTCATCAGCTTTAGTAATCATGGCATAACTCAAAAACAAATAGTCGTAGCCCATTCAAATAAACGGCAAAATAAAGTGGATATGGCCATTTACTAACCACAGAATATTTTATATGCAAATAAAGTGTCAGTTTCAATCCCCTTACACATAAAAAGAAGCAATTTTCAAGTGAGACAGTATAACACCTGTTTTGGGGGTATTTTTGGCTATTTAAACTTATACTGTGAAAAAATGGCTTGTCCAATCGACATGATTTTTTTAGGCCAGTGAGAATTAAATGATCTTGACATCCTGCAATTCAAATTAAGTAAGTTAGTGTCGAAGAATTCGCTACACAACCGCATAACACTTGGTAAATTTAAAATTGTCATCTGATCTTAGCTGACCCGTTAAATATGACGTGAAAATTATTGAAAGCCTTGCAAAGTAGTTTTACAAAGTTAAGAACATCAAAAGTCTGTAACGTAACAATACTGGACTACGTGAAGTTGAAATACTGAAAATAACATGGGGACTTTTCACAATAGAAGAAACAGACGGAACAAAAAAAAATGATATTATTCGGTTTCTGGCGTTTGAAGCGACTCCATAGTCCGGGGCCATAGTTCGCTTCGGCATAAGATTCCTTTTATCGATTTTGTTACTGTAGCTCTTTCGCCGACGCTTCTGTAGCAAAATCTTTTTGACGTCGACGTCTCTTATGCTTACAAATTCTAGAGATGAAACATTTCAGAAACGATGCCGTTATATTCCGATGCACACCTTGGATTAATTTTCATAACGTAGACGCATCATTTCAAATGAAAAGCCAAGAATGGTGCAATGGTAATTTGCCGCTTATTTCCCTAGACGTCAAATACACGTTATCCACAAGGACGTTTGTTTCACGCTGAAAGGCAGGAGAAGTAACAATAGAAACTATTCTTTGTCAAATAGCTATGCCAGGATAGCCTTTGAAAACGTTTTTACCATTTTGACGGCGATTACCATTTAGGCATTGATCATTAGCTGCAGTGACGTCAATGACGCTAGAGAACGAAATTCGGTTTTCAAACATTGTGTTTCAACAACATATGTTCACGTATGGATACCTCAATGTATGGCTGATGTGTTGGTATTGCAAAGGAGACTGAAGCGATGCCTGATCGACCGGATCATGAACAGAATAATGTGTATGTATTCAACAGAATGTCATTTTTCAAGCAGCTGTCCGAATAATTCCATTTCAGCATTTCCGAATGCGTAAAAGGTTAGCGAAAGATATGACCAAAATAATAAAAGTTGTTTATCTTGGCTATATGACGTGTCAAATGTGACTGAGGCGTTTTTTGTTGACGTCAGTATATTATTTCAAAGGACGTATTAGGTCCCCGCCCATTGGGGCCCAGGAGAAATAGATGGGCTGCTTGTGCCTCCAGGCAAAGCTTCTGATGTACTGACCAACCATCTATTTACTGGTTAACCGCTCTAGTCTGAGCCTGCCCAGGAAAAGTGGCTTAGTCAAACCATCCATACATATAAGCCTTATTGGCTTAGTTGGGTGGTTATATTATTGAAGCACATTTTGAGTGTCATGACATTCTAATGTTGGGTGAAAGTCCCATAAAATGGAGGCAGCGTCCCGACATGACCTTTGACTGGGACGTAAGCAAATTCAAAATGACTTATTCTTAAACAAAATGCACAAAAATACCTTTAATTGCATGATGTCTACGTTTCGTCCGTAGCAGACCTTAACAGAACGATAAAAAAGTGATACGCCTTGATCAAATCGCAACTGACCACATCGGATCGTAACAGACCGTAATCGAACGTGATAATTATCGTGATAGACCGTCGATAACCGTGGAGTATCTTAGCGCCAGCGTGTCATAACGGCTTATAAGTACCACGGCTTGTTACGCGTATCGTTATCCAACGTAAGAAAACTTAACAAGACGTAATAGATCTTGAAAACAGAGAAAAGTATGACAAAAATTACACGGCTTGCTACGTTTCGAGCAAATGGGGCTGGCGTGGCGCTAGGAACATTGTGTTAACGCAGCTATAAACTATTCAGTGACATGCCAAACGGAAGATCATTCGTTCGTTGGAACAGATAGCATGGAATTAGAGCACCTAACTTCCCTCGCAGAAGAAACAGCTGGTTCTATAGATCCAGACAGTAGTGACATAAGTTGATCTGATATCAATGTCATTGTAGACGATCGTGAACCGCTTACTCAAATAACGGAGCAACTACAAGACTTATTACCGGCTGTGACTGCTCATCTTTCAGAACATAGTCGCTGGTCGGAGTGCCCTTAATATTCAAAAGTATTTTCGTTTGCTTATTTGTTTAACTGTGCGTATGCTACTTTGTTGTACTCCAGTCATGGTTACTTTCATAGCGAAAATTATCCGATCTGAAAGATTACTCAAAAGTCAAGGTATGACCAAAGGCCATAAGAAGATTTATAGAGGTATGAATATTGATGAAAACTCGCATGCGCAAACCATTACCGGACTTCCGTAATAAACTGAACTAAATATGTTTGCTTTCGCAAAACCAAACAAAAAAACATTTCAAACAAAAAGCCAATGGTCTTTTTGTTGTTATAAACAGAATCTAGCGCCAGTTGACTTGCAACAGTAAATTTACGTTAAAATGGCTTGTGTCTGTACTAACTACTTACAGCAATAGAATGATTGCTGCAAGTTCATTTGTCGGATTTGCATCGACCAACGTGCCTATTTTGTCCAATTTGGTTTCATTTCATAAACCACACATTCTCTGGAAGTATTTTACACGCCTTATTTCGCATACATAATGTAGATGTCCGAGCAATATCGGCCAGCCCTAACATGAAATCTGAAAATAAATTAATAAATAATAAAACAAAAAATTCCATTTCTCACAGCGGTATTATCTGTCCTAACTTAAAGTTATTCATTTAGTGTGCTACTTTGACATTTATTGGACGTTTTGTGCAATAATTACAGCTATAAACATTCTACTCAGAAATTCTACATTCATGTTTTTCATTTATGTCCATTACTACCCAAATTGGAAAAGAAAACCCTAATTAGCGTTATTTTGCTGCCTGTGACGTCACTATTCAATAGCCTCATTCTGCACATAGCACTATTTAATCACATCCTTGATAGATATATACACCTAATGACCATCGATTCCTAAACTTATTTGAGCCTGTGCGTGAGAAAACAAACAATTTGGGTTTCCGACCAGGTCCGACACAAACCGGGCTGTACAGTCACAGAAGATGGTTAGAGGCTGGGGATTTTGGATTTAGAAAGTAGAGGAATTGTACTATCCGTGTAGCGAAAACAAAGGCGCTGATCAGCTTCGCAGTTACTGCGAAGCTGATCTGCGCTTTTGTTTTCGCCTAAGCAGATTGTTGGTTTTCCCATGCAGCGGCTAATTTTCGAAAATAATGTCTGGCATGGAAGCTAACGGCAGTTATTCCCTAAAACCAAATCCTGAGATACATCAGATGTTTTATTTTGCTATCGACTGTCGTCAAGTAACTTTTGATATGTTTTTCAATAATTGTTTCTCTGTAAATTTGGACCCAAAGGGGAAACTTGCTTCTACATCTGACATAGGACTACGCGTGTCTCCTGCAAATTGATACTGCTGAAGAGTTATAAAAATACAATTCATACATAGGGCCTTCAAAAAGAAATTGCCTTGTGTATATTATATCTGTACTGGAGGCAAGCAGTATCATCATCACGAAAACATGTCCGTGTAATATATGCCCCCTTGAACCCCACTTTTATATAGCAAAACTGGGGTATGCAGGGCAAAAGTAAGAAAAATATCAATTTTTTTTCTACTGAAAATTATCATTTTTTACAACTTTAAAAATCTCTTTATATTGCATGGGCATGTTTTCGTAATGTTTTCTAACCTGTGAAATGTTTCAAGACCATTTTTCTTCAGGACAAGCGAACACCGAATGAAAAGAACATGACAATATCACCCGTTTGTGTTGAAAAACATGGTCTATCATCAAAGGTAATGACAGGTGTCCTGATATTTCGGCCAGTCAGTATGTGCATATGTGGATGTTGCTCTTACAAAAATATACCGGGTTCCGCAGCCAACGAAATTCGTCATTAAATTTTGAATAACTTTTTGTGGTTTCAGTCGATTCATCCGAAATTCCGAATATACGTAGTCAAATATACGTAGTCAAAGACGACCTGTGAAAATCAGCCGTCAGACTTTTTTTGTTCGCCTGCAATAGCGTAAATACTGGCGAAGGGGTCATTTTGAAAAATGAAGGAAATCAGCGATTTTGGTGAATATCTTGCTAAACTGTGCAAACCACCCTAATTTTAAGCAGTGAAAAACATTGAAAAACGACTTTCCCACAGCTGCAATACACTGTATTCAATAAGGCTAGGTTGCCAACACAAAATAAAGCATATGGTTGACATCTGCAGTGACGTCGACCACGTGACCAAGTGAGGTTGAACGCCTGAAAACAAGCATTTTATCGGGTACTGAAAACCAATGCCAATTTCTGGCATTGAGTCGTGGGTGACAACATTGATATTGCCATACACTCATCGGACGATCATCCAAGATTTGAATCGTGTGAATTGTTTTGAAAAATTTCGAGCCCGCGCGTGCGGGGCACGGAAAATGCATTTTTGTACCCTGGGGCGTGTTCCCGCGCATGCGCATTAAAATCTCAGATTTGATAACACACAAAAATTTTCGAGTCATTTTAATGATGTTTGGGCACCAACATTTTCACATAATTGACCAATTCAAAAGATGCGTGCAAAAAATAAAGTTGCGTTGGCTGTGGAACTCAGTTTTATGGCGCATGTGCGTTCAATCAAAGATACAGTATTTAATTCAAAATAAGCTGTAAAATTACTGTTATATGTTGATATGAGACGCTTCATGATTTAAACAAATAACTTAATCATATACCAAACATAATGGTTTCATGACATAGCTTGTGTTACGTTCATGTTATGTCATAAGCATATGTCTAATCCAAACAAAACCGTTATTGTCAATCAAAGGATAATTCGGCAATAAAATATCTTAATTCTAGAAAGTTGAGGTCAAATGAATTTGAACCACTGCATAAAAGGAATTGGCTGTCATTTTAATTTAACAGCAAGTGATTAGTTAACTGAGAAAGAAATGTCATAAAACAGTGAACACATCGACGGAATGATTGTCTGTGAAATGTGAAACAAAAACATTACAATGCATGAAGAAGGATATAAAACTTAAAAAAAACATGCTTTTAGAACTGCAGAAAAAGTGTGACTTGAAGGTAATTAATCCCGCCCGATAAAATGAAATGTTCCATGCTATACTGGTGTGCCAAAAACGGAAATCTACCTCACCTCATTCCTCAGGAGTGAATGTAAATTTATAGTATGACCAGGTTTGGGGGCCTTTCACTTATTATCTGTCAGCCATGTTTCAAAGATGCTCAACAGGTGTAATGTTATTAAATTAGGGTACCATGCACAAATTGGGCAATTCGTAAGGTACATGTAGCAAATTTCTTTCAGCCATTTATAAATCATTTTTATTACAATTAAGGAAGGCAGAGAAAAACACTACACAACAGCAGCTGGTATCAGACAATCAGTCAATATTTGACACCAAATGCAGACATTCTTTAACTCATTTAGCAATGTGTCAATTCTCTTAGGGATAACATTCTCAGAATGATATGATTTCCTGTTTATGACATTAATGGAACATTTACGAGCGTTGCCACGGTCATCTTTAGAAATTACAGCGCATTAACGAATTATTTTCTAACATGCACGTGTTGTGTTAAAAGTCAATGAAAGCAAGTATTTTGTTGGAGTTCGTAACGTTTGTTGTTGTTGTTGATTCAGTTTAAATAACGCACCCTTCAAGAGTATTTCAGCTCATCTGAGACGGGCCAATCAGTAGGTGGGACGAAAACGGGAGAATCCCGAGAAAAACCACCTGGCACAGACTTGGCTTGTCTCAAATGTGCGCCGTGTGTGTGGCTCGAACCTGCACCAGACACAGCCGTGAGATGATCACATGAAATATCAGCGCTCTTTACCACTCGGCCACGGGGTCGGCCTCGTAACATTCGTGAGTATACATAGAGTTCACCAGTTGGTTTTATAATATTCTATTCCAATGCGGTACCTAGAGTTTTATTCTCTTTGGAATATTCAGTACGTTGGCAGCATCGATACATTTTAAGCAATGTATATGCACTGATTGTAGTACCATAATCTGGAAGAGGCACATTTCAAATTTTTAGCTATCCGTCCACAACCAATGTTGACTTGATGTTGCTATTCGTTTTTCTCTGATCTAGCGTTATGCCAGCTTCTTGGCCCTCCAAGCGTCTATAGTGTTCGCTTTCATCACACATGGAAAATTGTGGACCTGGGCCCAGAATTACAATGCTTCCTTAAAGTTAAGGCCCACCTTAGTTAAGGTGACAAATTTTGACGCGATATTGTACCGTCAAAATCAATAACTGTATTTAGTAAAATATACAGGTGTCTAGAATAAAATGTTATTTACACAATAAAACCTTTAAGTTTGATTTCAGTAAACTTTAAATGCATCTTTTGGGATGCTGACATTCACCACGTTAACTAAGGTCTACCTTAACGTTAAGGGAGCATTGTAATTCTGGGCCCTGATATTGTGATTCGGCAATGTACGCTTGAAGTTTACTCATTTTCGCTTGAATTCCTTCAATTATTTTACTATTATTCAAAACTCATTCGACTTTCAACAGATGTAAATGTGAAAGCTAGTTTGGTAGAATCGAAATAGAAATAATAGGTTACAGACGTCAGTCGTGATGGCTTGTTTTGCATGCTGTTTGACAAATGCGATAATATATGGACTGGGCACGTAAAATAGCTGTACAGCGGCTAAGTACAAGTAAATGAAAATCAAACTACAACATGCATCTTTAAATCTACCTATCGTCATAGAACTTCACTACTCACTGCTAATATGCAAATATATGTTTGTTTTTTTTTTTTAAAAATTCCGTTTTACGTCCCTTTCAAGATTATTTCAGCTCATATGAGACGGGCCAATCAGTAGGTAGGGCGAAAACGGGAGAACCCCGGGAAAGCGACCATATTAATGAGAATTGGGATGGGCCACTCTTCTCACTAGCCTCACCGCTAATATGCAGCCTACTAGACGTGCAGTATACTTGTAGATCAAGATATGGCTTGTCGTTTTGAAATCATTGCACTTATTGAGAAAAGGGATGACCCTTAAAGTAATATAAGGATGTAATGCCTTCGTATGCCATGGATTTCAATCTATCTCTGTTTACAATATTTCTGAGGAGAAATGTAAAAAGAAAAGTATAATATTTTTACAATGAACCATCGAGTAGTAACTCATCTACTCACTGAGTCCATTTCAAGCCTGTTCAATGGAATGTTTGTTAATCAAGAGAATTCAACATTTGACATCGACTGTAAATCATTTCCAAAAGGGATTTACAAAATGCTAATTTCATTACGAAAACATGCCCATGCAATATACAGATAGTTTTGAGCTATAAAAATTGAAAATTTTAGCTGTAACAAAATCAATGTTTCTCTTATTTTTGCTCAAAACATAGATTGTTGTTACACGTTAGAACCGATCGCCTGGCCGAGGCGGTTCTAACGAGTACCCACAATCTATGTTTTGGAGCAAAAATAAGAAGAAAAGGTATACCCCTGCATACGGCTCCAGTTTTGCCATACAAAAGTGGGGTTCAAGACAGTGGGTATACATGACAAAGACATGTTTTCTTGATGTTACGAAGGGTTGTTTCTATGATTTAAATGTGGAAGTTCAATGACTATTGAGCTTGAAGCAACCGTTCTATTAGATTTTGACTGGAATGGGAATTGCTTATATCTTATTTCAACGCTTTAAATTGCAACGTCAAAACTAAGAATCTACAATATAGTTTCAAAAATGAGTGGTCAACTTTTGGGCGAATAGCTGCTTTCTCGCCTTTCCGAATGTTCTCTCTGCATCGGTACCTTTTTATAGTTATAGTTGTTTTCCTGCCTTTGATTTAGCCGTGGCAACTTCTATAATATTATGCCACATTGTTCAGACGTTTTACATTTACTATTTTGATCAAACAATTAAAGGTGAAAGTAGGCAATGCTCAGAGAGAAATTCCCATTCCAAAAACCGAGATGGGAAAAACAATATGACAATCAGGTACTTCTACTAAGAGAACATATCGTTAGCCTAGTGAACAGCTATTTCCCAATAAGCGGTCAGTCAATTACTCAAACTTCACAAATATATGAAAACGTATATAAGGTGCAAACAGCACAAAAATTCAACGTCAAAACATAAAACACAACAAAGGAATCGCCTTGGAACGATCAGTCATATAAAGTTACAGGACAGGGGCTTGGAAATTGTTTTGAAAAACCATCCATGCTTTTTAACCTTAATTGTATACTTTGACATAATGCATCAGCTTGTGTTTTTCTTTTGCTCCGGATTTCAGTAAGTTCGGCTCCCATCGTCGGGCAGCTTAATGAATCTGTGATTCCTCGTTTTGATTCATCATTGTGGTTATCAAGATTTATTTATTTGTCATTGATGATCCATTGACTAGTTAGAGATACACCACGAGGACCGAACGACTAACTGCTGCAGAAAATGAGGGTGAGGTAAGTCGATTTAAGCCCCAAGTAATTTTACATTGCTGATAGTTCTGTTGTGTTTCTATTTGTTTTATGTTTTGGAGTCCAGTTTTTGTGCTGTTTGAAATTTATGTACGTTTTCATGGTTTTAGTTAAGTTCGTTTGACTGAGTTGCCGCCTTTTGGGAAATAGCTGCTCACACGGCTAACGATATATTTTCTAAGTATCAGTACTGAATTGTCAAATTGAATTAAGATTTGTCCCATCTCGGTTTTTGGAGTAGAACTTTCCTTCTGATTGTGCCTTTTTCTGATCAATGCCTACTTGTACTTTTCAATTAAAACAACACAAAATATATAATAATTGTAAAGTAGGATAGAGTCTTGACAATAAACTCATTTCAGAAATTTCCCATTTTTAGCGTAAGGATCACAGCCATAGCTCGAATGTGTGGAAGGATGACACGATATGCTATTTATTTCATGTTATTTTATTCATCACACACACTTCTTCCAATCCCTAGGCGCACAAAGTGCAAAACTTTCGTTGTAATAATCATATGGTAGAGAGTGTGTCAGACATTTCTTGGCAAACGCTAAACTAATCCGTTGTTGTTATCCCGTAAAGCCTGATTTGATACAAAATTTTCCTCAATCCGATCCATTAAATCATAGAGACGTCCCAACTTCGAATACTTTTTCTCGTTTGTTTTCTAAGACATAAAATATTTACGAGGGTCACCACAATTAGGCGGTAAAGTTATTGGATTATCTTTGCAATGATTAGTTTGGTGTCTTGGCACGACGCATGCGTTTTCGCCTCTCTTAAACACAGCTGAGAAACATGTGGTACGATTGGGTGACGATGTTATTAAATTAGTATACCATGCACAAATTGGGCAATTCGTAAGGTACATGTAGCAAATTTCTTTCAGCCATTTATAAATCATTTTTATTACCATTATGGAAGGCAGAGAAAAACACCACACAACAGCAGCTGGTATCAGACAATCAGTCAATATTTGACACCAAATGCAGACATTCTTTAACTCATTTAGCAATGTGTCAATTCTCTGAGGGATAACATTCTCAGAATGATATGATTTCCTGTTTAAGCCATTAATGGAACATTTACGAGCGTTGCCACGGTCATCTTTAGAAATCACAGCGCATTAACGAATTATTTTCTAACATGCACGTGTTGTGTTAAAATTCAATGAAATCAAGTAATCTGTTGGAGTTCATAACGTTTGTTGTTGTTGTTGTTGATTCAGTTTAAATAACGCACCCTTTAAGAGTATTTCAGCTCATCTGAGACGGGCCAATCAGTAGGTGGGACGAAAACGGAAGAACCCCGAGAAAAACCACCTGGCACAGACTTGGCTTGTCTCAAATGTGTGTGTGGCTCGAACCTGCACCAGACACAGCCGTGAGATGATCACATGAAATATCAGCGCTCTTTACCACTCGGCCACGGGGTCGGCCTCGTAACGTTCGTGAGTATACATATAGTTCACCAGTTGATTTTATAATCGGCTATTATAATGCGGCACCTAGAGTTTTATTCTCTTTGGAATATTCAGAACGTTGGCAGCATCGATACATTTTAAGCAATGTATATGCATTAATTGTAGTACCATAATCTGGGAAAGGCACATTTCAAATTTTTAGCTATCCGTCCACAACCAATGTTGACTTGATGCTGCTATTCGTTTTTCTCTGATCTAGCGTAATGCCAGCTGATACCAAAACGTCTACACTCACCTGGAAAATTGTGGACTTAATATTGTGATTCGACAACGTTCGCTTGAAGTTTACTCATTTTCGCATGAAATCCTTCAATTATTTTACTATTATTAAAAACTCATTCGACTTTCAACAGATGTAAATGTGAGAGCTAGTTTGGTAGAATCGAAATAGAAATAATAGGTTAAAGACGCCAGTCTTGGTAGCTTGTTTTGCATGCTGTTTGACAAAAATGCGATAATATTTGGACTGGGCACGTGAAATAGCTGCACAGCGTATTTGAACTGAGCTAAGTATAAGTACATGAAAAGCAAACTACAGCATGTATCTTTAAATCTACCTATCGTCATAGAACATCACTACTCACTGCTAATATGCAAACATTTTTAATTCAGTTTGACGTCCCTTTCAAGATTATTTCAGCTCATATGAGACGGACCAATCAGTAGGTGGGGCGAAAGCGGGAGAACCCCGGAAAAAAACACCTGGAACACCCGCAAGCAGAACTTGGCTTGTCTCACATGTGACCAGAGCGGGCCTTGAACCCACACCAGACACAGCGGTAAGATGATCGAGTGATTAAGAGAAATCGCTCTTAACCGCTCCTCGGCCACGGGGCTGCCTGCAAATAAAAACTGAAACTGAGATCCTTTAAGAGAAGCGACCATATTAATGAGAATTGGGATGGGCCACTCTTCTCACTAGCCTCACCGCTAATATGCAGCCTACTAGACGTACTGTATACTTGTAGATCAAGATATGGCTTGTCGTTTTGAAATCATTGCACTTATTGAGAAAAGGGATGACCTTTCAAGTAATAGCAAACACACATGTGTTTGCTAAAGGGTATACGTATATAGTTATTGTTGTTGTTGTTGTTGTTGTTACAAAGCGAGAGGCACAAACCAGAAGGTAAAAGCTGTGGACGGCAATTTTTGTAGACAATTCAGATGTCGGGAAATGTGTAGTTTATTTTTCTTTTCTAGACTATTTATTTTTTCTTTATGAAACGTAATTCCATATGTGCCACTTCAGATCAAATTTGTTACAAAACTCTGACAAAAATATTAAAAACAAAATTTACAAATTCAGACGACAATCTCTGACTGTATATATCCCAAATGATGATCGTCCATGTGAATATTTTGAAAACCAGTCTGCGGTTCGAATTTACGGGAAGGAGTTAAACCCGGGATCAACGCTCGGGACCCGATAGAGAAGGGTCGTTTCGGTCGCGTGAATCATTTTGGTCTTAAGACCGCTCCCATGCTCATGTGTCATGCTCAAATCCAATGGCACTATCCAAATGGCTGAAACCATATACAAGTTGGTGGCTGGCTGGCGTGTGATTGGCAATAAACTCGTTCATCATAGCAGGATATTCTGTCTTCAGTTACAGGGTATGGCAAACTAGACAGACGTAGGAGTAAGGTAGGCGGCAGGCAGGATAGATTAGTAGGTGGCGATGTATAGGGTGTGGTGATGGTAGGAATGGGATGGGGGAATGACTGATTGGGAGATGGTAGGGCAGAGTAAGGAAGGAGGTGAAGGTAAGGTAGGGCAGTGAATAGTGGTAGTGATAGGGGTGTGTAGGGGAGAACGGGTGGAGAAGGGTAGGGCAGATGGAGAGTACGGTAGGGCAGGATGGGGTGGGTAGGGGGTTGTGTGGTGGTGGTAGGGGTGTTTAGGGAGAAGGACGTTTGTGGTGGGTGTTGATGTGTAGGGAGTAGGTATAGGGAAGTGTAGGAGGTAAGGTATGATACAGTATGAAGTGGGGTATGAAGTAGGGGCAAGGTGGGAACAGGTGAGGTGGTTTGGTAGTGGTTGGTAGGATAGGGGAGGTGGTTGGGTAGTGGTGGGTAGGATAGGGTAGGGTAGGGGTGGTGGTTGGATCATGGAGGGAGGGGAGACGGTATTGTTTAGGTCCCGGGTCATTCGGTTCCCGGGTCATTTTGGTCCAGGGTAAATTCGACCCCTGGTCATTTCAGTCCCGGGTCCTTTCGAACCGGTTGATTTCGATCCAGTCATTTCGGTATAGGGTCGTTTCGGTCCCGGTGCTTTCGGTCCGGGTCATTTCGGTCCAGGGTCATTTCGAATTAGGGTTGTTTCGATCCCGGGTGGTTTCGGTTACGGGTCATTTTGGTCCCGGGTCGTTTCGGTCTCGGGTCTTTTAGTCCCGGTACGTTAAGGACCGAGTCGTTTTGGCTCCGAGTCATTTCGGTCCAGGATCGTTTCGGTCCCGGGTCGTTTCGATCCCACGTCGTTCATTTCAGTCCCGGGTCGTTTTGTAACGGGTGTTTCAGGCCGTGTCGTTTCGGTCTCGGATCATGGTTGTTTATGTGCTACTTACTTACCTACCTCTACAGGAGACTTGTAGACCATTTTGGTACATAACCTGGTATTCTCTCACTGGACACGCTGGACGAAACGATTATGATTCCGATTATCAACTAAAGTTTCTAGGGTAAGGTTTACCGTGTGTGTGTTTGCAGATAAGGCAGTGTGCCTTTATTTGATATTATAAGGATATTAATGCCTTCGTATGCCATGGATTTCAATCTATCTCTGTTACAATATTTCTGAGGAGAAATGTAAAAAGAAAAGTATAATATTTTTACAATGAATCATCGAGTAGTAACTCATCTACTCACTGAGTCCATTTCAAGCCAGTTCAATGGAATGGTTGTTAAATTGATGAGATTGACCTCAGATGGCGAGAAAACAGTTAATTAGAAGATCACATGTCGTAAGTCAGTTGGTTAATGTCCCAAATGGGCTCTTTGTTGTCGTTTAACCTATATTTGACGGTTTTCCCATTATCAATTGGGTGAGTCCACTTATCATTTTAGGGGTGTTAAGAGTGATTTTTTGAATGTTTATCTCATTTTTGATGAAATTCCTCCAAGCAAACAGAATAGCCCCAGATGGGACGCCGCGTTCTGCGGCGTCACATTTTGGGCAATGCTGTTTTCCTTTGTCCCATAAATGGGACGCCAGGCTTATATGAATCAAGAGAATTCAGCATTTGACATCGACTGTAAATCATTTCCAAAAGGGATTTACAAAATGCTAATTTCATTACGAAAACATGCCCATGCAATATACAGATAGTTTTGAGCTTTAAAAATTGAAAATTTTAGCTGAAAAAAAAAATCAATGTTTCTCTTATTTTTGCTCAAAACATAGATTGTGGGTACACGTTAGAACCGACCGCCTCGCCGAGGCGGTTCTAACGAGTACCCACAATCTATGTTTTGAAGCAAAAATAAGAAGAAAAGGTATACCCCTGCATACGGCTCCAGTTTTGCCATACAAAAGTGGGGTTAAAGACAGTGGGTATACATGACAATGACATGTTTAGGGTTGTTTCTATGATTTAAATGTGGAAGTTCAATGAATATTGAGCTTGAAGCAACCGTTCTATTAGATTTTGACTGGTATGGTAATTGCTTGTATCTTATTTCAACAGTTTAAACTGCAACGTCAAAACTGAGAATCTACAATATAGTTTCAAAAATGAGTGGCCACCTTTCTGTTTTAGGCGAATAGCTGCTTTCTCGCCTTTCCGAATGTTCTCTCTGTATCGGTGCCTATTTATAGTTATAGTTGTTTTCCTGCCTTTGATTTATCATTGTCGCGAGATCAGCGATTCAGCGATACCTCATCTTGATCTCTCGCATTTGACGCTTTGAATTGTGGGATATAGCCGATTTTGGCTACAGACGACACACGAAGAAAGCTGGGACATCCTGCATGAATTTCCCAGATCCCATTGGCCAACTGCGACAGGTCAGTGCGTGAAGCGCTACCTGTCAGTGACAATGTTGATTTAGGCTTGACATTGTGTTCTGATTGCACCGGCTCTGATTAATTGTTTATTTTATTCTTTTCAGCCGTGATAACTTCTATATGCCATATTGTTCAGACGTTTTACATTAACTATTTTGATCAAACAATTAAAGGTGAAAGTAGGCAATGCTCAGAGAGAAATTCCCACTCCAAAAACCGAGATGGGAAAAACAATATGACAATCAGGTACTTCTACTAAGAGAACATATCGTTAGCCTTGTGAGCAGCTATTTCCCAATAAGCGGTCAGTCAATTACTCAAACTTCACAAAGATATGAAAACGTATATATAAGGTGCAAACAGCACAAAAATTCAACGCCAAAAACACAACAAAGGAATCGCCTTGGAACGATCAGTCATATAAAATTACAGAACAGGGGCTTGGAAATTGTTTTAAAAAACCATCCATGCTTATTAACCTTAATTGTATACTTTGACATAATGCATCAGCTTGTGTTTTTCTTTTGCTCCGGATTTCAGTTATTCGGCGCCCATCGTCGGGCACCTTACTGAATCTGTGATTCCACGTTTTGATTCATCATGGTGGTTATCAAGATTTCTTTATTTGTCATTGATGATTCATTGACTAGTTAGAGATACACCACGAGGACCGAACGACTAAGTACTGCAGAAGATGAGGGTGAAATCGATTTAAGCCCCTAGTAATTTTACATTGCTGATAGTTCTGTTGTGTTTCTATTTGTTTTATATTTTGGAGTCCAGTTTTTGTGCTGTTTGAAATTTATGTACGTTTTCATAGTTTTACTTAAGTTCGTTTAACTGAGTTGCCGCCTTTTTGGAAATAGCTGCCCACTCGGCTTACGATATATTTTCTAAGTATCAGTACTGAATTGTCAATTAAGATTTGTCCCATCTCGTTTTTTGGAGTAGAATTTTCCTTCTGATTGTGCCTTTTTCTGATCAATGCCTACTTGTACTTTTCAATTAAAACAACACAAAATATATAATAATTGTAAAGTAGGATTGAGTCTTGACAATAAACTCATTTCAGAAATTTCCATTTTTAGCGTAAGGATCACAGCCATAGCTCAAATGTGTGGAAGGATGACACGATGTGCTATTTATGTGATGTCATTTCATTTATCACACACACTTCTTCCAATCCCCATACACACAAAGTGCAAAACTTTCGTGATAATAATCATGTAATTCAGAGCGTGACGAAAACTTGCCTATGCAATATGTATAGCTTTTTATGCTGAAAAAATTTAAATTTTTAGTAGAAAATGTTTGATATTTTTCTTATTTTTGCTCAAAGCATAGATTATGGGTACTCGTTAGAACCGACTCTAACGAGTACCCACAATCTATGTTTTGGAGCTAGAATAAGAAAAATAGGTATACCCCTGCAAACCCCAGTTTCTCTATATAAATGTGGGGTTCAGGGGGTATGCTTTTCATGGACATATTTTCCTGATGTCTTGGCAAACGCCAGGCTGATTTGATACAAACATGTCCCCAAACCGACCCATTAAATTATTAATACGTCCCAACTTCGAATACTGTTTCTCGTTTATTTTCCAAGACATTAAATATTTACGAGGGTTATCACAATGCCTATTATTAGGCGGTACAGTTATTGGATTATCTTTACAATGATTAGTTTGTTGTCTTGGCACGAAGGATGCGTCTTAAACACAACTGAGAAACACGTGGTACGGAATGAGTGACGCACAATGAAATTTTGTTCGAAGTTGAGATGAGAAATTCGAGTTTTCTCCTATAGCGTTTACTCTTTTGACTAATAGATAGGAACAGTCAGTGCAGAAATCGAACATTTATTGAAGGAATCCAGTTTATTTCGTTGTCGCAAACACTTCCGCCCGATGAACTTATAGTACTTCCAACACAGTAACATTGAAGTGTTTGCGAAAACAAAATAACCGGGATACATGTACCAGAAATAAAGGTTGTAAAATGCCATTGACGATTACAATAAATAAATATAATGGTTTGATCCTTTGGAAGCAGTAAAACGTTCAAAGGGAGATAGTATGGACTATATTGCGCAATTTCGGGTAATGAACCCTCATCAGTAGCCCTCTTTAAATCGGCAACGAAAGCCAGACTATAGTGCTGCAATTTCGAGAATTTATACGAGAAGTCTAAATCAAAGACACATTCCTAAACGGGGTCAAGTAATTAAATTATTTCTTAGAAGTATGTTTCTAAACGTGTTTTGAACACCCTGAATGTTTTTACTGATCTCAAAGGATAGAAAGAAAAATATAATCAGCACTATGGATGATGTACGGGTAGACTTTTTAGGGCCGCCACACGGCACAACGCCAGCTGCAGTTATAGCAAATAAAATATAATGGTTTGATCCTTTGTAAGCAGTAAAACGTTCAAAGGGAGATAAGATGGACTATATTGCGCAATTTGGGTAATGAACCCTCATCAGTAGCCCTCTTTAAACCGGCAACGAAAGCCAGACTATAGTGCTGCAATTTCGAGAATTTATACGAGAAGTCTAAATCAAAGACACATTCCTAAACAGAATTGTTGAATTGTCGACCAAGTAGCGGTGTACGAGTACCCAACTAAATGGTGAACAACCAGCTACACTTTGCTCGAATTAGTTGTAGACGGGACAGGCAATGCTACTTAATACATCAGATACGTGAATATTTTTCCAATGACAAATACACAAGACACTCAACTATTTACCGCATATTAATGCCAGAAGGACGTTTGATAATAATTCTAGGCTCTCACTGGCTGTCTGAGATGAATTTCTTCATTAATTCTTAGACCGGAGACATCTGATCCTACTGAACAATTAACGGGCCCCTTAATGGCGCACGATTTCCGGTAGAGAAGTAATAAACTTCCGTGTTGTCTTTATAAGCTGAACGCAAGACGAGTGAGCACGTGATCTGAAAAAAAAAAGATAACTGCTTGACGTATTACTGGGCATTATTGTTAGTATACAAATATAGATAAATGATTACTAGTACATGGATGGCTCAGCGATCAGGTTGTGATACTAGATATTGGATTGAAAAATTTCTGTTCTTGCTGTATGGATGACAGCATAATCAGATAACAGCATAATAGACATTTTTCACTTTTGAACGTAAATGCTGCTGGTGCGTGCGGTTACGACTTTCTGTGTGATGGGGGACGACTCGTGAGGGCATATGTGAGACTAAGACGAGGGACAATATGAAGAATTACACAGTCAAAACTACCTACAGCCCAACGGAGACGAATTAAATAAGACATGCAATAAATGTTATAGTGTAGGATGTCTATCTCTGTAGCTCAGTAGGTAGCCAGCTAGTATTCAAAACGAAAGGTTCTGGGTTCGAGTCCTGGTAGGACCGCTTTTTTTTCTTTTCTTTATTTGTCTCCCCTGTGACAATAAAGCTGAGGAAATAAAAAAAAAATGTATTATCAGCTGATTATATTTATTGGCGAATGCAAGAATCAGGAAATGCCCTTGTGCATAAAATACTTAAATCGTAAAGGAATTGAAATGCGAGACGGCACCTCACATTAATGTTTCTCTCTTGTTGACTTTTAACCTGTTGAAATCGACAGCTCGATCGTATTTGTTTTGGTAGAAGAGCTGATCTTCGAGCGATCCTCATGTCTATATTTCTTTCTTGGGGACATAAAAATGTTCATATTCTGAAGGCTTGTACAGGAATAATGTGGCTAGGATAAGTTAGCCACCCTGAATGACTTTAAATGTTTTCCGCGGACGTAAGGCACTAACTCAAATAGTATAGTGTACCTGTATAGACATATGTATATATATATAAGGTGTAAAAACTACAGTTTCACGTGCTGTCTCGTGAGCGAACATAATTCATTTGGCACGTTTATACATGTATTTCAAACAGATACTAGAAAGCTTGGTGGGGTTTATTTGGTTGATGTTTCGTTTTGATCCCATACAACACCCATCTGCATGTCATAAGGGCGATATCCTAACTACATTATGCATATAGTCATACTAATAATTTGAGGTTTTGTAGGCCTTCAACAGTATTTCAGCCATATCGAGTGCGATAATTACGAATTTTAGATGATTTTTGCAAGCCACAGGCTTTCTGTATGATCCTCATTTATTCTCTTGTAGTATGCGTGCTGTTTGTCTGGTTGACTTCAAATAAATATAATTAATCTTCAAACTAACACAGTGTTATTTTCAAGTAAATAAATGATAAAAAAAAAAGAAACATCTAGTCTTTTTTTAGCTCACCTGAGCCGAAGGCTCACAAGGAGAGCTGATAGGATGGTCATGATCCGTCGTCCGTCGTCCACAATCTTCTTCTCTAAAACCACTTGGCCAATCAAGTTGAAATTTTATGTGGAGCCTCCTTGTGTAGCGGCATTTCAAGTTTGATCGCGAAATCCATGTCACATGACCAATATGGCCGCCACGCCCATATATGGTAAAAATCACTCAAAAATCTTCTTCTCCAAACCGGCGAGCCGATTCCCACGAAACCATCAGTGACTCCAGCCCATCAAATTTTGGCAAAATGATGACCCTGGGATGACCTTGACCTATTTTACGGCAAGGTCAATTTTGGAAACATAGGCTTTTACATGGGAAAAAGTGAAAACTATTGATTTTTTTAAAACGATTGCAGCCAGAGACCTGAAAAGAGGTAGATGCAGACAACTAATGGAGTATATAAAAGTATGTGATTAAATTAGGTCAAGGTCATCTCTTGACCTTGGCCAGTCTGTTTCCATACACACTTTTCATACATCTTCATCTCTGAAACCGCTTGGCCAATCAAGTTGAAATTTATGTGGAGCATCCATGGGTAGGGGGATCGAAAGTTTTATCATGAAATCCGAGTCACATGACAAAGATGGCCGCCATCAGTGACTCCAGCCCATTATAGTTCGATAAAATGATGGCCCTGGGATGACCTTGACCTGTTTTACGGCAAGCTTAATTTTGGAAACAGGCTGTTACATGGGAAAAAGTGAAAACTATGGATATTTCGAAAACGATTGCAGCCTGAGACCTGAAAAAAGGCAGATGCAGACAACTAATGGAGTAGATGTAAGTATGTTATTAATTTAGGTCAAGGTCATCTCTTTACCTTGACCAGTCTGTTGTTCATACACTCTTTTAAAACATCTTCATGGCGGCCCCCGTGGTCGAGCGGTTGAGAGCGCTGTTTCTTAATCACTCGACCATCTCACCGCTGTCTCTGGTGTAGGATCGCGCCCCACACTGGCCACATGTGAGACAAGCCAAGTTCTGTTTGCGGGTGTGCCAGGTGGTTTTTCTCGGGGTTCTGCCGTTTTCGCCCCACCTACTGATTGGCCCGTTTCATATGAGCTGAAATTATCTTGAAAGAGACGTTAAACTGAATATATAAAAAAATCTTCACCTCTGAAACCGCTTGGCCAATCAAAGTGAAATTTTATGTGGAGCATCTATGGGTAGGGGGAACGAAAGTTTGTTTGTGAAATCTGGGTTACATGACCAAGATGGCCGCCACGCCCATATATGGCTAAAACCACTCAAAAATCTTCTTCACCAGAGCCGGCAGGCCGATTTTCACGAAAATCGGTATGTAGCATCGATGACTCCAGCCCATCATAATTTGATAAAATGATGACCCTTGGATGACCTTGATTTGCGGATCCAGACATTTTTACGAGAGGGGGTCCAACCAAAATGGTAAAATATTGTCGCAGACGAGGGGAGGGGTCCAAAAAAAATCCCAAAATTACCTTTCTTAGGTAAACTTTTCAGATTCCGAGGGGGGGGGGGGCGGACCCCCGGTGAGCGTTTACAGGACCATTGGTCCTCTGGTTTTCATTACGTGTTGCTAGACGGAATATTTCCATCGGTATTCTGTTAGACCTCTCCATACACAGAAAAGGAGCGAGGTCACGAAGTGTATCGGAGTGCAGGTTAGCCAGCTGATCAAACGTGCTGCGAACCTTGATTAACCCTAAAACAGGACAACAATATTCTGAATTTTAAGCGCGCATACACACTCTAACTCACAAACACACACTCACGCAAACACGTTCCGTAGAGGACTTTGTCTCGCAGTGGCTCAGTCAGTCGCCTCTTAAAATCACATGGCAAAAATAAATACGTAGTTGATATAAGACAGGTACATGATTTTAATAAGAACATTTGACTCGTTTCGCAGGTTGAGCGCGAGAACGAAACGCCTACAAATGAAAATTGTTGTCTTTCCGTTAAACTGTCTAATTCTGATGGAACAAGGAACCAGAAGTGACCTTTGACACGAAATATTTTCTAAAATCGCATCATATATATATCACTTATCATGTTTGCCATTAAAGATGCGTTACTCGTTCAATGCGAGTCGGATTTACAAATGCTTGGCGCGAATAAAATGCCTCCATTTTAACAGCTTCCAATGCAGAATTCGATTATTTTAGACACTCGTGTGTATAACTAGGCGTCGCTCGTTCGATAAACCGAGGTCCCGGCTTCGTATGACCATAACTGTTGGTGGGAAAAACCAATATCAACTATTTGTTATCGCCATGTGACATTTACATACTGGCTTATGTATATACGTACATTGGTTCTGCTAAGCTATATTTTCACGTGTTTTTCGTGAACGCACAGAAAACTTTATACATGTATACATGGCATGATTTACGATTTGAAACATAAGTTGATCTTTAATTTTATGTGCAGTTTTTTATTCTACGCCTTACAACGTTTTGACATATTTCAAGTCATCTCGAGCATGGTCGGTTATCCAAATCAGGATAACGTGTCCGTGAATACACCATGAACCACACTTTTATACAGCAAAACTTTGGTATGCATGGGTATACCTATTTTAAGCTCACATGAGCCCTTCGGCTCAAAAAGCGAGCTTATAGGATGACCATGCCCCCGTCGTCCGTCCGACGTCGTCCGTCAACAATTTCCATGATATTCTCCTCTGAAACCAAATGGCAAACCAAAGTTAAACTGCTTGCTTCTTAGGAAGGGGGAACGAAAGTTTGCATAAATGACCCAGGTCACATGACTAAGATGGCCGCCATAGCTATAAATAGCAAAAACCTTTAAAACAATTTCTTCCCAGAAGCAGAAGTCCTATGATTTTGAAACTAAGTTTGAAGCATAAGGCAATAGAGTTCTACAAAGTTGGTATACATCATAATGCTGGGATGACCTTGACCTATTTTATGGCAAGGTCAACTTAGGTCGCCCATGCATTTAAATGGGGAAAATAAGTTAAATGTAATTAAATGGTTGGAAACTCGCGATGAGCATGCAAAGGTACTGAAGATTTATGTCCGTGAAAACATTTAGTCCCCAGGGGTGTGTCTGCTCCTGCCCGGGGGCTATATACATGCATATGACCAAAATATTCAAACATCTCTGCAACCGCATGGCCGATCAAAGCCACACTTCATGGATAGGGAACGAAAGATTGTATAATTGGCAGCCATGGCTATAAACTGCAAAAACCTTTAAAATGTTCTTCAGAACCAGTAGGCCTATGATTTTTGAAACTTGGCATTAAGCATCTTCAAAGTTTATACATGGCCTAAATCATGACCCAGGGATGATATTGACCTATTTTACGGCAAGGTCAACTTAGGATGCCCATGCATCTAAAAACACAGATTGTGAGTACTCGTTAGAACTGCCTCTGCGAGGCAGTTTTAGCGTGTACCAACAATCTATGTTTTGAGCAAAATAAAAAGATAAAAAAATGTTGAACTGAAAATTTTCATTTTTTACAACTTTAAAAACACTGTATATTGCTTGTTAAGGTTTTGTTATGCTACATGTAGCGTCAAGATACACGGCACCATTTTAGTGCACATGTATTACACATGCTGACAACAGAGCTACATGTACAACACCTTGATCATTCTTAACCTTATGGGCATTTTTTGCGTCCGGAATCGGGCGAGCATAAATGCGCATAAGCTTCTTACTCAATCAGAATTTACATAAATAATAAATTTAATTGTATTGTTGATTTGAGGTTTGACGTTAATCCAACAGCAAAGGTCATATGGAAACGAGACATCAGTTTATAGTATCATCCGACAGACTTAAGGATCCCAGGATCAAACCCGCGGTCCCTGGTTTAAAAGGACGAACACATGCCGTTAACACTAACTGTTTTCGGCGTGTCAAGCAGCAATGTGGTTTGATAACTGATCCTACTTGATAATTTTTTTTTCTTTTCTTTTCTTTTCTTTTTTTTTTTTTTTTTTTTTTTTTGAAAAAAAAGCAATATCGCTTTGGCAACAACCATCACCAAGACAATGAACACTTCGTCGTAGGTTGTTGCCCAATTGATCAGTCTTACAATCACAGGTGACACAAACCAAATTCTGCTTGTGGGTGTGCCAAGTCGTTTTCTCAGGGTTCTCCCCTCCCCCCCCCCCCCCCACCACCTTGTTACTGATTTATCCGTCTCATATGAACTAAAATAATCTTGAACGGGGCGAAAATTGTATAAAAACGAAATTATGATCTGAAATGAGCACAATCAGACTCTTATCTGTAACCAAGTAACAATAGAATGACCTGGAATCGATACAATTAAATTTCACATCCTCACTAAGGTGGGCGTTGTGTAATTCTGGGCCCTAGTTAGATTTTAACAGATAGCAAAACTTCTCCGATGTTACTCGCGCCTATAAGAAAAAAAATGCATTTACATTCCATCATGCACGCATGCTAAATGTAAACCATATAACGAGGAATATTCGGGGTCTCACGTGCAAATAACAACTATTTACAAACTGGACCCTGGTCGCGACCGAAAGACGGAGTTACGCGTTGGATTGAACGCGCAGCCCGTTTTACGAGGCGACTGACTGAACCAATACGACATGGAGTGCTTTATGGAAACACTTTAGCAACTCATAAAATAATATTGTGTTATAGTTTTATTTTAATCATATTTATTTGAATTCAACCAGGTAAACAACACGCATACAATATCACACAGAATAAATATGGATCAAAAAGAAAACTTATGTCTTGCCAAATTAATTTACTACATCGTAACCAGCACACTGGCTATGGCTGAATTACTGTTGAAGGTCTACAATAAACAAAATTAGTTGTGTGGCTTGGCGAAATGTAGCTACATGTAGGATGTTGCCTCCATCGCACTTCGTATGGCATGCAGATGACTGTCGAATGAGCGAAACTTCGACATCAAGCTGATAATCTGTTTGAAATATATTTTCAGAATGAATTATGTTCGCTCACGAGACAGCACGTGAAACTGTAGTTTTACATCTGATAAACTCAGATATACATGTATCTGAACATGTACACTATACTATTTGATTTATTGTCTTGCGCATTTTAGTTCAGTTTTACGTCCCTTTCAAGATTATTTCAGCTCACCAATCAGTAGGTGGGGTGAAAACGTGAGCACCCTAAGAAAAACCACCTGGCACTCCCGCAAGTTGAACTTGGCTTGTATCATATGTGGCCAGTGTGGGGCTCGAACACACACAAGACACAGCGGTGAGATGAACGAGTGATTAAGAAACAGCGCTCTCAACCGCTCGGCCACGGGGGCCGCTTAGTCATTAGAGGCGGTCAGGATTATTTGTACAAGCCTTCAGAAAATAAATGTTGACGTGAGGATCGGTCGCGGGTCCGCTCTTCTGCCGATTACGATCAAGCTACCCGCGGCTTAAATCGGTGAAAAGACAAGACGTCTTAGTGAAAAACCTATACGTGTGGACTGCCTTCTCACTACACACTTTAATCCACAAATTAACGATTTTAGTATTAAATGCAGTAGTGCATTTTGTGAGTTTTGCATTTTGTTTTTCTTTTCTTTTCTTTTTCATTTTCTAAGCTATATTGTCACAGATGCGAAAAAAAGGAAGCAATTAAGAATAGAAAAAGAATTTTTGTCCTAGCCGGACTCGAACCCAGGACCTTTTGGTTTTATTCCATACATGCTACCTACTGAGCTACAGAGTAAGACGTCGTGGACTATTTCTTTTTTGCCTGTCTTGTTTAATTGGTCTCCGTTAGGCTATAGGTAGTTTTTACCAAGTAATTATTCATATCGCCCCTCGTCATCGTCTCAAATATGCCCTTACGAGTCGTCCCCCATCACACCGAAAATCGTAACCGCACGCGCCAGCAACATTTACGTTCAAAAGTGAAAAATGTCTATTACAGTAACAACAAAGCTCCATAATTTAATCTAAGTAGGTTTTTCGGAAAATTGTGAAAATTTATATTCGACTGACTACCATATTGACTGTTTTACACACGACAATCAAGCCGAACAGTCCTCATCTGTGGAATAATTGCCGTATAGCATTCTTTGTATGACTATCACATTGGATTCTGTTTACAGGTTTCATCAAACATTCCCTGAAACCTCATATACAGTTACTTAACAGCGCAATTGATGCCGACACTGTGATATGGCTTCTTTTGAAGCAAGGCAAACTAATAAGACAGAAAGACGGAAAGTATTCATTAAGTTTTTAGCTCACCTGAGCCGTCAGGCTCACAAGGTGAGCTTATAGTATACCCATGCTCCGTCGTCCGTCCGTCCGTCCGTCGTCCGTCCGTCGTCCACCATTTTCAAAGATCTTCTCCTCTGAAACCGCTTGGCCAATCAAAGCCAAATTTTACATGAAGCATCTATGGGAAGGGGGAACCAATGTGTATATAAATAATCCAGGTCACATGGCCGCCATGCCCATATATGGTAAAAACCGTTCAAAAATCTCCTTCTCCAGAACCACTGGACCGATTTCAACCAAACTTGGCATAAAGCATTAATGGCTCAAGCACTACAATGTGTATATAAATCATGACCCTATGATGACCTTGACCTATTTTACGGCAAGGTCAACATAGGTCGCGAATGCATTTGAATGGGAAAAATTGTTAAATTGTCATTTAAAGGAAAAATCTTGCAGAAAATGAGCAGTAGGACTGAATATTAATGATTCTGAAAAAAATTGGGCACCAGGGGCTCATCCGCCCCCACCTCGGGGTAATATACATGTATATCTCCATAATATTCAAACATCTTCTCCTCTGAAACCGCTTGGCCAATCAAAGCGAAATTTTATGTGAAGCATCAATAGGAAGGGGTAACAAATATGTATATAAAAAATCCAGGTCACATGACCAAGATGGCCGCCATGCCCATATATGGTAAAAACCGTTCAAAAATCTTCTTCTCCAGAACCAGTTGACCGATTTCAACGAAACTTGGCACGAAGCATCGATGGCTCAAGCACTACAATGTGTATATAAATCATGACCCTGTGATTACCTTGACCTATTTTACGGGAAGGTCAACATAGGTCACCAATGCATTTGAATGGGGAAAACTTTTAAAATGTCATTTAAAGTACAGGTCTTGCAGGAAATAGGCAGTAGGACTGGATATTAATGATTCTGAAAAAAAAATGGACCCCAGGGGCTCATGTGCCCCCCCCCCGGGGCAATATACATGTATATTTCCATAATATTCAAACGTCTTCTCCTCTGAAACCGCTTGGCCAAACAAAGCCAAATTTTAAGTGAAGCATCTATAGAATGGGGGAATCAATGTGTATATAAATAATCTAGGTCACATGACCAAGATGGCCGCCATGCCCATATATGGTAAAAACCCATCAAAAATCATCTTCTCTGAAACCAATAGACTGATTTCAACGAAACTTGGCATGAGGCATCGATGGCTAAAGTACTCTAATGTATATATAAATCATGACCCTGTGATGACCTTGACCAAGTTTATGGCAAGGTCAACATGGGTTGCCTGTGCATCTGAATTGGGAAAACTGTTAAAATGTCATTTGAAGGAAAAAGGCAACAGGAAATTGGCAAATGGACAGAATATTGAAGATTCTGAAAAAAGAAAATGGCCCAAGGGCTTATCTGCCCCTGCACTGGAGTTAAATACCATAATATTCAAACATGTTTATTGGTATATGCAGCTGATCTCAGGTGAGCGTTTACAGGACCATTGGTCCTCTGGTTTGATACATGTTTTTCTCAGAACGACCTGCAGAACCACATTTGCGACCATTGTTTGTTTGTTTTGAAATATGTATAGTGCAATGACTTTGACCGTGCCGGATTATCTCTGACATGAGAAAACCGGATTTTCGCCTAGTATGCGCAAACAAAGGCGCAGATCAGCTTCGCCGTACCTGCGAAGCTGATCAGCGCCTTTGTTTTCGCTGAACGGATAGGACAATTTCTCTTCTTCTCTAGTGCGAAATTTCAAGCTTCTACCCTGCTTCCGTGACTGTACAGGTCGGTTTGTGTCGGACCTTGTCGGTAGCCCCGAAGACCGGTTTTCTCACGGCGCGGATCATATATAGATTAGCATTTGTTGATCGGACTGCTTCAAATGGGTATGTTGTCAACAATTAGGTTCATTTATGGTAAACAAGACATGCCCACCTGCTTTTGACATGGTACTCGAAAAATTTCTAAAGCAAGTAGGTGCCTCTTTTCAACTGTTTACAAAACTAACAAAGCAATGTTGGATGGACTAAGACGATTGAGGCTTGCTACAGAAAACGAATTCTGTGGAAAGCTTCATCAATTAAGAACTGTCACTTTATGACAGGAATGTCTTGTCGCAATTATTGGAAGACCATTAATGAACGAATTGTGTCCAATTAGGTATGATTATATCAATTGAAGACAGGAATGTACGCAGGTAAGAAAGCAAATCTTAAACCGAGGGAGCAGCTGTTTGCTAATATGCGACCCCAGTTACCCGAACTTAAATAACCTATACGGAGAAGTTTCATTACATTACTGCATGACCAATTTGATGTATATAACAACTAAAAATGGCGATGTTGGTGTAGGTTAATGTACCAATTACAATGAATAAAAATTAAAACTGAACACGCTTTTCTCAATTTTCTGGATCGTTCGTTGCCGTTTCCATTGTAGAGCCCTATAATCTAAATTACAAATGCATGGGTATAATATTTCTCAGTCACCACGACACCCTCTTTTATTTCGGGACAGTAATCTCCAATTATGACGCGTTGTTCACTATTGATGGAAGAATAATCTGGTTAATTGTCTCATTATCCCAATTTAGTATCGATCAATATTCTGCACTTGCATTGCGTTCAACCCTTTGTCAGCCCATGAGCTGGAGCAGCATAAGCCAATCACGACCCGTATGTAACAACAAAAATGTCCTAAAGGTCGACATAAACCGGGATTTACAACCACAGGTTAGAGAATTCTATGGAAATAGAACCTTGTTGCACCGCAGCGGCAAATTAGTTGGATGTTTTAATGAGAATCAGTCAATCGAAATAAATTCCGCGTTTACTTGAAACAAGGGGGTGTTGCGGGTTTCATCGATTGTAAGTCCACATAATTGTTAACAACATCGGTATGCTATCGCGCTCGTGTTTCGTGACATTTTCAAAAATCCTTGGCAAATCATGCCACCACATTTACGGAATTAACCTCATTAACTATATGCAGGAGCATATAATCTCTCTATATGCTCATGCTATGTGACGATTCAAATGAAAAAAGAGACAATAAGCAATGCTTATTAAATACACCCCGCAGGGTAACTGCTTACCACAAAATTATTTCACAATAACAATTTTTTTCACAATAACAATTCTTTATGCAAATGTCCAATGGGTGTACATCATGTAGGCATGATATCAAATTTTTCCATCAAAAACTGTGGTAGGAGTTGATCGGCCCGTGAAAGCCCTTACCTGTAAAAAAAACTAAGAAAAATTGTCTAAGTTCTCATTGCTGTAATTTTAACAAAAATTTTTCACAATAAAATTTCTTCATGCAAATGTCCAATGGGTGTACATCATGTAGGCATGATATCAAATTTTTCCATCAAAAACTGTGGTAGGAGTTGATCGGCCCGTGAAAGCCCTTACCTGTAAAAAAACTAAGAAAAATTGTCTAAGTTCTCATTGCTGTAATTTTAACAAAATTTTTTCACAATAAAATTTCTTCATGCAAATGTCCAATGGGTGTACATCATGTAGGCATGATATCAAATTTTTCCCTCAAAAACTGTGGTAGGAGTTGATCGGCCCGTGAAAGCCCTTACCTATCAAAAAACTAAGAAAAATTTTCCAAGTTCTCAATGCTGTAATTTTAACAAAAATTATTTTTTCACAATAACATTTCTTCATGCAAATGTCCAATGGGTGTACATCATGTAGGCATGATAACAAATTGTTCCATCAAAAACTGTGGTAGGAGTTGATCGGCCCGTGAAAGCCCTTACCTGTAAAAAAACTAAGAAAATTGCCTAAGTTCTCATAGCTGTCATTTTGTCAAAAATTATTTTTTCGCGATAACATTTCTTCATGCAAATGTCCAATGGGCCTACATCATTTAGGCATAATATCAAAAAGTTCCAACAAAAACTGTTGTAGGAGTTGATCGGCCCGTAAATGCACTATCTTCACTGTATACAAAAACCACGGACGGACGGACGCACGCACGCACGCACGGACGGACGGACTACGTGAAAACAGTAAACCCCCCTTAAAACTTCGTTTTGGCGGGGGGGGGGGATATAAAAATGTAAACCTAAGCAATGATAAGGAAATGGTGCGATGAGAAAGAAATTCCCACTCCAAAAACCAAGGTGGTAAAAACTAAAATGACAATCAGGTACTTAAACAAAGACAATAGCGTAAGCTGGGTGAGCACTTACTTCCCAAATAGGCGGCCACTCACTTACCCGAACTTACCTAAATATATGAAAAATGGCTAAGTTTAAACTGCGAAAAATGTGACAATGAAGAAAGAGCCAATAAGCAATGTTTATTAAATACCCCCGCGGGGTAATTGTTTACCACAAAACATATTTTGGCAATATAAGTTCTTAATGCAAATGTCCAAGGGGTGTACATCATGTAGGCATGATATCAAATTGTTCCATCAAAGACTGTGGTAGGAGTTGATCAGCTCGTGAAAGCCCTTACCTGTAAAAAAACTAAGAACATTGTCTAAGTTCTGAAAGATGTCATTTTGTCATTTTTTTCGCAATAAAATTTCTTCATGCAAATGTCCAAACAGTGTAGATCATGTAGGCATAATATCAAACTATTCCATCAAATACTGTAGCAAGAGTTGGTCAACATGGGAATGCCCTTACCTGTAAAACAATTAAGAAAAATTGTCTAAGTTTTCATAGCTGTCATTTTGTCAAAACTTATTTTTTCGCAATAAAATTTCTTCGTGCAAATGTCTTGTGAGTGTACATCATGTAGGCACGATATCAAATTGTTCCATCAAAACTGTAGCAAGAGTTGATCGGCCCGTGAAAGCCCTTACCTGTAAAAAAAACTAAGAAAAAGCGTCTAAATTCTCATAGCTGTCATTTTGTCAAAAATTATTTTTTCGCAATAAAAGTTCTTCATGCAAATGTCCAAGGGGTGTACATTATGTAGGCATGATATCAAAGTGTTCCATCAAAAACTGTGGTAGAAGTTGATCGGTCCGTGAAAGCTCTTACCTGTAAAAAAAAACAAAGAAAAATTGTCTAAGTTCTTATAGCTGTAATTTTGTCAAAAATTATTTTTTCACAATAAAATTTCTTCATGCAAATGTCCAGTGGGTGTACATCATGTAGGCATGATATCAAATTGTCCCATCAAAAACTGTGGTAGGAGTTGATCGGCCCATGAAAGCTCTCACCTGTAAAAAAAAACTAAGAAAATTGCCAAGGGGTGTACATTATGTAGGCATGATATCAAAGTGTTCCATCAAAAACTGTGGTAGAAGTTGATCGGCCCGTGAAAGCCCATACCTGTAAAAAAACAAAGAAAAATAGCTGTCATTTTGTCAAAAATTATTTTTTCGCAATAACATTTCTTCATGCAAATGTCCAATGGGTCTTCATCATTTAGGCATAATCTCAAAAAGTTCCAACAAAAACTGTGGTAGGAGTTGATCGGCCCGTAAATGCACTACTTTCACTGTATACAAAAGCCATCAAGAACTATAAAGGGCAGTAACTCAAAAGGGACTGACCCCTAGCCCTTAATTTTTGCATGTACATATTTGCCCTATAGATATGCAGATTCCTGCAATGTTTCATTAAATTCCATCAATGGGTCTTCAAGATATTAAAGAAACAAAACGTTACTGACGGACGGACGGACGCCCGCACGGACAGACGGACGGACAACGTGAAAACAGTATACCCCCTTAAAACTTCGTTTTGGCGGGGGGGTATAAAAATTAATCTGAGGATTATATCCAAACCACATGCATATCTTCAAAGCATGGTCACAACATCTGTAAAGTTACAAGAGAATCGGTATTAAACTGTAGGAGGAGTTGCGCACACAAGGTACCCACCATCTGTTCACTTTATCAAGAACTAAAAAGGGACGTAACTCTCACAGAATGGGCCCCTGTTACGCAAGGAAAGGCGGTTGCCCGGATTTACTTGCGTAGCCAGGACGGTAGAGGGCGATTTCCGGCTTGTCAGGGATATGTCTCCTAAAGAAGGGTAATTCACAAAACAATTCTGACTGTAAGTTAGAATCATTTATATGACATATTTACATGATGAACAATATGGAAGGCAAAAGCCGTCAAAAGTCCGATTTTTAAATGAAATAGACAAAATAGAAATGAACTAATTCATTTTCAAATAAAATAAACCGTTATATCACATAAAACAAACGAAAATGACACAAAACAATTACTTATGTGAAACAGACCAATTCATTTTAAAACAAAACAATCATTTTCGCCAAATGGGACAACTTGAAATCAAACGAAACAAACATTTCACAAACCAAACAATTGATTCTGAAATAAACCTATCCGGTAAAAAAAAGGTGTAGGTCAAACGAAATACCGAAAAATCGAATATTAATAAAATGGACCTGAGTCAGTTCGGCCCAAAACGACTTACTTGGAAAGCGTCAAAGTCTCATTATGATCGAAAATCATCACCATCATTATCATCATCATCATCATCATCATCATCATCATCATCATCATCATGATCGATCATCATGATCGATCATCATCGATCATCATCATCATCGATCATCACCATGACGATCGATAGTCATCATCATGATCGATGACCATCATGATCGATCATCATCATCATCATGATCGATCATCATCATCGATCATCATGATCGTCGATCATGATGATGACTATCATGATCGATCATCATCATGATGATCGATCATCATCATGATCGAAAATCATCATCATCATCATCATCATCATCATCATCATCATCATCATCATCATGATCGATCATCATGATCGATCATCATCGATCATCATCATCATCGACCATCACCATGACGATCGATAGTCATCATCATGATCGATGACCATCATGATCGATCATCATCATCATCATGATCGATCATCATCATCATCATGATCGATCATCATCATGATCGATCATCATGATCGTCGATCATGATGATGACTATCATGGTCGATCATCATCATGATGATCGATCATCATCATGATCGAAAATCATCATCATCATCATCATCATCATCATCATCATGATCGATCATCATGATCGATCATCATCGATCATCATCATCATCGACCATCACCATGACGATCGATAGTCATCATCATGATCGATGACCATCATGATCGATCATCATCATCATCATCATGAACGATCATCATCATGATAGATCATTATCATCGATCATCATCATCGTCGATCATTATGATGACTATCATGATCGATCATCATCATGATGATCGATCATCATCATCATAATCGATAAACATGATCGATCAGCATTATCATGATCTATCATCACCATCATAATCGATCATCAACATGGTCGATCATCATCATGATCGATCATCATCATGATCGATGCTTATCATCATTGATTATCACCATGATGATCGATCATCACCATCATGATCGATCATCATCATCATGATCGATCATAATCATCGATCATGATCGATCATCATTATGATCGATCATCATCATGATCGATCATCATCATCGATCATCATCGATCATCATCATCATGATCGATCATCATCATGATAAATCATCATGATCGATCATCATGATCGATCATCATCGTCATCATCGTGATCGATCATCTCGATCATCATTATGATCGATCGATCGATCATCATCATCATGATCGACCATCATCATTATGATCGATCGATCATCATCATCATGATCGATCATCATCATCATGATCGATCATCATAATCAACATCCTCGAACATCATCATGATCAATCATTATCATCATGATCGACCATCATGATTCCTAATCATGATCGATCATCAAGATGATAATCACGATCGATCATCATCGATAATCATGATCGTTCATGATGAATATTATGATGATGATCAATCATGATGATGATGATCGATGATGACGATGATGATCGATCATGATAATGATGATCAATCATGATTGATCGATCATGGTAATGATGGTCAATCATGATGATGATGATCGATGATGATAATGATCATTATGATGATCGATCATGATGATGATGATCGATGATTATGATGATCGATCATGATGATGATGATCGATCATGATGATGATGATCGATGATGATGATGATGATGATGATCGATGATGATCGATGATGATGACCGATCATGGTGATGATCGATGATGATGATCGATCATGGTGATGATCGATGATGATGATCGATCATGGTGATGATCGATGATGATGATGATGATCGATCATGATGATCGATCATGAATCATGATCGATCATGATGATGATGATGATTATGTTGATGATGATGATGTTCGATCATGATGAGACTTTGACGCTTTCCAAGCAAGTCGTTTTGGGCCGAACTGACTCGGGTCCATTTTATGGATATTCGATTTTTCAGTATTTCGTTTGACCTGTACCTATTTTTATTACGGATAGGTTTATTTCAGAATCGATTGTTTGGTTTGGGAAACGTTTGTTTCGTTTGATTTCAAGTTGTTTATGTGATATAAAGGTTTATTTTATTTAAAAATGAATTAGTTCATTTCTACTTTGTCTTCTTATTTGAAATGAATTGGTCCGTTTCACATTAGGAAATGTTTTGTGTCATTTTCGCTCGTTTTATGTGATATTACTGTTTGTTTTATTTGAAACTGAATTAGTTCATTTCTACTTTGCCTGTTTCATTTTAAAATGGGACTTTTGACGGCTTTTGCCTTCCATAGAATAACACAGAGATGAGGCCCTCCCAGGGGTTTTGGGGATTCAGGGAGAAGGGCTATTTATTTTCGGGGATTTGAGGAGAAGGGTCATTTATTTTCAGGGATTTGGGGAGAAAGCATGGTATTAGGGAGCAGGGAGCAGTGGGCTGAGGAAAAACATTTTAGGGAGCTGGGGAGAAAGGTCATTTTCCTTTCAGGCAGCAGGGAGCAAAGACCTCCCCCCCCCACTGGGCGGGCCTCAGAGATACAACAAAACAAATAACAAAAATATTAGTTCATCTCGCTGTGCAGGGACATGAACCACCGGTAGGCTGTGTCCGTGCTGCAGCGATATGAACCAATTAATGAAAAGTTTCACAAAAAAGTTACGTGCATGCTTTAACAATATTTAGGCCTTATTGTCCAAGGTTCCGATGTCGTTGAGACCCGAGACTGGACCACATCTTGGTACCGTCAATTAGAATTGAATAAGTCATGTACGTCGCACTTGGACGTAACGTCAGAATACGCGTAAGCGATATAACGGCGACCCCGTCGACCGTTAGATACGACCCACTCGACTTCAGCGACCCCTGTCGCTGGTTTGGCTGCTGTCGATCCCGGCCCGCCTTTGCTAGGCTCTAGTAGGATCTAGCGGGTGGATGTACCCGTAGCCCTCGTGGCTTTGGCACGGCCCTTCATGGTTTGCCTACAATTCACGAATAACAAAACTTACAAACAAATCAAACGGTATTCGTCACAAAGAAATCCTGTTGTATTCCTGGCATCCCAGGACGACGCACATGCGTCAGTTGCTAGGTCAAGCAATTCACACACACGCACAGATGCACAACAATACCATGTGCTATAGACAATAGGTAGACCCATGTCCCACTGCGCTTATTCGCAGACCAACATAAGCCCAACTATTCCCTACAAAAACAGGCTTCTGTATGGATACATAAAACATCAAATGATTAATAACTCAAATGCACTTCTTTTCTACATTGTCGTTACATTTAATTTATTGTGAAATTATGACCTTATTTGCCGCGTTGGTTGTACCCTAAAACCTTAAACTGTAATTCTTACAATCTTAGCTAGCCTATATCATTTAGAACAGACAAAACTCTAAGACGGGATATTTTCGGGACATGTCGGTTAATTCCAACTCGGCGAGGCCACGCTAATTACCTAACCGTGATGCTTAGCGACGCACTGCTGCGTCAGAACCAACTTTGTACCCCAAAAACTTCCTTCCTATACACTCTGAATCACATTTACAAATAATTTACGTATTCTAAGCAAAACAAAACTAAGATCATGCGTTTTGCTAGAGGATAATGCGGCCATAGTTTGTCATAACATATGCTTTAAAGTGCACAATTTTCTATGTACAAATAACGGAATGGTTTACAATTCTTTCATATCGGAAACAAAAACTTCGCGACCTACCAAACCTGAATTCTAATACGTCGAGACATGGCATATAATTCTATAAACGGCTCCGGTTCCATGAGGCGGTTCAACAAACTGCCGCCTCGTGAGGCGGCCCAACAAACTGCCCTAATTTTAAGGCGGTAACAACATAAAAACGTACATTAACAGTAAAATAACATGTCAAAATTATACAACAACGTCTCGCATTAGAATTCGGTATGAAAATACAACAAAAAGAAACATTGTTACCTCGTAAGATCAGATTAGCCCACAGATATAGCAGTTGCCATTGTGTGAAACCAAATCACTGACCAATCCGGCTAGGCAGAATTTATCTAGATGCCCCTGAGACACAGCCCAACACCCGGCTACAGTTTTCTCATTTTAGTGTCTAACAAGAAATTTTGCTATTTATACGAAATTTGATCACACAAAATCCATGCCGAAAACTTGTTTACAACTTTGGATAATAGCCATGTCGCTAAAACAATCAATTTTATGCAATTTCACAAAATGACAAAATTTACTCTGATTTAGCCTCAAACTGCTACCAAATGAATTACCTCATATTATGCTAATTATTTGACATAAAATTCCCTTTAAAAAGATCGGTCTGTGCCGTGCAATTCACCAGAAAATTAGGGGTAATGTGCCTAAAGTTTATGTTTGATCAAGCTCACAATAGCAAACTTTTCACGGGACAAAAAAAAAGACTTACATAACTTTATGAAGGTCGATATACTGAAGAAAAATTATAAGTAAGCCCCATCTATACTGAGGAAAAAATATAAGCGTTCCCCAGACACAAATTGGTCATCACGACCCAGGGGATAAAAGTACATTAAAACAGAAAATTTAGACGTGAAACACCGATTTTACTTCATTTCGTAACAGCCCCTAGCCCTTTGAATTTAACTGAAAGAAAAAATACGGGTCCTCTTAATTTTCATGTACAAACTACATACCAAATTTCAAGATCATAGCTCTAACGTGCAAAGCGTAACCCACGAACTGGACGCACTGCTCACACGGACATAGCCAAACCAATATGCCCCTTCAACGGGAGCATAATTACAGTAAAGAAAATTACACATGCTTTTTGAGAGAAATTTACCAATATCATTTAGCCTGTCGATGCGATTCAACAATACACAAAAAAACATTAACAGACAAATAATTCTGCATCCTTTTGTAGTATTTTCAACACGCGTAAACATTTATGAGCTCGACTAAGTTCAGTTTTCGATCTAAATGCCATCTCTGAATTAGTTCTAATCCAAACATTACCGTCACTGTCATTCAAAGGATGTTCCATCAACAAAATGTCTTAATTCCAGGAAATTGAGGTCAAATGAATTTGAGACATTACCGAGTTACGATCTAGAACTGACATCTGTCATCAGAAAACCAACCTTCCGCATATGTATAAAACAAAGGTGCAGTTACTGCGAAGCTGATCAGCGCCTTTGTTTGATAGTACAATTGCTCTGCTTTTTGCAATATCTATCCATCTTCTGTGCTTGTACAGCTCGGTTTGTGTCGATCCTTAAGGAAATCACATTGTTGGTTTTCTCATGACGCGACTCAAATACAGGCACTGTATTGTTAGAGTTAAAGTACCGAGTTGAAAAAATAAGTAATATAAAGCGAGTCGAAGACGAGCTGTTTTTACCTATATTTTCTACGAGGTTTTTAACTAACTTGTAGTAGACATTTCTTGCCTAACCCGAGATAGAGTTGTACACCATACACTGAGATACAAACGTCTTTTTAATGGGGATGTCTCAAAATAAAACACAAATCATCAATACATGTGTATCTGTTTTGATTTGCCGATCAAGCTGACGCTAACCAGGAGCTGCGTTAATACACTAGATGGTTAAATATTTTGGATTCGGGAAGGCCTCTCTAATATAATGTACATGTGCAAGTGCGCTGATCGGCTAAGCGATCACACCCATGCTGATCTGTGCATTGATGGAAAGAGCGGGGTTTCTCATGACATTTGTACAGTACACTAGATGGTTAAATATTTTGGATTCGGGAAGGCCTCTCTAATACAATGTACATGTGCATGTGCGCTGATCGGCTAAGCCATCACACCCATGCTGATCTGTGCATTGATGGAAAGAGCGGGGTTTCTCATGACATTTGTACAAAGTATCTTTACAATTAGCCGCGGTGCATCGTCAGGTTGCATTACGTACACGGCCAACAGCTAAGGTTATGTAACTAACCGCTCTGTTCCCGGGCAAGTCTACCAGAACCTGACTATCGGTGCTGTGTGCACATTTCTTTCTCCATAGGTTTAATTCCCAGGAAACGACGGTTCTGTCCTAACATGGCTAAAATTGTTGACAGGGGTGTTAAAACAAAAGACAACCCACTGGTTAAAAGAAATATTTTTGAATCAGCAAAAGACGGCGTATGAACACAAACGTCATGAAAAATGTGCCGAACGTAGTCATCACTCTTGGGCCTGCTTCAACAGGTTACGGAAAAGTCGATTTCGGGCTTTATAGCCCAATCGGGCTATTATAGCTCGTTCCGGCTAAAATAAACGCGGTTTTTGTGCATGTTTGCTTACGCCTAACAAATCAAGACAGAGTCGCATGATGAGAGGTGTATAACGATATTCACTTTCATCGTTTACGTCAACAAAAATGGAAAAAAATGAAACATATGTTACCAGCTGGTTGCCATGGAATAGCAAAATGAAAATACAGTTTTTCGGAAAATACGCATTCTTTCTTATATTATTCTAGAACAAAGATTCCAAACCCAAATATGTTATGCGCTATGGGTTCGTATATCTTTCAGGCTTCTTTTCTCAAAAAGATTGTATTCGATCGCGCCGAGACAATGTGGTTTAGGGGACTTGAACATAGGTAATTGACAAGTTATATACAAAACGATGTAAAATAGGTATGATAATTATACCTCATCACCGCTTTATAAAAGCCGGAGTCTAAATGAGGCCCCACCAGGGGGGGGGGGGGGGGGTCTTTGCTCCCTGCTACCTGAAAGAAAAATGACCTTTCTCCCCAGCTCCCTAAATGTTTTTCCTCAGCCCGCCCCCTGCTCCCTGCTCCCTGCAACCCCAAAAACTCCCCAAATCCCTAAAAATAAATGTCCCTTCTCCCCAAATCCCTGAAAATAAATAGCCCTTCTCCCTGAATCCCCAAAACCCCTGGGAGGGCCTCCTAAATGATCACCAGAGTGACCAGACCATGATTACTTGCATTGAGCCAGGAATAGAGGGACTCGCATTATGGACTACACTACTGAAGGCAGGTATTAAAAGGTACAAGTAGGCAAAGATCAGGAAAAGGCGCAAACAGAAAGAGATTCCCACTTCAAAAACCGAGGTGGGAAAAAACCAAACCAACAATCAGGCACTTATACCATGAAACATATCGTAAGCCGAATGAGCAGCTATTTTCCCAATAGGTGGCCACTCAGTTACCTTAACTTAATTTAAAATATGAAAACATACATAAGGCGCCAACAGCACAAAAAATTTAAACACCAAGACATAAAACAAAAAGAACCACCACAGAAGTATCGCCTTGGAACGATCAGTAACACAAAGTTACTGGCGGGCTTAAACCGGTTTTACAGGATCCTAACCTCACCCTCAGCTTCTGCAGTGGTTCATAACATTTAGTAAGTTCTTCGGTACTCGTGGTGAATCTCTAACTAGTCAATGAATCATCAAGAACAAACAAATAAATCATGATAAACATCCTGATGAATCAAAAACAAGGACTCACAGATTGAGTAAGCTGCCCGACGATGGAGATCCTTGGGCGCCGAATAACCTACTAACTCCGAAACAAAAGAAAAACAGGTCCAGTTGGACCCTGGTGGGCCAAGCAACAGACAAAGAGCTCCGGCCCCAACCAAAATGAATAGCTTTAAGTCGGGGCCATCATAGAGTCTGACGCTCGACCCACCGGCGTGCAATTAAAGAAGGCAGCATAGTTATCAACCATGATTGGGTTAAAAACTAAGCATGCAGACTGTCGCATAACATTCAAGTTATAACCTATACGTCTGTAAATAGAAATAATTGTTAGATCCTTTGGAAGCAGTAAAAATACAAAGCTACAAGATGGGCCATATTGTACAATTTCGGGTAATGAACCTTCATCAGTGACCCTTTATAAAACTGGCAGCGAAAGCCAGACATTTTGCTGCAATTTCAAACATTTACATCTGTGAAGTCTAAATCAAAGACTCAAATTCCCAAAGGGGCCAAATAATCAAAATTCTGTTAAGAAGATGATTCTTAACATATAAAAAATTGAAATACTTCATATATATTCGCTGATCCCAAAGGATCAAAAGAAAAAAAAAGAAAAGTAAGTAGTTTTCATGAACTGTTGACTTTCCTTTTTCGTACTAGTTGAGTCCGGCTCAAAGGGTGAACTCTGAAACCCTGGTTTCAGAGGGACAGAGGTAAAACAGTGGCCAGATGCTCAAACGGTTAACACGGAAATCCCGGTATCAGAAGGACAGTTGTAAAAAGTGGGAAGATTGTCCAATGGTTCAGGCAGTAATAGACGAAAAAGTGTCAAAGCTGCTGATTTTAAGGTGTAAGGAGATTTTAATATGTTTTAATGCAATATTGTCACCGCAAGATATCCATGTTCGATCCTCAGACGTGTAGGGCAGTGTTTGGTGTAATTTAGTTTTGTAAAACTCTTGAAATATTTATTGTCGTGTCAAAGATGAGTTTTGGTTCCCTTCTCCATTATGGCGTGAAAAGAAACGGTTGGTACAGCACTATACGAAACTCTACAGTAAGTACAATGTACCACGATACGGTGCAAAACTCTAGGAGGGTAAGATGTGGTAAGAAACGGTATGGTTGGTGCGGTACGTAGGGATATTGTGTGGGAGTAACGGTGCTATACGGTAGGACAGCTACAATGCGTTAAGGTGCAATGCGGTACAGTATTTACGGTGCGCAGTAGTAAGGTTCTATACGGTGCAATGCGATGCGGCGCGGTTAGTATGTTTCGAGTACGATGCGACACGGCAAGGGTGCAATACGGTGTGTTAAGATAGAACGAGCGGGAAAATAACTGCTCATTCGGCTTACGATATGTTTCATAGTATAAGTACCTGATTGTTAGTTTGGTTTTTTCCCACCTCGGTTTTTGGAGTGGGAATCTTTTTCTGATTGCGCCTTTTCCTGATCTTTGCCTACTTGTACCTTTCAAAATATGTGATACGGTACAATAAGCATGGTGCGATATCTAGCGATGAACAGTGTGCGATAAGGTACGGTAAGAACGTTGCAGTTAGAACGGGGCGGTACGAACGATGCAATTAGGTGTGATACGGTACGAATTGTCCGGTACGATACGTACGTCATTCCGACGCAGCTTGGTATGATCCAGAATGGTTAGTACGGTGAGATATTAATCGAATGGCACTATTAGTAGTATCACACACGCGTATCACAAGTCTAACCGTATCGCAAAGTACTTACAGTACTGTATCTCGTCGTATTTACCGCACCGTATCGCACTGTACTTGCTGTACCGTACTAATCGAATCGTATCACACAAAATCGCACCGTACTTAACGTACCGTACTCACTGCACCAATATTGCGGTGTCGCATCAAGTACCGGATTTACCGCCAGGTATCGCATCGTACTTAACGTACCATGTGACACCGTAGTCTTTCGGAATTGTTTCGCACCGTTCTAAAGTACAGCACCGTATCGCATAGTACTCACCATATCGAAAGGTACAAGTAGGCAAAGATCAGGAAAAGGCGCAATCAGAAAGAGATTCCCACTCCAAAAACCGAGGTGGGAAAAAACCAAACCAACAATCAGGTACTTATACCATGAAAACATTTCGTAAGCCGAATGAGCAGCTATTTTCCCAATAGGTGGCCACTCAGTTACCTTAACTTAACTAAAAATATGAAAACATACATAAGGCGCCAACAGCACAAAAATATTTTAAACACCAAGACATAAAACAAAAAGAAACACCACAGAATTATCGACTTGGAACGATCAGTAACACAAAGTTACTGTCGGGTTTAAATCGATTTTACATGGCCATAACCTCACCCTCAGCTTCTGCAGTCGTTCATAACATTTAGTTAGTTCTTCGGTCCTCGTGGCGAATCTCTAACTAGTCAATGAATCATCAAGAACAAACAAATAAATCATGATAAACATCCTGATGAATCAAAAACCAGGACTCACAAATTTAGTAAGCTGCCCGACGATGGAGATCCCTGGGCGAAACACGCATTACCGTATAGCATCACGCGATACGGTACGGTAAGAACGGTGCAATAATATACAATATGTCACGGTGAGTGGGCTGCGATACGGTACGTACGGTAAGGTGCGATATGGTACGGTGTGATACGGTACGCAAAGTACGGCGCGATATCGTACGATTTAAATAGTGCCATATGTTGCGTTAAGTCATTTACGATAGGTTGGTGCGGTTCTGTAGAAACGGTAAATAAGGTATCATGGTATTCTTACGTACCGTATCGCATCGTTATTACTGGACCATATCGCTCCGTACTTAACCGTACAGTATCGTACCATATCGTTCCGTACTTATCCTACAGTTTCGTACTGTTTCTACCGTGCTTACCGTATTGTATCGCGTTTTACTTACCATACCCGTATCGCACTGTACTTACAGTCGATACTTCTGTGGTGGTTCTTTTTGTTTTATGTTTTGGTGTATAAAATTTTTTTGTGCTGTTCGCGCCTTATGTATGTTTTCATATTTTTAGTTAAGTTAAGGTAACTGAGTGGCCACCTATTGGGAAAATAGCTGCTCATTCGGCTTACGATATGTTTCATGGTATAAGTGCTTGATTGTTAGTTTGGTTTTTTCCCACCTCGGTTTTTGGAGTGGGAATCTTTTTCTGATTGCGCCTTTTCCTGATCTTTGCCTACTTGTACCTTTTTACTGTTACGTATCGCGTAATCGCACCCTTATTAGGGTACCGAATCACACCGAATTCACCGATTGATATCTCAACGTACTTACCGTATCCTATCACGCCTTACTCGCCGAACTGTGTCGTACCGGTTTGTTCCGTAATAACCTAAGGCACCGAACATATAGTGTCGAATAACACAACATATCACATCGTACTCGCAGCATACTCACTACACCGTATCTAACCTTACTGTACTGCACCGTATCAACCCACCATTTTGTCTTTCAGGATCGCTCAGTTGGGAGAGCGTTTGTCTTCGGATAAGGAGGATCCGGGGTCAAACCCCAGCGCGGCCACTGAATTGTTTGGTGGTGTCCTTGAGCAAGGCACTTTACAGACATTGCTCCTCTCCACCCAGGTGTATAAATGGATATCTGTGGGGGAAGTATGCCAGTGTACCGCGGCTGCCTGGGGCGCCATGTGTTAGCGGTCGACATGCATCTCATTGACCAGGGGATTTAATGTGGAAGTCAGTTAAACATTCATTGAGAGTGGATAGCCAGCTTTAACTTTAAATACCGCACCGCAAAGCAACCGTTTATCGCAGATGACGTTTATGTAGCTGACACGATTTGTAGAACCATCATGACATGGGTCACTTCAATCGATGGAGGCGACTGCAATCGAAAGTCAACCGCTATCCCGGTTTTTACAAAACGGTGTCGTAGTAACTAATTCATGTCTGTTTAACACATCTTTGTTTACGTTAAATTATGACTTGACAACCACCAATCTGTAAGTCTCCTAAACCACATTGTCTCGTCGCGATCGAATAAAATCTTTTTGAGAAAGGCAGTCTGAAAGATTAACGTAGCCATAGAGTAAATCATATTTGGGTTTGGAATCATAGTAATAGAATTACATAAGAAAGAATGCGTATTTTCCGAAAAACTGTATTTTCATTTTGCTATTCCATGGCAACCAGCTGGTCACATATGTTTAATGTTTCCATTTCTGTTGACGTAAACGATGATGACGAATATCGTTATACACCTCTAATCATGCGACTCTGTCTTGGTATGTCAGGCGTACGCAAACGTGCACAAAAAATCGTGTTTCTCGTAGCCCGATTGGGCTATATAAGCCCGATCGGGCTAAAAGAGCCCGAAATCGACTTCCCCCTCACCTGTTCAATACGAACCAGATACTCGACTAACCAAGCTACCGCACCCGGTTTTCGAGTTAAATAATAAGTTGCTTATGCCTAGATTACATGGCCTACGATAAGCTTGCAAATATCGTACGATGTCAAATTTTTTCATTTTCGTGCGGTCTCCACATGGTGACCATACGATGTCCCTACGATTATACGGCTTCATATATCCGTAGCCTCTACGATTTTCCAATAGTCTGTTTTAAAAATCGTAAGGCCGTAGCCCCTAGACACGTCGTGCGGGAGCCGTACGGAGACCCTGTGATGATCATGTGGTCATCGCACGATTTTTGATAATTTGGGGACAAACAAACAAACGATCGTACGGCGATTGTAGGGAGACCGCAATGGCTCAGTCAGAAATCACAGGGTCTCCTTACGCACATCGCACGGGCTCCGTACGATTTCCACTAAAAGTGTGCTGATACACTACGATTTCCGTAGATTTCCGGTTTACCTAATCTACGTACGGTGACTCAGAACGTCGATGCAGGCCAGAGCAAGAACTCGTACGATGTCCGTTTCAGTTGTAAACACATACGTCGTAGGCCACGATCAAATACGATGTATAAAAATCGTAGAGAAAATCGCCGAAAAATCGTACGATGATTGGGGTAAATGTTACCTACGTAAGGGATGCTTTCATCAAAGATCCCGGGAGCGTGTTCCTTAAAGATATGCCTTTTCAGGAACTTGGTTGATTCTCCAAACCCTGGAATTTGGCATGGGAAAGGCCTTTTCGTCTTTATAGAAGGCCTCTTCTTCTTCACCGGTGGCTCATCACTCGATGGAATCGCCTCTACCCCAGAGGGCTCCCCGTCCATGGCCCAGGTGAGGGTGGCTAGACCTCCGGCGCTGCCTCGGGGACCCAAGAGGATTACTCTGCTGCTACCCCTCATCCCTTCCAGAGATGTGCCGCTTACACGGGATGGATTCAACACTCCCACTCAGGGAACTGCCCCTTTGCTTAGTGTCAACAGCCGCTACCTTTTTGGGTATTGGGCTCACCCTCACAGCTCCCACTACTGGTGGGACTGAAGGCGGAGCGCCAATACTACCCGGCCGAACAGAGTCGGGCAAATGCCTGTCCCCGGCCACTGGCACCCAACCCGGTGTGGCACGAAACAGAGACAGGCATCCCCTTCCCACCCCAGTCGGACGAGCCGTTTCCACCCTACAGCCTCCTGAACGCATAGGGGCTCCATCTCAGGCTGACGGACTTGGGGTGAACCGCTCTGGTCCAACCTCTGGTTCTCGGGTGGATCCCTTCGGAGGGCAAGAAGCACGCTCCAAGGCCGGCCACTCCTCATCGTAGGAACGATGGGATTGGCCTAACCCAGCCCAAGATACCTCTGGAAACGAACGTTTAAACGACTGGGCATGTGGCATTCCCCGCCCCTCATACCCTTCTAACCAATTGCCGAATGGCTTAGGGGGAAGAACCATACCATGGGAGGTTAGGGGCGCGGGTCCTCTAAAACCTCCCCCACGGCCCGGGGTAGCATTTTCACTACCCAGCCATGCTCCTGCCAACCAGGTACCCTGGGCCTTTTTTGACAGTGTCCGCAGCCACGGCCGGTTCCTGACAGCCTCCGCAGTGGAGACTTGACAGGTGTGCAGCTCTACGAGCCGAACACGGGGGGCTGCGGAACACAACAGTGCCCGAACCAGGCCACCCTGTGACAAGAGGGTACGGCGGCTAGACGCCTCCTCGATCTCCTCCTCCACACAGGTAGGAAGGCGAAAATTCATCCTCTTCGATATTTTCTGAAAATAGAAAATAGGGAACAGTGGATAAAATACAAACAAATACGGGAAAAACCTACCAATGATGACTGTGTCGACTTGCGGTTTTAGATCTCTTCGCGTTCCTTTTTTTCTCTTATCCAATAAGATCACTTGTCATCTTGGTGATTCGCCTTGTTGTGGTCAATGACGTCATAGCCCGTTTCCAACTCTCTTTCGTTGACTTTGGCGCCAACTGTCATCCTTTGATCCCAAAACAGTGGTGATAACCACATTAGAACCATCAAGGTAGTGGAGTGAGGTTTCGCAACTAGGTCTTTCATACCCCTGACGGAGATGAAAATGAAAAATAAAGCACACTTTTCCAGAAATTTAAGAAAAATCCACTCCTGGCGCTTTCATTTAGTATACATATAAACTACCAAAAATCATCTTAAGTAAAATCCAAATCTTAACTTTGACAAAATTACGAATTTAAAATATCCAGCTCGGCAGCTCGGGCTCGGCAGCTCCGCTCGGCTGGGGCTTTCATACTCCACCCTTGGGGACGGAACGACTTGTTACAAATGACGTCACATTCTGAAAAGATGGCTGCCCCACTGGCGTCTGACCATCACTATATGAGTAATTTTAGCATGTTTAAACATTGAAAAAAGAAAACACTTATGTATAGTTCTAATGGTGGACCATTGTATTTTGACATAAAATAGTGTCTGATATTTTCTTGTCCTAAACGAAATTTCTCTTATATGCCACTTCGCGGTTTAGTAAAGCAAATGTCCGTGTAAAAAATACATAAAGCAGAAATCCTGTACTATCCAATCTCCTGAGAAAATAGCACTTTTATCAACCAAAATTGACAGTCCAACATCCAAGGTACCCCTATCATTAGTTTTGGACAGAGACCAGTAAATGTAACGTTGCCTGCGATTGGCCCGAAGTGTGGGCAGATCTACCGCGGCAAATTTAAGATGTAACGCTACCTACCATTGGTCATAAATGCGTATCTATCAAATGTCTTTTGTCCCATGATAGTATAATCTTTCTAGAATATTTTGCTATATTGTTCTATTTAATCAGCTGCTGTTTTGCCGTGCAATTGCCAAATTGCGGATGTAGTGATTTTTGAATAATCATTTTTTCATTGTTGAGCGATTTTGGGGTGTCCCTAAACAGCGAAAAGTACCGTCCTTGGATGCTGGCTAACCCCCTATTTTTTGCTGCACTTGTACACGGCCTAGGGCGATCGGGGTCCACTATAAGCTGTGAAGCATATGAATGAGTCTTGTTTTGGGGCAAATTACAATGGGAGTCTATGGGAACGATAATTATAGGTCTCTGCCCTTTTCGCGACCCGATATTAGTACAATTACCGTGCATTGAGTTTCCGTGTTAGGATTGAAGAACTCTGGACGGACTTCACCACTACCCTGGACAATTATCACATGAATGCATCCCCTCTAAGCTAATCCAGGGCAAATCATCATTGCCCTGGGTAACCCAAGAGATAAAACGATTAATCCGCAAAAGAGATAACCTTTACACCATCTTCAAAGAAACTGGCAGACTTGACATTAAGACACAGTTCCAGACACTGAGACAGCAAATTAAGAAAAAAAAACATCTAAGCTTCATATCAGGCTTATCTCGAGAATCTCTTGAGTCTTACAAATGAAGAAGATCAGTGTGACAATAAAAAGCTGTTCTCATTTTTGAAAAACTCACACCGGGACCAACAAGGCATGCCACCTCTGAAACAAAAAAAAATAAACTCCATACCGACACCAAAATCAAAGCAGATCTTTTTAACCAACAGTTTAACTGTCTTTACCCCCAAAGAACCTTTGTCTCTCAAACGCCTGGCCAAAATGAGAGTGCAGGACCTGAAATAAGCAGGTGGCCTGCCTCCTGATACCGACACTGACACACAACAGGACTTTACGACATGTATGCCAGAGATCGACATCTCAGAAAATGTCCTGCTTAAGCTACTCAAGAATCTTAAACCAGGTAAGGCAGCTGGACAGGATGGGCTGAAACCCCTTCTGCTGAGAGAGCTTCGGGAAGAGATTGCCCCTATCCTTAAAATTATCCACGAAAGATTCTTATTAACAGGGAAGCTCCCAGCAGATTGGATGAAGGTCAATATCATGCCTGTGTTTAAGAAAGGTGACATGTCTCTGGCATCAAACTACCGACCTATTTCCCTTACGTGCATTCTTTGCAAGGTGCTGGAACATATTATAGCCTCAAATCTAGCCAAGCACCTTAATGAGCAGGGTCTCATGTATGACCTCCAGCATGGCTTTAGAGTTAATCGTGCTCATAGAGGACCTTGCAAGGAATGCAAGTTTGGGCAAACAAACAGACATTATCCTACTTGACTTCTCAAAAGCATTCGACAAAGTAAATCATAGTAAACTGCTATGGAAATTGCATCAATACGGTATTTGCGGACATGTTCTGGGCTGGATCCGATCTTAAGAGTCGGAGCCCATACCAGTCACATCTGGTGTCCCCGAGGGCTCGGTGTTGGGGCCGATCCTCTTCCTCGTGTATATTAATGATCTGCCTGATGAGGTCCGCTCCCAGGTTCGCCTGTTTGCTGACGATACAACCTTGTTAATAACCATGGAAAGTGAGGACGACAGCTCAGCACTTCAATCAAATTTATCCACCTGAACTACAGTTGAACAGAGCCAATATCTCAGATACCGAAGCCCCCTTTTTAGATTTACATCTTTCTGTTGCAAATGGATTTGTTTCTTCTAAGATTTATGATAAGCGCGATGACTTTGATTTCGATATAATAAATTTTCCGTTTTTTGGATGGTGACGTTCCTCGTCGTGCCTCTTATGGCGTATACATTTCGCAACTTATTAGGTTTGCTAGAGTCTGCAATCATGTAACAGACTTCAACGCTCGAAATAAATGTTTAACGGTCAAACTTCTCCAACAGGGTTATCGGTATCATAAACTTTGTAAAACATTTTCTAAAATTTATTGTAGACACTTAGTCTATGAATTGATTTCCAAATATAATGTTGGGTCAAAGACGCTTTTAGGTGAGGACCTTTCGGATCCAGAATTTTATGGTAACTTGGTTTACAAATTTAAGAAACTTATAGGAAGGAATGAGTTTTCTTTTCAGTTCAGAAAAATCATTACACGTTACAGACGTATAGGTTATAACTTGAATGTTATGCGACAGTCTGCATGCTTAGTTTTTAACCCAATCATGGTTGATAACTATGCTGCCTTCTTTAATTGCACGCCGTTGGGTCGGGCGTCAGACACTATGATGGCCCCGACTTAAAGCTATTCATTTTAGTTGGTTGGGGCCTGAGCTTCTTGTCTGTTGCTTGGCCCACCGGGGTCCAACTTTGGTGTTTTTCTTTTGTTCCGGAGTTAGTAAGACATTCGGCGCCCAGGGATCTCCATCGTCGGGCGCCTTCTGTCTCATTGTAATATCTTGCTCCAGAGTTCCATCAGAGTAAAACACATTAGCCAGAAGAGTCAAGCGTCGAAGATCGAGCTCCTGCTCCAAAGGCCTAACACCAAAGAGACAGTAAAGTGCAGGGATAGCTGTATTTCGGGGCAATGACTGTATTCTTCTCAAAATTGACCGTTGGAGTTGTTCCATAACCTGGATGTCCGTACGAGAACATGACTGGACCCCCAGCCCATACAACACTCTTGGTAAGGCATATATCCTCCATAAGTGAGCAGACACCTTTGGATTAGGGCCGGAACTACCGTGGGCTCCTACTCCCATGAGACTGTACATGGTCCTTCTTCCCAGCTGGATCCTCTTCGAGATTTCAGGTCTACCAGTTTTGTTTCGTTCAACTCCCAGATGAACAGTAGATTTAACCTTTTTAATGGGCACGTCACCATATTTAACAGTCTCTTCGCTCTGTGAATCGGCTTCAAGGTTCAGTACAACTTCCTCAGACTTCTGTGGGTGTATGGTGTAGTGCTCACGACCGCAGTAACCACGTACTATTTCAACCATGCACCGCGTGTGATAGACCTTATTTCCCAGGACAGCGACGTCGTCGGCGCATGTAGGAGCACCACACTTGAAACAACCAATACTAGCGCCCAGACCAAATTCATCCAGTGTATGGAGCAGTCCATTATTGAAGAGTTTGTAATGCGTTGTACTCAGGATACCTCCTTGGCGGACACCTTGGGCAATGGGAAACGACGAAGAGACATGGGGACCCCACTTCACAGTAACGGCATCAGAGTACATGCAGGAGAGAGTCAGCCACAAGGCATCATCCACACCCTCATGATATATCTTCCTAAGAAGGGAAGCCTGCCATACAATATCGAAGGCCTTGGCAGCATCCAGGGTAACCAGAGCCAGGAATTCACCTCTATCTTTGGCTTCATTTTGCACCTCGGATATCAGTAGAGCCAATTGACAGATGAAGACTTCTTCGTAAACCCCCGCTGCAGTCGGGATTGATTACTTGTAAGCAAGTTCTCCGTCCTTCCCTTTAATACCTTCTCTAGCACTTTTCCCAGGATGGAGAGCACGGTGATCCCCCTATAGTTAGTGGGCAGAGTTTGGTCTTTGTCTTTCTTCGGAACTGGGGTTAACAGTGCTTCCAGTAGCACCTGTGGGATATAACCAGTTGACAGAATGAAGTTCATAAGATTAGCCAGAGGGAGAGACACAGAATCCACTCTGCATGTAGACTTCTGGCTGAAAAAGGTCCCGCTCCCCCCTAGGGAATTTTGCAGACATAGTCTATCTTAAAGAGCTGTCTTTTCTGATTCAAATGAGAGATGTTTGCACTTTGTACGCCGGGGCGTTACGGTGTAACAGCTATTTAAAAATAACAACTGTTACCAGCTTATTAGATTTGCAGTATTCTTTGATTGGGAATGAAAAATAGGTTGTTTTACCATAATTATACCATTTTTCTGCAAGATTATTCGAGGAAAATATGTGAGATGCATAATTTTACCAAGCTGACATAGATAGTTCTCTATTTGTATAGCGTATGTAACGTATGTAACAAAAAATATGCGAATTTACATTTATAAACAAATAAGGTTTTCAGAAATAGTTTCTGTGGAGTGCAAATCTGCAAACGCCAATGTGCAAGGTTAGAATGTCATGTTTGTGTTATTTGCATTCAAATGAGAGATGTTTGCACTTTGTACGCCGGGGCGTAACGGTGTAACGGTCATTTAAAAATAACAACTGCTACCAGCTTATTATATTTGCAGTATTTTTTTTTTTATTTGGATTGAACAATAGGTTGTTTTACCATAATTCTACTATTTGTCTGCAAGATTCTTCAAGGGCAATATGAGCCGCGACGCGAGAAAACCGGTCTTCGGGGTTTCCGACCAGGTCTGACATAAACCGGCCTGTACAGTCACAGAAGCAGGCTAGAGGCTTGGGATTTTGGCTTTAAGTTAAAGAGGAATTGTACTATCCGAGAAGCAAAAACAAAGACGCAGATCAGCAGTGCAGTTACTGCACAGCTGATCTGCGTCTTTGTTTTCGCATAAGAAAAAGTCCTGTTTTCTCATGATGCGGCTCATATATGGGATACATAATTTTATCAAGCTGATATAGAGATTTTCAATTTGTATAACATATGTAACAAAAATATGTGAATTTACATATATAAACAAATAAGGGTTTCTGTAATAGTTTCTGTGGAGTACAAAGCTGCAAACACCAATGTGAAAGGTAAGAATGACATGCTTGTGTTATTTTCATTTGCTAGATGTGTCTCAGTTGTAACAGTGTAACGCCAATTTGTTTATATTTATATGTCATGTAATGTTACAATGTTACCAATACCACATGGGTTTAATTTGACCTACAAAATTGATCATATTTTCGTTATGACTTATCATAGACCACTGAGCTTGGTTTCATTTAAAAGCTTCTTATTCGTTGACTAGTTAGAGATTCACCACGAGGACCGGAGAACTAACTAAATGTTATGAACCACTGCAGAAGCTGAGGGTGAGGTTATGGCCATGTAAAATCGATTTAAACCCGCCAGTAACTTTGTGTTACTGATCGTTCCAAGTCGATACTTCTGTGGTGGTTCTTTTTGTTCCATGTCTTGGTGTTTAAAATGTTTTATGCTGTTGGCGCCTTATGTATGTTTTCATATTTTTAGTTAAGTTAAGGTAAGTTAAGGTAACTGAGTGGCCACCTATTGGGAAAATAGCTGCTCATTCGGCTTACGAAATGTTTTATGGTATAAGTACCTGATTGTTAGTTTGGTTTTTTCCCACCTCGGTTTTTGGAGTGGGAATCTTTCTCTGATTGCGCCTTTTCCTGATCTTTGCCTACTTGTACCTTTTCACTATAGCCGTTTCATCTTAAGGTAAGTTATGCAAATTATCTTATTTGCATATTTGTGAATTTTAATTTAAATATTAAAATGACCGAAAAATCATTAAAAAAAAAACAAAACATAAAAACATCTTTCAGTCCCAAGCTATCATCATAGCACATAGTTTATACACCAGTGATACCATTTGACAATTTTTCAGATGTATTGGGTCTATTTGAAAATTATCTCATTTGCATATTTGTCAATACTAATATAATAAACTATGAAAAGTTTGGAAAATCACTGAAAAATAAGGTGTATACTAACATAATTACTAGTGTCTGGCATGTCAACAGACCTAGAATGATAAAAGTGGTAGCCGCTTGATGCTTTAGGCTATTCACTTTGTCTTCTAGTCTGATAAATGAATAAACTTATTATAAGTTTAATAAACTTATTATAAGTTTAATGAATATTAATGCAATTTTTACAGACTGGAGAAGAATCACGGCAAATAAGAGGATATACCTTACAAAGTGGCTTGTGTCTAGGTTACTGATAGCACTGCTGTACTGAACCTGGTATCAAATGATTGCTTTGACAATGTATTATAACCATGTAACTGATATAAAAACCTTCTTATCTGATAAAGGTCACTAATATTAAAACTAAAACTTCATAAATAAGAGAAAATAAGAGAAAAATGAAGAGATATACCAACAAAATCACTTATATCCCGGCTGCTTATTGTCTTAGAGGGCTAAATTGGTATAAGATAATTGCTTGGACAAGACACAGTTTCCCAGTGCTCTTATTTACAAAGCATATCAGATTTACTTTCGTGGATATTCATAAAACGTCGATAAAAATGGTGACTAGCAAAACATTAAGGGTGTCCAGCAACAGAGACGCATGTACCGTTGCTTCAACCTCATATGTTTTGTGATATGTATACATGACAACATGACAATATATATAATTCATATATATTGTGATAACATGACAATAATTCATCATTAAAGTGACCAAATAATAACATTTGATGCCATTTTGACTACTCGACAGCTATTGACAGTGGAGATACAAATGATTTTGTTGGTATACCCCTTCACGTTTCTGCATTTTTTCTCTTTTTTCTGAAGTTCTTGTTGCAATTCATGAAACAAACATTCACATGATTTTTATGATTTATTCATTACATCATATGGTTAAAGAACATTTTCTTAGCAACAGGTAGATAGCAATCATAGCTGTCTATGTCTTCTAGTAGCCAAGATTCATCTTGTTTAATACGGGCACCGCCTCAATTCTTTGGTGGTTAATCGCAAACATCTAATTTAACCATTATATTTTATTAATGCTCATCAAATGACTTTTTATTATAGTAGAGTGATAGAAAATTGTCCTTGCCATTTTCAGCACATTCAGACTTTGGCTTGCTGAAAAGCATAATCATTTTGTCGGTATACCTGCCTTTGTGTTATGTATTTTCCCTAATTTTTGAAGTTTTCATTAATATTCATAAAACTGAAATTCAGATGATGTATCTAGAGGACTGAGGGCATTAGTCCATTGCCGTAGCTTTTATTTGATACCACTTTCAACATTCTAGGTCTATCAACAGTTCGGGTGCAAACTATTTTGTAGTAACACCCTAATTTTTCTGCATTTTAAAGAGATTTCTAAACGTTTTATTAATAGTATTTAAAGGGGTCCAAAGACATTTATTATCAGAAATGAATAAGATTTTTAGTATTTTTTTACACCAAAAACTAAATTATTCATAGGGAAACGTGAAGTCTTGGCACTATTTTCTATTTAGCATCATATATATCTACTGTACCCCACGTCATTCCTTATTCATACATATATGTTACATACGTTACATTTCTCATTAAGATGCATGAGCCTTTATACTTGGCAACACCCACTCAGAACTATCCCAGCAGACATTTGACGTCCGTGAGACGTCAGATTGACGTCAGACTCCAACGTCATAATAACGTTGGAGTTAGGTTGATTTTGAAAGTTTTTTGACGTTAAAAACAGACGTCAATCTGACGTGCTAAAACCAACGTTGGTTTAACGTCTGAAAGCTGACGTCAATCTTACGTCGTAAAACCTTAACAATCAATAATTTAAAATGGTGAAATAAGTATTTTATTTTCATCTTAGTAGAAAGTTTAATAATTTAGTGAAAGACTTTATTTTGATAAATAAATATTTATTTTTCTAAATTGATTAAGCATGGAGGGCGAAATATGGGATTTCCGATACGAGACCCAGATATGACTTTTAAGTGGCAATGTTGAAATTATTATTTGAATTTGATTTTGTTACATAATATGCGTAAGAAATTATGTCAGTTCAAGGGCAGCTAACTCTGTTGACATATGGCGTTAGACTGGCGTTTGAATCTGGCGTCAGTTTGACGTCATATCAATACGTCCACTGAAATCAGAACTGGACGTCGGGTGGACGTTGGTTATTGGTTGTATGACGTCGTGACCAAAATACAACCAATATCCCACGTCAAGTTGACGTCAGGTGCCTGCCGGGATGGTTCTCAATAAGCATGAAATATAAGCAAATAATTATCAACATTAGATATAGCCATTAGAAATGAGTATTTACACGTTTCGTGTAATTAACAATACAATATTTGGCTTATGAAACGGATTTTTGTATCTCCACCATTGAACATGGTAATGGAAAAATCACATGTATTTGGAAAAGCTGGAATGTGTAATTAAAAAAACATACGATGTCACTCACAATGCTAATTTTGAATGGGTAATTTTAATAAATGTTACAGACATTACACTGTAGGTGTCAGATGATTATTGCTCAAGCAACTTTAATGTGTAGAATGGACATGTTTCATGCAGACAATATGAGAAGGGTGAATGGATTAATAAAAATCTTTTTTTCTGACGCTCAAACTGCCATATCATTATTTTTTAAACATATTATGGTAACGTTTGTAACAGACTGACACAGACTCATGCTCCAATAAACATAAAGCAAACATCTGTTATAAGAGCAAACTTGAATTGTCATTTTTAAGATACATGTTTGCAAAATATCTTATGGAATGGAGCATTAGACCGGCATTCCTGCTATGTATAATGCCCTTCGTTATTCATTACATGTTTGTTACATATGTTACATTCTGGATCAAAATCTTCGATCCTAGATACTTGGTTACATATCCTCAGAGCCATGGTTTATGATTAAATAAGCAAGAAAGTATGGAACTATGATATATATCCACCAGTTTCAAGTATGTTTGTTGCAATAGAAAATTTCGCATTTAAAATTGGGGGTAGGGCTACTTAATACTTCATTAAAGGCAATATATACAAGATATGAAAATAAACCTTGGTTTTTCTGTCTGCCAATTGAACATGCTGATGGAAATAAATATCATATCTTTGGAAAAATGCATAGTGCAACTTAACAAGTAAATGATATCACTCAAAAGTGTTATTTTCAAAGGGTATCTTAATTTACGATACGTATGTTACAGTTAGTGTGGGTCAAATCTTTGTTCAAACAATTCTAATATGTAGTATAGACATACAGCAAGCAGACAGTATGAAAAAGTTGAGTAAAATGATAAACTATTGTCATTTTTCTGTAGCTGAAACACCATATCATAATTTCTTAATTTTCTTAAGGTAACATATGTAACAGGCTGTTACAGGATAACGCCCCAACGCTCAGGGTGCAAACATCTCTTATTCTACTCAGCGTAAATTGTTCTTTAAGATAGGGTATGTCTGCAAAATTCCCTAGGGGGAGCAATCGACCCTCTGGCTAGCAGCCTAATGCTTAAGGTGCTCTGCTGATAAGCCATGGATGTCCTGAGCTTTTCCATTTTGAAATGAAATATCTTGGCAGATATACCAGGTTTGAAGGAGGAAGTGTGTTGTATACTGCAGAGGTCCTCGATGATAAGTGCGTCATACTGGACCTGATGGTAGAACGCACTATCAAATGATGGATTTGGAGACGGCGTAGCAAGATTCTTGAAGTGCGAGGAGAAACCTGCTGCAATCTCTTCAGTTCCATGTACAGTATTACCATCATACATTAGTGTCTCTAAGGCTGTGGATGGCCTCGCCCGTTGCTTTCGTACTAACCTATGGAACAGCTTGGTATCTTGATTGCATGCATTCATAACCGAACTAAGCAGGTCCTGTCGCTGTAAGAACAGTGTGAACTGTACTTCCCTCCGCAGAGCCTTGCGCACTTCCTTATGCCTCTTTGATACACCACAGCATCTGTCATTAGGCTTACCAGCTTTCTTCCATTCGAAGTGTGCCACTTCACTGTCATGCACTGCCGCAGCTATTCTGTCATTCCGCACCGGCAGCCCCTTCTTGGTCTTCCTTTTCTAAGGTTCCGGACAAGACATTTCCGAAGCTTTACGAAATGTCGATGACATAGATCTGACAAGTAGCTCGGCATCAAAAGAGCATTCAACAACAGGCACTGGTCCAGACAGCTTCTTACACATGGTTTCCTTGTACAAATTCAGATCACATTTATCCCATCTAATCCTGGGGAAGGGGGTGGGAATGTACCATCAGGGCTCAAGCTCCTAGCTCCACTGGAGGGGTCCACAACACAGATACCAAAGACACAAAGATCAAGGTGAGTATGATCCGAGAGATTCAGGTGATGCATATCGAAGATGTTGACGGAACATGTAGCCGGACTTCCAGGAGGACCAACTAGGATCTATCTGGGAAGAGCTGTCGCTTGAAGCAATGAAGAATGTATCCTGCACAGGGTCGCACTTGATATATCCGATTGATCCGATCGACCTGAGCAAAAGGATTCTAAATCAAGTAGCTGCAATGGAGCGCGACGAAGCGCTCCACCGTCCAAGGTAGTGCGGTCGGAGCAAGTCACGTGACCTGCTCTAAAAACATGGCGTCAACAATGTTTCAATGCCAGGAGTGCAAAATTTATTTCTTCAGCATGGAGGTGTTTGTGAGACATCCATGCGTATTGCAGGGTAATAAACACGCCGTAAATCAAAATCATTTAAAGCAATAATTTGACTTTTGTTTCTTTATTGCTTTTCCTCACTTGTTTTAGTAATGGGAATGCACTCCGTTTGCCCACTTTCCCTTGATTTAGCGTACTGCTCGGACCGATCCGATCACTCTTAAAATTTCTAAATCAAGTACGCCCTAGGGTAGTTGGAGTCCAGCTGCTGCCCATGCTCAATTACAAACTCTCAAAAGAGGTTATCCCGACGAAGATGGTCCCCGATATGAAGAGAAGCATTGAAGTCTCCACCAATAACAACCACATGAGTTGGACAGTACTTGACTATAATTTCATGCAATTCATCTAGGCATTCCTCAAATATAGGCTCATGTTCAGCTGGGCCACGTGCAGTGAGAAAGACATTCACCAAGCAGAACAGGACAGCAGGGCATTTTAGTTCCACCACATTAAGCCTTATACTTGACTCCGGAAGTTTCTTCACTCGTGAGTTCAAAGAACTATGCCACAGGATACACGTTCCACCGTACCCTCTAGTGTGTAGACTTGGCGCTACTGGAGCATCATCATCAGAGTAGCCACAAACGAATTCTGTATTGTCAAAGATGTCTATAAGAAAGTTTGCCTCATATCTATAAATTAAGCCAGGTTTCTTGAAGAAAGACCACTGAGTACCGGCTTGCAAGATCCTTTACAAAGTTCAAATTTGTTTTTACGTTCTTCACATTCAGAGAAGGCAGTGGCTAGGGATACGGTACCGTATCTTTAGTCGATAATATAATATCTTCAGGTGAGTTTTAAGTTGAATCATTACAAGTATCCTAAATGGCTAAAGGTACGGAAGACTAGAGATACAGACTTAAGAAAACAATGTTAATGTATAAAGTTGAGAGATTTCAATTTTATTTCTAACCCCGTGGAATGAAATTTTCAATTGTTATATTTGAGTGTGTGTTTGTGCAATATCACCATTATCTACAGTTATTTGACCGACATCAAAGGATATAAAGCCAAATTGCAGTATGAAAGTTTCTAACGATACGTGAAGATAATATTAGCCTCCCATCAATACGGCACATAATCAACACAGCGCATTGGGTCATCAAAACAGCGAAAAACAGCTATCAAAACAGCATTTGGACTATATAGCTACCGCTTGAGTTTTTAGACAAATTGTCCATTAGACGAAATGTCCTTTAGACGAAATGTCATTTAGACGAAATGTCCTTTGGACCAAATGTCCTTTAGACCAAATGGCTTTTAGACGAAATGGCATTTAGACGAAATGGTATTTAGACGAAATGGTTTTAGACGAAATGTCCTGCACCCAGAAAATCACTAGTGATTACGATAACAATAGGATAATTGCGCTGTATCGATGAGCGTTGTTTGCGCCGTTATGATAAGCTAAGATAATTACCCCTTGCGCCGTTTTAATAAAACACCATCAATACGATGTCCGCTCCTCAATGTGCGAACAACAAACACGGCATTAATGAAGTGATGATTTATTTTGTCTTACCGCTAAACCCCTGAATTAAGACATAGGCATTGTTTAATTTGCCAATTATTATTCGGCGAATGTTTTTAAGTTTTGTTATGGTAAAGTAAGTTACTGCAAAATAAAACCATTAAGCTATTACTCAATTCAATCGCCGTAAAATTTTAAAACATGCATGCAAATATTGATTCACACCGTCAGAATGGCTCGTATACTTCACATCGAACTTCCAAGCATTTGAAAGTCATATTGAGCGGATTCAGAATACCGAAAGCGTTCAGTTCTATAAGAGAGATTCTAGAAGTGTAGAAAAGGCGCAAGTGCGTATTTCATATAAGTTGAACGAAAGACAAAACTACTATGAGGTTACATTCAGGTGTATTCACGGCGGCAATAACTTCAAGTCTCGAGGGACAGGAGTGACTACAAAATCTATCTATCTATCTATCTATCTATCTATCTATCTATCTATCTATCTATCTATCTATCTATCTATCTATCTATCTATCTATCTATCTATCTATCTATCTATCTATCTATCTATCTATCTATCTATCTATCTATCTATCTATCTATCTATCTATCTATCTATCTATCTATCTATCTATCTATCTATCTATCTATCTATCTATCTATCTATCTATCTATCTATCTATCTATCTATCTATCTATCTATCTATCTATCTATCTATCTATCTATCTATCTATCTATCTATCTATCTATCTATCTATCTATCTATCTATCTATCTATCTATCTATCTATCTATCTATCTATCTATCTATCTATCTATCTATCTATCTATCTATTTACATACATGCAAAAAAAGATAGGGACACGGCGTAAATTAGTATGCGGCTCTCCACATCAGTGCATTTACTTAAAAATTTAAAACAAAGTATTTTGACATTTTCTAAGACTTGCGCTTTTTAAGTTAGAATTTTGCAGTTGAAAAAATGTCTATCAAAGAACTCTTTCCGTTATTTGTGATATAATTTTACGCTTGGTTTACACGTTTTCTTGTTCTCGTGATTGTTCTTTATGCGCTTATTTTGAGTTGGAAATCATGTTGTGATACTTTAGCAAATACTCCTAAATACTCCTTAACTTAAGACGTGTTTTTTTTTTTTTTTTTTTTTTTTTTTTTTTTTTTTTTTTTGCGTCGAAATGATTGAGATACATATATGTTTATTTATTTAAGGAGCTTTTTATTCAAAGTTTACAAGCGATTTTCCATTAAAATCAAGTAATAAACTGCCTAAAATACAATCGAAATTACAGATCTAATGACTATAAGACTAACCAAAGATACTCCAATAATTTTTTTGAAAAACATGCTAACCGCTTTTGTCTGGTACGTGTTTTATTTGTTATATAAATGCATAATTTCCCAAGCAATTTACAACAATTAACTACTACTGTTAAGATTATTGTGCATGTGTAGAGCGCTTGCCCAACCATGAAACTGTGAGAAAAGTAAGACACCCTTAAATGTTTATTTTTATTATTTATCTATCTTCTGATACTGAGTCGATCAATTTCTGATCATCACCTCAGGTGTGGGGTGGGTGGCTAAATTTAGAATTTAGTCAAGGGAGAAAAAAAAACATTTGGGGTGGGCCATTAAAACTATTTACAAGATATAGATAGAGGCATGCTAAAACACATGCCTCTGGGCCTATGATTAAATAGAAGCCTTAAATTCCTCAATGGTCTTAGATGAGACCACTGAAGAAGGGAGACTATTCCAAACCGAAATAGTTCTGGGGAAAAATGAGTTTTTCAGGGCATCACTATAGGCAAATTGTCTTGTATACTGTAATTCATGCGATGCCCGAGTTCGCCTTAGGTTGGGTGCCGGGGTCAGGTATTTGTCTTTATCAAGAGACACTGTACCGGTCCGGGAGTGTATCTTGTAGAAGAAGGTTAAGGAGGACCGCTCTCTGCGGGACTGCAGGGATGGCCACTCAAGCTCGTCAAGCATATCACCGACGCTACTGGAGTTCCTCCATCTCCTGCAGGTCCACCTGGCTGCAGTCTTCTGCACCTTCTCCACCTTCTCAGTCTGAGTTTCATGATAGGGATGCCAAATAGGGGCTGCATACTCAAGCTGAGGACGAACCAATGTTTTGTATGCAACTTCCTTTGTATGCCTAGGTGCCAATGCCAAATTGCGCCGAAGAAAGCCCAAAGTCTTAGTTGCCTTGCATGTAATTTCCGAAATATGTTGACCCCAATCAAGGTTGTCTGTGATAGTTAAACCTAGGTATTTAGCGGACTGAACCTGTTCTAATATTTGCTGGTGCAGTGTGTAGCTGAACTGTATGTGATTGCCTGGGTGTAGCCGAGTCACCCTCATTGAATGACATTTGCTAACATTAAATTTCATTTGCCAATCCGTTTCCCATTTGGCCAAGCTATTCAAGTCATCTTGCAAAATGTGACAATCCAAAGGAGACTTGATATTCCTGTACAAAACACAATCATCAGCAAATAGCCGAACAGATGACCTGATATTATCCGGAAGATCATTGATGAAAATAAGAAATAGGACCGGTCCCAAGACCGATCCTTGCGGGACACCAGATAGAACCGGGACTGGATCTGAGGCTCGGCCATCTAATACCACTTTTTGAGAGCGCTCAGAGAGCCACGAGTCGATCCACTTATGTGTGGATCCTCTAATCCCGTAAAAGTCAAGTTTGTATAATAACAATTATTCATTAGGATACTTGCAATGATTCAACTTAAAACTTAAAACTCACCTGAAAATATTATATTATCGATTTTTAATCTATACCGTACCTTTAGCCATTTCCGATATATAGGCTAAAGATACGGTGCCGTATCCCTAGCCACTGCCTTCAGAGAAACTATGCGGAGCGAGTCACCTTGTCTTGACTTGATGCTTCTCCCAACGGTTCCGTCTCTGTTCTTTTTTGGGCGGGGAAGTACCATGGAACGTACGTGTCTGCTCTCCAGCTTTTTCCGAGTTTTGTATGGGCGCTTGGACAAAAAAGAAGAGTTTCCATCAGAACTCTGTCGATGACCAAGACCAGGACCAGATTGTCGGTGAGATGAAGTCTCGGCAATGGTAGGACGATGAGGAGTGTCAGCCAGATAACCACCAGACCCGAATCTTTGACCTCCTTGGTCTTTTACTGTATCCTTCTCTACATCTAGGAATTTCTTTCATGTACCTTACGAGTTGACCAAAATGGGTACGAGTTGACTTGGGTACGAGTTGACCAGAAAGGGGTATAGCTGAACAGCGAAAGGAAGGTTCCTTTCGCGAAAGGAAGATTTTTGTACGAAAGGAACATTTTATCATTATCGCCATTGATATTTAACAGCTTTTAATTGTTTTTTTACACATGTTGTAATAAAACAATATCAAGTAAAATGTGTAAAATGTAAAAAAAAAAGTTATTTGGTGCAAAAAGCGGAACTTATAGACACATACAGTGTTATTGTTTACATTATTTGACCTTGACCTCGATGACGTAGTGCGCGTTGCATTGTGGTTGAAACTTTCACTTCCGGGTGTCAAAACCATTTCCGGTTCAATGTTGTTTACATACATTTACAGTTAGAATGAAAGTGAAATGTGGTGCCATTTCAACCAGTGAACGATGATGACCCCTAAATACAAAATCACTTACAATTTTTGGCATTTGTATTTATTGATTTCTTTAATCTTTTATAAATAATTTAATTTTTAACACATTCTTGAGCGTCTCAAGTATCCTAAATGATGTTTGAACCGCGCGAAGAAAACAAAAAACGTAGATCTTTTACTTAGATATTATTTATGATTTATTAATAATTTGCGCCAACCACGCGGCCACGTCTCTGCAATCAGACTAAAAAATGTTCATAATGGAAAAAATAAAAAAGGTTATAAACAATTAAATAAATAAATAGTTTTTGGTCCCTTTTTCCAACCTTATTTGTACCGGAACTAGAAATAAAAGTGCATTGATCTTAGCACTTGTAATGAATGAAAGTTTCTTCTTCTTTTTATCGATCTTTACCATTTTAATTCTTAAGAACAATACATCAACTCTTGCTCACATTATATTTAAATAATTCCCATGAAATATAAATTGATCCAGTTTAAATACATGTCAAACTATTCGATAATAATCAATTTGCCGGAAAGAAGGGCGGTTTCAACTTTTGAAGACAGTTTTATGACACACTATCTCAAATTACGATGCCCATAATCATGATAATCGGCTTCTTTAATTATTATATATGACACCTTTTCAAAGAAACGAAACATTTTTGGGGTACAATATGAATGTGATAAAGGATTAATGAAGTCCCCCGGGGCAGCAACTTTTGAAGACAGTTTTATGACACACTATCTCAAATTACGATGCCCATAATCATGATAATCGGCTTCTTTAATTATTATATATGACACCTTTTCAAAGAAACGAAACATTCTTGGGGTACAATATGAATGATAAAGGATTAATGAAGTCCCCCGGGGCAGCCGGCTTGTGTGTTCAGTCTGTCGATTGATTATCATTACATGTGTTGACATCGCCTGGATTAGCAAAAGATAATTATGATTCCAGTGTCGTAGATAAAAATGGATACACTTTTAATTTGTGAATAAAATAGATTTATTTCACGGAATAAAAATAATGTTTTTTTTTTTTTTTTCTTCTTCTTCTTTTATTTCACCGCATGCAAAACAAATTTAAATCATGTGCTCTTGAGAGAGAGAAATAGAAAGAGAGAGAGAGAGAGAGAGAGAGAGAGAGAGAGAGAAAGAGAGACCAATTGCCCGTTTCTAATTTCTAAAACTTAAAAAAATGATTCAAACACGGAAAGTATTGAACGTTGATATTTATGATTTATCACGTGGGATTATTTCATCTTTTGACTGAGATGCAAACCTTTTAAAGTCATATTTTCTAATTCCGCACGGGAAGAAACGCTAAATACTTAATACTAAATTATAAACAGAAATTAATTTGTTAAGAATAAGTTATATTTTGACATTATTTTACATTTTTATACATCAAAACATTACAGTTCATTACACATTCATTGACCTGAGGTCGCTTTTTTGCCACCCGGAAGTGAGAAAAGGTCATGTGGTAGTCACGTGACTTACCTGTATTTTATAGACCACGTGGTTTGTGACGTATTGTTTGTACCTGTGTATAAATAAAGAAACCTCACCAAATTTTAAATTGTTATACTATACCATTATTCATAGATTTCATCCATTTTCAATTTTTAAGGATTCAATCTTGATCACCTCTATCGCGGAGGATGTAAAAGTAGGTCAATCCTATTTTGACAAAAAAACGGTTCACAGCTATTTTTGATACTCTCTATTTCTTTTTTACATTAAATATCAGAAATAAGACTAGTTTTAGGCAACTGGCGCATCAAAAACAAACATTTTGATATATAACATATAAATTTTGGACAAGTAATTATTAATTTATTAAAACTAAAACACGCGTGAGCTTCGATTTTTCAACTTTGGAGCGATCGCTAAGCCGCCATTTTGTTTTTTCACTTCGCTGACCTACTTTCACAGTTATCCAAATAGAGCCAACTTTTGATTTTTAACATTGTACTATGGCTAGTCAGCAAGCTACACAACCACCTGAATTTCTCACTCATGTACAGGGCTTAGCTAGACATGAAGGCGTGTCGCCCAATGGCACATGCAATGAAATAGGTTTAAGGTATCTCCAGATTAAGGAAGAGCAAGGGGTATCTACCCCACTTCCTAAGGACTTGAAAGGGTCCTCTTCCCCACTTGATGTTTCTACGTCATCCATAAGCTCTTCCCCAGATAGGTTGGTTATCGACGAAAGCCGAGAACCTGACATGACAACCGGTAACACTCAGATAACCCCAGATGTAGGCACTAGCTCTGTCCAGCCTAACCAACCTGCCCCCACCCCCTCACTGGTACCCGAGGAAACCGGACTAAAACCCGGAACCAACCCAAATCCCGGAACCCAATCACCTGAGATCATCCAAATGATCTCTAATGCTCTATCACCTGAAAATTCGAACTCACCCCAAAGGCCTACTACATCCCCAGCACTAAATCCCGGTACCACTGCAAATCCCGGTACTGGTGCTGACCCCGTTAGGCGAGCCCTGTCTTTCCCCGCTGATGATGACGTAGATGCTGATAATGGATATCAATATGTTAGTTATGGTAAGCGAAAGAAGCAGCAGACGGCATTTGAGGACAACCTAGAGGAAGAGGACACCACCACCAGCCAACAACCCATGACAGGATTTATGCTAATCACATTCTCACTTTTTAACAATGGTTTTATAAACACCAATCTAACTAGGAGAATCAGTAAGGCTTTCTATGATCATTTAGGACAGACAGTTCAAGCACTTACGGAAAACACAGAAATAGCTTTTAGGGTACCTCAGCATCTGTACAGTAAGGCTAGGCAATTCATTAATCAGAGTAGTACCCTACCCACACTTAAGGAAGTTAAGAAAACCAGAATTCAGGCAGGTAAATCTAGGGAAAATCAAAATAGGCAAACCAGTAGGGATAGCAAAACCACTTTTAGCAAGGGTATCGTAGAAACTAACGGCGCAAACGAAACGCAGTTTAGGGACACTTTTGATTTTGGACAGAACCATATTACCTCATTTCAACCAATATTTAATAAATTCGGTAGAAGTACAGGCAGATCCATTCTTACTTTTGATACTAGTTTACCACCGTTGTTTATTGAAGGACACGACCAGGTCAAGGCAATCAAACCAATGTACTACACACCGGTACGATGCAACAAGTGTCAAGAATTTGGTCACAGAGACACTAAATGTAGGAATACTCATTTCAGATGTACTAACTGCAGTGGGAACCACTTGCGTAAAGATTGTAACGTTGATTTTCGTAGAACACCCTTCCGATGTTATAACTGTAATGACAATCACACTGCAAATCACCCTATGTGTCCTGCTTGGATTAGATATAAGGAAGAGATAATGTTTAAAAACAAAACTATCACCCAGGAATGGGAAACCAGAAAACAAGCTTACTACAATAATAAGGGAAACAATGCCACCGCTAACCCCCAGGCAGCCCCCACAACCCAAAACAAAGGCCAGACCTACGCCCAAGCTCTTTCCCCTAAGGACAACCCACCCAAGCAGGACAGTGCTCCACCCAAGGTTACCCCACCCACCCATGTAAACGCAGATACGCTTCCAGACCTTCAGTTACCGAAAAACGCCGTCAATGTTCCACCCCCAAACAAAAATTTCATACATATTAAGGACATAGCGCTTATTTTTAAACATCTTCTTAGTCCCAACACTTTAGCTAGACTCCAGAACATGCAGCCGGATAAGCGAGATAATTACATAGAACACTTAGTAGCCAGCCCTTTCTTGTTTGTAGGCACTCAGGAGACACCAATAGTAATAGACCCTGATACAACAAACGACATGCCCAAATGCGAAAACAAACAAACAAGCACGACAGCACAAAACACAACACAAATGCAACAACCACCGCCCCAGCAAGCACCACCTCTCGCTAAAGAGCGAAAGGTACTCCGACTACCACTTAGCGGCACACAACCACAGGACCCACCCCCCACAACCGAACAAAACCCAACAAACGAACCACCCCCCGCACCAGAGCCAACTGCTATCAAGGCTACAGAGGAAACTTACTCACAAATTTTCCACAGAAACATTACACGCATGTGCGACGAAAACAAACATGACACTAAGCAACAGCATAAGCATGCACAAAGACACCCACCAAAAATGACACATAAAACACCAAAGAAACCAAGACAGCCACGCAACATAAGCATGACTCCACACCAGTACCAGGGTCATAGGAATAGGTTACCTAAGCAGAAGCATTTACATAATTTCAGAACACTAGATTTACCGGGCGCAAAAGTAACGCCGCCCATGCTTACTAGGGGTAAAGTCGAAAACAGAGGTTTTTATATGTATTAACTTTTTCTTGTTATTTTTTAGTAAATAGATACAAAGTTTGTGAAGGGACCCATTTTCTAGGATGGACTCGGAATTCACTGTGCTGCAGTGGAATGCCCGTAGTTTATACGGCCATGACATGCGGCACAAGAAGGCCGAGTTCTATGAATATCTGCTAACATTTAAGAATTTACCAGAGGCTGTATGCATTCAGGAAACATGGAATCCAAAAGACAAAAATTTAATACGCTTTATGGGGTATAAGGAACCGGTTTCATACCGTAGGGCAAATCAACAGGGCGGCGGGGTGGCTACTTTCATAAGGGAGGGTCTAGATTCGGAGGAAATTCCATATAAGCAAAATAATCCGAATCTAGAGGTTTCGATTGTTAGAATTTTCGGCACAAGCAAAAACATTGACATCATCAACATTTACACTAATGGCACCCATGTAATAAGTAAACAAGATTTTGACCATATTTTGACACTAGTGGGGAGGCATTTTATAATAGTGGGGGATTTTAACATTCGCGACAGCCTCTGGGATGAGAATTATTTAGGCAATGAAACTGTAGCAGGTAGAGAGTTTAATCAATTTATAGAAGATAATGAATTAATATTACTAAACAACGGTACTGGCACCCGGCTTAACCCGGAAACTAACCAACTAACAGCTCTCGACCTCACCCTTACCACCCGAGATGTTAGCAGGAACTGTCACTGGTATGTACACCAAAACTGCCTAGGCAGTGACCACTATCCCATCATATCTAAGTTTAATTATCAACATAAATCTGTACTCCAATCGCAACTACCGCGATGGAAACTAAATTCTGCAAACTGGGTCCTTTTTCGCAAACTCACCAGCAACTTGCAACTAGATTATAATGGTAAAACAATCGAAGAGTGTAACGAACTTTTTAACTCGGCACTACTCGATATTTGTTCAAAAACTATCCCCCAAACCAAGCCAATGTTTCAAGGTAAACGGCGGCATCTCCCTTGGTGGAATGACGAGTGTACTTTGGCAGTTAAGGCAAAACGGCGAGCCTATAAGCTATGGAGACGGCACAAAACTGATCAGCTCAAAAATGAATATAAGAAGCTGCGCTCCAAGTGTAAGGAAACTTTAGAACAGGCCCAAAAATCGAAATTTCAAGAATTAATATCCAAACTAAACCATAAAACAAGCAGTAAGGAATTATGGGGCCTCATTTCTAAATTTAATGGCAAGCCGTTCAAACCAGTAGAAGTTTTGAAAAGCAACAACACTCGTCATCAGGAAAACATTGATAAGGCAAACGCTCTAGCTCAACACTACCAAAAAGTAAGCAGTAATGACCTATTGAGCCCCGAGTTTAGAGCGGAAAAACTGAAGCGAGACCCGGACATCACAGTGACGGTTCAGGCTAGCATTGAGGGGGGTGGGGGCGAGGCCTACAACGATCTCTTCACCTTTAAAGAATTAACAACTGCACTTAATAAGAAGAAGAGCACTGCCCCTGGGGCGGACACTATCCATTATGACATGTTAAAACACTCCTCCGACCATTGTAAGTGGCAACTATTGCATTTAATCAATAAATCCTGGTCAGAAGGCAAGCTGCCAGACCAGTGGAAACTTGGTACTATTGTCCCCCTTCTAAAACCAAGCAAACCCCCCCCCATGATCCTGGGTCATATAGACCCATATCCCTCACTTCCGCAGTTTGTAAAGTAATGGAAACCATGATAGGAACCAGGCTAACGAGCTATGTTGAAAACAATCATTTACTTGCCCCCACACAATCAGGTTTTCGGAAGAACCGGTCAACTCTTGACCAAATAATTCGACTACAGTCAGCCATTTTAAAGGCGAAAATGGAAAATAAAAAGCTCCTTTGTATATTTCTTGACCTTGAGAAAGCTTTTGACCTCATGTGGACCAATGGTGTTTTAGCCCAATTAACTAAGTTCAACATAAAGGGCAGACTATTAGCTTGGGTACAGGATTTTCTAAAAGATAGGAAAATACAGGTCAGGGTGTAGCGCAGAAGCCAGCAGGGCAAAAATTAATTTTCGTTCCACCCCCTCCACATAAAAGGTTTGATAGTTTAATGTTGGAGACCATTAAATGGGCAAACTTTTAGGCCTGGGTGCCAAGTCTGGATGTGGATTCTTCATACCAAAATCCAAGATGGCGTCCAAAATGGCCGCCAAAAAGATGAATTTTCTAATTTCTCACATATAGGAGTTAAAGATCTACACAAATATACACATTTTTATGTTGTTTTACTCAGCAGTAACTTACAAACCATAATAAGGCTTTAAAATCCTGATAGCAATAGATTTCTTCTCAGGGAGCCCAAAAGTATCACAAAAAATGGTACATTTTAAACAGATTTTCTACATGGCCCATTGGTCAAACCAAAAATATTTTGTTGCACACACACTACAGAAAGGGTTTTTAATGATTAAAATTTAATTTAGTATATAAGAATTTATTTCAACCTGGGTGTCAGCTAGGATTGTGGTATGAAATTGGAAATATTTTCATCTTAATAATGTAAGGGTACATCATGAGATTCTCGCAAATCAAGGGGGTAGGGGTAGGTTTAGCTTCACAAATTTTGTTTCATCCACCACTTAAAATGTTTGATGGTTTTATGTTAAGGTTCATAGAATGGGCAATCTTTCAGGTTTAGGTACCAAGTCTGTATGTGGATTCTTCACACGGAAATCAAAGATGACATCCAAAATGGCCGCCAAAACGTCATTTTTTCTGATAATTCAAATAAAACAGTGAAAATGATAAAAATGCAGATTTTATTATGTTAGTTTACTCTCAAGTAACTGGACAAGCATAATGAGGCTTTAAATCATGCTTGCAATAGATTTCTCCTAAGTGAGCCCAAATTTGTAACAAAAAAAAATGGTATAATTTATACAGATTTGCTACCTGGCCCATTGCTCAAACAAAAATATTTTGTTGCACACACACTACAGAAAAAGTTTTTTTATCGTTAGAATTTAACTTTGTATATATAAAATTGTTCAATTTGGGTGTCAGCTAGGAGTGTTGTATCAATTTGGGAAATATTCTCGTCTTCATAACTTAGGGGTACATGATAAGGTTATCGCAAATCAATGGGGTAGGGGTAGGTTTAGCTTCACACGTTTCGTTCCGTATGCCACTAGAAAGGTTTGATGGTTTTACAATGAGGTTCATAGAATGTTTTAGGCCTAGGTGCCAAGTCTGTATGTGGATTCTTCACACATAAATCCAAGATGACATCCAAAATGGCGGCCAAACCGTCAATTTTCTGATAATTCACCTAAAACAGTTAAATTAAGATAAAATGCAGATTTTAATATGTAAATACTCAGACATAAATGGAAAACATAATAAGGCTTAAAATCTTGCTTGCAATAGATTTCATTTGAGTTGGTTCTTCTGATGGTTTTATGTTGAGCTTCATAGAATGGGCAATCTTTAGGCCTAGGTGCCAATTCTGTATGTGGATTCTTCACACGGAATTCAAAAATGACATCCAAAAATGGCCACCAAAACTTCAATTTTCTGATGATTCACCTAAAACAGTTAAAATAAAGATAAAATTAATATGCATGTAATACATTTCTTCTGAGTGAGCCCAAAATTGTCACTAAAAATTGCATATTTTATACAGATTTTTGCTGCCGAACCCAATGGTCAAACAGAATATTTTGTTATAAGATTTTTGCAAAACAAGGGATTAGGTATAATTTTGTGTCACAAATTTTGTTTCAGCCTCCAGATTATATGTTGAAGGGTCATACAACACCCATCTACTCACGCATCCACCGACCCACCCACACAAATAGAGAGAAGAAGAAGAGAGAGAGAGAGAGAGAGAGAGAGAGAGAGAGAGAGAGAGAGAGAGAGAAAAGAAGAAAGACAAATAAACCAGCAAGCAAGCAGAGAGAGAGAGCATCACAGAAAGAAAGACAAATAAACAAACAAGCAGACAAACAAACACAATAGAGAGCAAATACGATACCATGGTTGCACATCGAAATCGCAATATGCAGTGTCTAGTCATCTCTTTGCTGCTAATTTGATATTAAAATAGTGACATCAAATGTCCATAAGATTTCAAATTTCTTTGTTTTATAATGAAAATCTGACACTCCAGTGAGTGATGGTTGAGTGACTGTTGTGCATACCAAATCTATACTCCACTCACACTCAATTCAACATCACTCGACTCATACTCCAGCCATACTCTCGCGAGTTGAGTTCGAGTTTGAGTGACGGAAGAGAATATAGCCGTAAGTCTGGATGTTGAACAAAACATCCAAAGCCTCCTAAACATTTTCTAAATTTCATCACAGACACTATGAATTAATTTCTGGTTATTAAAGACGCTTCAACGTAAGGGCCATTTCCGAACCAGAATTTTATGGTGACTTGGTTTACAAATTTAAGAAACTTATAGGAAGGAATGTTTTTTTATTATTCTTTTTTCGTTTTCTTTTCTGTTGAGAAAAAATCATTATACGATATAAACGTGCATGTATCTGATATATGTGATGTGACAGTCTGCATGCTTAGTTTTTAACCCAATCATGGTTGATAACTACAACTTCAAGCTATTCACTTTAGTTGGTTGGGGCTGGAGCTTCTTGTCTGTTGCATGGCCCTCCGGGGTTCAACTGGTGTTTTTCTTCTGCTCCGGATTTCAATAAGTTGTTTGGCGCCCAAGGATCTCCAACATCAGGCAGCTCATTATGACTGCAGACCCACTGCAGAAACAGAGGGCGAGTTTAGGCTTATGTATAACTAGTTTAAGCGCCCCTAGTTATTCATAACTGACGTTCCAAGGCGTGACCGCTGTGGTTCACAATTATCCAATAACTTCACTTCAATAGCTGCTCACCCCGATTTCCGTTACACATATTATACGTTGGTACCCATGTTTTATATTTCTTTACATGATTTTCCTTTGTGCTAGTTTATATATAGATTATAGATATATATTTATATATATAGGTATATTAGAGCCACTGCAGAAGCTGAGGGAGAGGTTAGGTGCCTGTAAAACTAGTTTAAGACCCACAGTAATTTTATACTACTGATCGTTCCAAGGCGATACTTCTCTGGCGTTGAATTTGTGTGGTGTTTGCACCTTATGTATGTCTTCATATTTTAGTTTTGGTAACTGAGTGACCACCTATTGGGAAAATAACTGCTCACTGGACTCACAATATGTTCTCTTAGTACAAGTACTTGATTGTTAATGTAGTCTTTTCCCACCTCGGTTTTTGGAGTGGGAATTTCTTTCTGATTGTGCCGTTTCCTGAGTGTTGCCTACTTTTACCTCCTAAGACGGGTGTGTAAATGAATTGACTTATTTGACCAAAGGGCTGTTTAAAATTTGTCATTTTTGAGACACTTTTACACTAACTCAGAAGAGATATACAGCTTGCAATGTTTTAAAGCATCATTATACATTTTCAGTTATCTGTGAGTAAAATAACAAAAATAATCATATAATTAAACAGATCTAGTGGTAGAGCGTCGGACTCCAAATCGAGAGGTCCTGGGTTCGATCCCCACAGGCGTCACCGTGTTGTGTGTTGTGTCCTTGAGCAAGACGCATTAACTCCCTAAAGTACTGGTTAAACACAGGAAGCGTTGGCTCCGACCTGGCATGACTGAAAAATTATTGACTGGGACGTTAAGCCTCAACCCAAACAAACAAACAAATAATTAAACAAATAATAACTCTTTATTCACTGTAGGTGTAATATAATTTCGTAATTTTGGTGGCCATTTTGGATGTCATACTAGATTTTGGTTCAAAGAATCCACATGTTTATATGTGACATATCAGTAATTTCATCACTTTGGTAGACAATTTGGATGCCATCTTAGATTACGGTACATAGGATCAACATCCACAACATGGCCACAAAGTGCCCTCATTGTATAACCCTTCAACATATAATCTTTAAATGGAGGCTGGGACAAAATTGGTGATGCTAAACTAGACCTTACCCCTTCTTTTGAAAGAAACTTACCATGTACCCTTTAATTATAAAGGTGAGAATATTTCTCATCTGATACTACAATCCTAGTTGACATCCAAGTTGAACAATTTTCTGATATCCATAGGTAGGAAGTTTTGACCATTCTAAACTTCTTAAATAGTTTTTGTGCATTAACTTATTTTGTTTGACCAATGGGTTCATTAGCAAATTTGTATAAAGTATGCAATTTTTTGTGACAATTTTAGGCTCACTCAGAAGAAATCTGCTGCATACAGGATTTTTAGCATCATTGTGTGTTTTCCAGTTATTTCTGAGTAAACCAACTTAATACAATCTGCATTTTATCAGAAAATTGATGTTTTGACGGCCATTTTGGATGTCATCTTGGATTTCCGTGGGAAGAATCCACATACAGACTTGGCACCTGGCCTAAAAGATTGTCCATTCTATGAACCTCAACATAGAACCATCAAACCTTTCTATTGGTGGATGAAACGAAATGTGTAAAGTTAAACCTACCCCTACCCCCTTGATTTGCGAGAATTTTACCATGTACCCCTATGTTATAAAGACGAGAATATTTCCAATTTGATACCACAATCCAAGCTGACTCAAACGTTGAACAAGTTTTCTTATATATACTAAATTTAATTCAAACGATATAAAACCCTTCTCTGTTGTGTGTGTGCAACAAAATATGTTTGTTTGAGCAATGGGCCAGGTAGCAAATCTGTATAAAATGTGCCATTTTTTTTTTTTTTTTTTTTTTTTTTTTTTTTTTTTGACAATTTTGGGCTCACTCAGAAGAAATCTATTGCAAGCAGGATTTAAAGCGACCTTATGCTTTTCCCATTAGTTCCGAGTAAACTAACATAATAAAATCTGCATTTTTACCTTAATTTTAAGTATTTTAGGTGAATTATCATAAAAATTGATGTTTTGGCGGCCATTTTGGATGTCATCTTTGATTTCCGTGTGAAGAATCCACATAGAGACTCGGCACTTAGGCCTAAAAAATTGCCCATACTATGAGCCTTAACATAAAACCATCAAACCTTTTTAGTGGTGGATGAAACGAAATTTGTGAAGCTAAACCTACCCCTACCCCCTTTATTTGCGAGAATCTCATAATGTGCCCTCACGTTACAAAGATGAAAATATTTCCAATTTCATACCACAATCCTAGCCGACACCCAGGTTGAAAAAAAATCTTATATACTAAATTTAATTCTAACCATTAAAAACCTTTTCTGTAGTGTGTGTACAACAAATTATTTTTGGTTTGACCAATGGGCCAGGTAGAAAATCTGTTTAAAATGTACCATTTTTTGTGATACTTTTGGGCTCCCTGAGAAGAAATCTATTGCTATCAGGATTTTAAAGCCTCATTATGCTTTTTAAGTTACTTCTGAGTAAAACAACATAAAAATATACATATTTGTGTAGATCTTTAACTCCTATATGTGAGAAATTAGAAAATTCATCTTTTTGGTGGCCATTTTGGACGCCATCTTGGATTTTGGTATGAAGAATCCACATCCGGACTTGGCACCCAGGCCTAAAAGTTTGCCCATTTAATGGTCTCCAACATGAAACTATCAAACCTTTTATGTGGAGGGGGTGGAACGAAATTCCTTTTCTAGCTGGATATTTTGAGCTGGCTTCTGCGCTAGTGGGGGGAGACATAAGTGAGGTCAAATCCCTTGATAATGGTTCACCACAGGGCAGTGTTCTCAGTCCTATTCTGTTCAATATTCTTGCTAATACACAGTATGACGTTTTGAAAGATCTGTTCGCTGAGCTGTCCCAGTACGCTGATGACGCCGCAGCTTGGAAATCGGCCAAAAGCAAAAAGCGTCTGGTACAGCTCATGCAAACTATATTAGATATCATATATAAGTGGGCAGCGTCGCTAGGTATCAAAATTTCAGTAGGTAAAACAGAGGTAGTCATGTACAACTGTGAGAAATTACCAGATGAGTCAGTACCTAAACTTAAAGTAGGGGATCAGACTTTGGACTTTAAATCTCATGGTAAATTTTTAGGTATGACTTTAGATAATAAGCTTACTTGGAAGAAACACATTGATCAGCTCATTGAAAGGTGTAAGAAGGATCTCAATCTTATGCGTTATTTATCAGGAACTTCATTTGGTGCAGACAAGGTTACACTAATTAAGATTTATAAGTCACTCATTAGGAGTAAAATTGACTATGGGTGCCAAGCTTACGCTTCGGCTTCACAATCTCAGCTTTCCAGGTTAGATAGGATACAGGCAGCAGCTCTAAGAATTGCCACTGGGGCATATAAATCCACTGCTAATATAGATGTTCAGATTGAATGTTGTGTACCACCTCTGAAGTTAAGACGTGAAGAGTTAATCCTTAAATACTGGGCGAGGTCATCAGCTAATGGAGACCAGTTGCCGCTAAATGACATGTACGATTTTTCAGTTTATGATACCAGGAGAGACCGAGCCAAGGGTAAAATTCCATTTGTAGTACAGGTCAGAGACCTACAATCTGAATACCAATTACAGGACATGCAGGTCCAACCACATGTATACGCTGACACCCATGCTTTACGATCTATCAACCCTAGGGAAACCCTGAAACCTTTCATCAACAAGAAACGGGACAGTAATAAATCCATTGAAATTAAGACTAAGGCTTTGATTAGGGACAACTATAACTCATATCTGCAAATTTTTACTGACGGTAGCAAAAATGAATCCACTTCTGAGGTAGGGTGCGCCTTCGCAATCCCAGAATTTCAACTGACCAGAAAGTTTAAGCTTAACGGTCAACTGTCAATTTTTTCAGCAGAACTAACAGCAATAATTGAGGCACTTAAATGGGTTAACACCGAAAGACCAGACAAAGTGGTCATTCTCACTGATTCCCTAAGCTCCATTAGGTCCATTCGTAGCGGTAACAGCAATTCCAGGCCTGACCTACTTATCCAGATTAATCAGCTTATTGATAGCATTATACGGGCCAACATCATTCTTTACATGGATTGGTGTCCTTCGCATTGCAACGTAATAGGGAACGACCTAGCCGATGAAGCAGCTAAGGCCGGGTCATCCTATGGGAGGGCATTACCTTTACGGCTGGGGAAGACAGAGGCCTATGGGATCATTAAGAAAAAAGTTAAGGAATAATGGGCAACGCAATGGAAAAACCACGGGAGGGGATTTCGCTGGGAGCTCAGTAGCGAGCTTCCAGTGAAAATGGTCCAATACAGTGATGACAGGCGCATGGATAGGTTATACACTAGGTTAAGGCTAGGTCGAAATGGAATCAGATTTAACAACCAGTTCCATAATGACATCGATCCACTCTGTCCCCATTGTGGGGAAATAGAATACACTGACCATTACTTACTTTTTTGCAATTTCCATTTTATTCAAAGACAGGCCATGTTTAAGAAAATTACGGATGCTTTTTCGGACATCAAAAATATCACAGTTGATACTCTTTTAAATCCTAGCCCTGCCCATGCTGAAATTATTAGAGCAGCAGTTTTTGATTTTATTAAGGACACAGATTATGTTAAGATTATTTGAATGCTGCTACTGTATATTTTTTCCACTACATTACCATTGTTAAGTTTTAAGATTTTTGTATGTCAGATTTTAAGGTTTTTGTTTAAGGAGACAGAGAAGACACAGAGGGGATGCTACAGCGGGCAGTCTTTGCAGGCCAATCACTGTAGCATCATATATATTTCGCTCTAGCCGTGCGTGATACGGCATATGTTTTTATGAGCGAAAGCCCAGGGCCATTTTTAAATTTTTCTTTACTAGATAACTCATATTATCTGGTATTTTTTTTCTTATTTTTATACTCTTTCTCACCCGGATGTGCTGCCCCGCACGCATCCGGGACCCTATCCTCACCCCCTCTGTTTTACTATACATTCTAAACTTATTTATGTTACATTTATTAAGCTCCGACAGAGGCAGCTGGGAAAAACCAGTGCATGCTACACCTGTGGCGCGGCAAACGGGAAGCGGCTTCGATTAAATTCGTCTGGTGCTATCTCAGGCAGCATCATGGGTAATACCACATGCACCCCAGCACCGCTGGCGGAGTACCCCCATTTTTTTTTTTTTTTTTTGTACAAGTTACATATATACATGTACGAGTTACAACATTTATATACACTATTATGAGCCTATATCCTATCCTATCGACTTACCCATCTTCTCTAAGGTTTGCAATTCTGGGGAGTAGGAGGTGTCTTCGGACCGACTTGGTATTGGTGTAACTGTGGTGTACGCTACCAATATCAGGATATTCGCTCCCTGGCACCACGGGTCATATATTTGTTTGTTTTAGTTTTTATCCTTTTTGCAACTATGTTACAGGGCCATCCCAGAGTATAGTGGCGGGAGGCCCTGGGCTTATATAAAACAGGGATAGGACTCTGGGAGTGGAGCGAGGGAACACAATGCATGGGCGGGAATAGTTTGGCAATCGTACGGGTTCTTATACCTACCTCCGCTTGTTTTTTTGTACGTACTACGGTACAAGGATTGGATACTGGCTGCCTTTTATTAGCGCACTGTCCCTCGCGACAAGTCCCGTACGAGGGCTGGGCTGTTCTCGCAAATGGGTGTTCTTAGACTCCATCTATAGGGACATCCGCTGTTAAGCCACTGTAGATAGCCACACCTTGTATATAATATGTACTTGTGCACTTTTCACCATGTATCTGTATTTGTATTTTTGTATTCATGTATGTTATTTTATTGTACTATTATACTAGATTGTACTTATCCAACTTATCTATTTTTATTGTATGTAAGATGATAGTATGTGAGAAATAGATTTTTTCATGCCCACAAAAAAAGATCACAAAATTCAAAAATATCACGTCTCCTAGAACTAAGAAGAAGAAGAAGAAGAACCACAACTAGGACTCTCATCTCCTATCAATTCCTTCTCTCCTTCTTTCTATCTGACGTATGTACATACACCCCCATTCCCCAGCAAAATAGGAATTGAATGATTGCAGTTTAATATTTTATCATATTTACTACTTTTCTTGATATTTTTTTTTTTTTTTTTTTTTTGTCAAAAACGATCTTTTTCAACACTCCAAGGTTTCAAATGTACTTTAAATTGGTTAAATTGGTCACATTATTGACTTATGACGTCACAGACACCCTGACCTACTTACCGACTTTCTCATTTTCCGAAAATCAACAACTTTACAAACAAGCAGAAAGTCATTTTTGACCCATTCTTATTAAATATCTAGGACCTTTATCAAAAATCTGAAACGGCCATTTATTTAAAAACTCTCCAAACTACTACCAATCCAAATATCATACATTTTTACCAAGTTTTGATTAAGATACTTTGTTTCAAAGTTATGACTTTTCTACTTTCACTTTTACCACCTTTGTTTTGATGCTCTCACTTGGGGCCGCGCTCGCCGGAGTATATAAGGAAATCTAGGTCAACTGCTACATTTTGATTTTTGAGCTCGGAGGGAGCACATATCACACCATACAACACCATAGGACATATAAGGCTTTCTTTCGAGATATTTTCACTGTTTTAAGACTATATTTGTAATTTTGACTATCTCTCTCTTTTTTCACTCCTCTTCCCATAACAGCGGCCGGGGATAGTTATTCCGTCTGGTTAAAGCACGCACAGGAGTGGCTGTTACTATACTGGGACCCTGGCTATCCTAGACCATCGTTCATGGGGTAGATACATGAAGTAGGACACTTCACATCCTCTCGTCTTTCGCACTCTTAATCACTCCGGCGAGCACCCATTTTAAACACATGTACTTTTTCATTGCATGTAAATAGCATTGTATTACATACACCATGTACATTCATATGTCTTCGCTTGTATACTGTGATATTGGGGCAGCTAATGAGCGTATTTGTAGGTACCTCCAACTGCTCGGTGTAGGTGCGGTATCTCAACTCGACGTTTCTATGAGGACTTTCAGGCACTCGGGTTCATCTTCGGTGTCGGTCCGGAAAAGCAGCAAACCTGGATTTATTAACAGCTATCTCTACCTAAACTCTCACTATACGCAAGCAGACCGAGTGATCACACCTCTATCTACCTTTTTTTAAATAAAGAAACCGCACACACTAACCATATGCATCCGTTGACCCCAAATACCTAACAAACTAAAAATATTAAACAGACTAAACCATGGTACAACGTGTGAGGGTAAACCCTAGATGAAAGTCTCAGTGAAACGGCCCAATGGTCGGAGCTCTCAGGCCGAATTCTAGGGAACCCAGAACCAACTACAGTGCGAACATCATCTGACCCACTAACACATAATACTCTCTATGTAACGGTCCACCCAACCCCTGGCCTAAGGGTAGCAATACATAGTCTACCCTCGAAACTTACACAAACAAAGAAAACAGATTGAGTATAATCTAACTTATATTGGATACAAACTTTATCAGGACTTAGCCGGGTCCTACCTTGATTGGATACGCCCATAAAACAATGTCTAGACCCATCCAAACCCCCATAAGCAAAAAAATGGCTTGGTGATATACGAAAATTAACTCAGGCTTAGTAAAACAGTCTTTTTATATCATGGCAACCCCAACTGTTTCACGTTTCGAAGCCGACCTTTAGGCCGCGGGAGTCAAAAAGTTCAAAAAAACACAAGAGTAAAGCTCCTAGACCCAGTAACGATATTAAAAGGAGCTAACTCTGAATTACACCCAGTGAAACAACGCTTCAAACAGTTTCACTGCATTGCTTTAATACCCGCCTAAGGTTTCTGGATGTGTCAAGGGGGACCCTTATGAAAAGGATTTTCTGCAGTAAAGCTACCATAACCTTACTGCAAGGTTGCAGCGAAGAAAAAGTTTGCCGCAAAATGATTTACGACTTCGCCGGACTTCGCCACTAGCGGTAATGTTCTTGCGAACTGCTTTACCGCTAGCGGTGAATTCGCCACAGATTCACCGTAATGTATCATATTACAACTGATTGGCTACAAGGTTGCCACAAACTTAGCATTTTCAACTGACATCGCCATAACATTACCAAAAACTTGCAAGTTTTAAATTGCACTTTTGTTAATATATCCTGTCCCAAGTACATGCAGGTAAAAAACAACAACATACACTAACAATGTGATTTTAAATGATTCGTTTTTTTTTATCATTTGACATCATGTCCGACCAGACTAAGACTAGCAAAGGATTTTAGTGCTAAGAACTTATTTCAATATTGTATACATACATGCTAATATTTGCTTGGAAAATATATCTTTTTGGCAAAGTTATGGCGAACTTCGCCGAAGCATTACCACATCATAATTGCAATCATGTGCAAATGTTGCATGAAGAGACAAATGGTCTTGTTACCATGGTTGCAATATGTTATTAATTAAGATATCATAAAAGTGGTCATTTAATTACTTTTTGGAACAAAACTGCAGACACTTATAGAAAGTTAGTGATGGAATGAACAATCAAATTATAGGATGTTCTCATGTTTTTGTTCTGTATTTGTGTACTTTTTTAAAATGTTTGGAATTGTTCTGTGTTTCAAAAATTTTGGATACATCATGTACATAAAGAATACAGACCATGAGAAGACTTGAAAGCATTCAAAATGGTATGTTAGCATTTATTTTATTTAAAGAAAGAAATAGATTATGGTATTCAACATCTAAGATGATTCATAGGCTATGCTCAGATTTTATGGGCACAAAACATTTAAACTTTATTTGGAAAGCATAACAGAAAAGACATTTGTGCTGTTAATGCATACAAATGTCTTATTACTGTAGTAAGAAAAAAATATGTACGATTATCAGCTGATAATCCCAAGCCCTGTATACTATGTGTCTTGGATTTCTACATGCCCTTAACTTAAGCCGAGTCATTGAATTAAACTAACCTGTTCACTTTTATTACTATGTTTTTGTGAAATGGGTTTTGTGATATTTCAGATTCGATGTTAGACAGTTACCAAATGTATCACTGTATGAGCTTTACATTTATTTCATAAATCAAAAATTTAAAATGTTTTTTTCATGTAGTTAACAGAGAAATAAAAGTGGATAATTGGATAGTGTAATATGAGCAGTCATAAGAAAATTTGTCTTTGTGATTTCTGACCAGGTCTTTATTGTCATTTCTGTACAGTGACAGAAGACAGCTAAATGCTTTTTAAGAAGATTGACTGTATAAACAAATATGCTGATCAGCTGTTCAGTAACTGCACAGCCGATCTGCACTGTTGGTTCTAAGGCGGGTTTTCTGTGACATGGCCCACCTCATGAATATTTATTATTCAAATTATTTAGCTGGCTGTAGCCAGTCCCTATATAAGGTGTGGCAATGCTACGGCAAAGTTTGCTGCAGCATTGCCGGTGGCCCTATGAATATTCATTAACCATGAAAAACTTCTGGTGAAGTTGCTGCAGAGTTACATCTTTCCATATTTGGAATCTAGTGCATCACCAGAACATCACCACAGAGATTTTGTGAATTAATTAGACTGCGGCAACCTTACTGCAGTCTTCATTTGCATGGTAAAAAGTTTGCGGTAGCCTTGCAGCAATGTTTGCGGCTAGCCTACCGCTACATTATGGTAGCTTTGCAGCTTTGTTTGCAGGAGGCCTGTTTTTTTCATAAGGGGACAGAACTGCGACGAGACGACGCCACCTTTCTCAGGACGCCTTCCTCTCCTCGGCCATGATGACTCTACATTGGATGATAACTTACCACATAGTCGCCTTCACCACTTTTATCACATACAAGCCCAAGTATGATACCACTAAAGGCCCATTCATCTGGCCTCCCTTATAAGCCAAAACACACAGCGACAAAACTAAGAGCATAAGTCTGACATGACCTACTTATGCTCTTGAGCATAATAGTGTAATCACGATTTGCAGCCAAATTGGCACCGATTACCTATTACATTTAGGCTCAACTTTAGACTTGGCGTTCAAAATTTCGAAAAGGCAGTGCTCCACTTTAAAGACACGTTCATCCAGTGTCTGGTTAAGTTAAGTTTCGGCCCCCGGCGGACAGCACGATTTGCACTTCGCTTGTCTTAGCCATGATTTGTAGCCTTGGAGCACTTTAACTACGTCCTTGAGGTGGGAATATGGATTAAGTCCGTTTGGCCCAGGATGACGTTAAAAGCCTATTCTTTACTACTACTACTACTACTAAATTTTAAGCGACGAAAGGAAGTTTGCCTATGAAATGAACGCTCTATACCATTATCACCATTGCTGCATATCCCCCCCCCCCCCCCCACACACACACACCTTTTTTTCTTTTTATACATTCTGCAATAAAATAATCCTTTTTTTCTTTTTATACATTCTGCAATAAAATAATAAGAAGATAAAGTAAAATACAATTTTACTATTAAGAAAATTTGGTCGAAATGGAGGACAGCAAATGAAATTTGACACTAGCCGCACTGGCGAAAGGAAGAATTTCCGCTACGAAAGGAAGGTTCATCGCTGCCTTACTGTTTTATAAAATCAATTTAAAGTGAAGTGAACTTCATACAGAATCAGAATCAGAATCAGAATAGTTTACTGGTGACACGCCAAATGACATTATTTCAATACAATACAAAAACTATTACTTATTTCCTTTACCCGTTTAAAACTTAAAGCATGCACAATTATAGTCAATGAGTTCAAAATTTTGAAATGAAATCTTCCTTTCGTGTGAAAATCTTCCTTTCGCGAAAGGAACGTTCCTTTCGCTACTATACCGCCAGAAAGCTCAACCTAACACGGAAACTTAATGCACGGTAATTGTACTAACAGCGAGTCGCGAAAACTAATGATCAGATGATAGGGGTACCTTGGATGTTGGACTGTCAATTTGGGTTGATAAAAGTGCTATTTTCTCAGGAGATTGGATAGTACAGGATTTCTGCTTTATGTATTTTACACGGACATTTGCTTTACTAAACCGCGAAGTGGCATGTAAGAGAAATTTCGTTTAGGACAAGAAAACATCAGAAACTATCCCGGCGATATGGGTTTTCACGCACATACGTTTTAATGTTTCTGTTTGCAGAACAACAAACAAAGTTAATCACTTACCTTTTGTCTGTTAAATGCTGTGCGATTACTTGGCTGAGGCTATCCGCACGACGGTCGTGCCGATAAGCGGCGTTATCCGCACGACGGTCGTGCCGATAAGCGGCATTATCGGCCCGACCGTCGTGCGGATAGCCAATGCAACAGGTATTGGCTATCGGCACGACGGGAGTATAAGATTTTCTAACAAGCTTACATATGCATTAAACTTTTAATTTCTCATTAAATAAATTAATTATGTGTTTATCTATTGAAATACATTCGAAATTAACATTTTTGGTAATTATGAATAAGAAAACTAGTTTGATTTGATGAATCCAGCTGTAGGGAACGGAATCAAAGTAGATTTCTAACAGCGGAGAAAAATACAGTTACGTGCCAAATTAATGTCCACAACGTCACAAACTCCATAGACTTCAATGTATTTTCACGTTTACAAGAAAAATTAGCCTGTCTCTCATGGTCAATATATTTTCATAATTTTGGTGTCATTTGAAAGGTAAATGAATAAAGCAATAAATAAGACTTTTGATGAAATTTTCTGACTTTGCATTTTTTATATACAACAATTTTAAACTTTAGGAAAATTGGAAAAATCCATTTTCCCATTGACGTCAATGGTGACGTTGCCCAAAAACTGCAAAAATTTTCTTACATTTTCTTTAAAAAATTGCGGCCTTGAAACGCATGTATAGAATTAAATGAAAAAGCCTTGTTTATTGCTTTATTCATTTACCTTTCAAATGACACCAAAATCGTGAAAATCGGTTGATCAGGAGAGGCAGGATAATTTTTCTTGTGAACGTGAAAATGCATTGAAGTCTATGGAGATTCTGACGTTGTGGACATTAATTTGGCACGTAACTGTATAACCACTGCAAAAAAAAAAAAAAAAAAAAAAAAAAAAAATTGTGATACTTAAATGTTTCCATACTCCATTGTTAAAATCAATTAAAGGCTGTTTATTCTTTTGGATAACCACATTAATTTATTATTTAGGTTACGATAATTACTTTCTCATTTATGCATACGCATGACTGATTTTTACAGGTAAATTCACAGGTAAGCTAATTTCAGCAAAATAACAATTTTGTTAATTAAATAGTAAAAATTCCTGCATATATGTAATATTCTGTTTCAGTTTTGAAGCCAGTGTAATATATTTATCAACTTAAAATGTATCCATTTATAAACATTTTTAACATTGTATCGATTTCCCTGTCGTGCGGATAACGCCGCTTATCCGCACGACGGTCGTGCCGTTAAGCGGCGTTATCGGCACGACCGTCGTGCAGATAGCCAGTGTCCGATTACTTGTTTATTTACTAAGATCACCACAAATTATCAATGATCTACCGCGGAAGCCATGGGCCACCCAAATTCCATAACTTGTGAAAAACGTCATAAGAAATCACGCACTTTCTAAAAATAGCGTTTTTCTCAATGTCACTGTGCTGCAAGTAGTCGCATGAAAAGGAAATTATTGAGTAGATGACAAAGTTTCATAAAGAGGTGAAATTTAATGAACAAAAAGCAATTGGCTCATTTATTTTTTATCTTGAGCAAATTGACTTGTTTCCCTCTGGATTAACATGGCCTGTCAATCTGTTTCTCTAAGAAGCTGCTGGAACTCCATAATTCCTGGTTATCTTTCTTATTGAGCATTTCATCTCCTTCACTTCCTGATGGGCAGATGCCAATTGCTGTAGGTGATTATGGGCATTAATGCCCTCACATAGCCAGTTGCATAACAAAATACACTAAAGAAGCACCCATGGGGGCGAGATGACCAGGTACCGCTCATAAAATAAAATTAGCGTGTAGCATGTCCTATACAGTGAAAATATTATAATGAGGCTATCAGGGTCATGTAACCCGCATGAGACCTTGAAGATGACATATGGCGGGAGCAAACACAGAAGTCAGAGAACACTTTTACTGCTTTTTAAGGAAATGCGAGGGATTTTAAGAAAGGGACAAAAGGGAGTTAGTAAAAATAGCATTTTCTACCCTCGCTGAAATTGTGAGTATAAAATTTACCGTTTGAAGCTAAATTTTTCACATATTTTATCGCAGTTGCTTAAAGTCATTGTCGTTATAAATAAACAGAAAGCGATGACGTAATACAGTGTCACGTTCTCAAATTATCCAGCCGTTATGTACTGCGCGTGAAATCGTATGTGCGTGAAAACGTTAGTTCCGACGATATTTTATGTCAAAATACAATCTGAATCTGAATGGTTTACTGGTGACACGCCAAATTAACAATACCCCACCAGGGGGGGTGCGCCAGGAGGGAAATTAGTCCCTGGCTCTCACAAGAGATGCGAACTTGGACACACAGTCATCAGACATTTCAGCAGAGGAGATAAGTGTATCAGGGAGGTCATTCCAGTCCCTTATAGTCTGTGGAAAGAAACTACTTTTGTACACTTCTTTGCTAGCTGAAGGTATCTGAAAAGCTAAAGAGTGTTGATTTCTACAACGCCTATTCTTTGGGATAAGGTCATCTGTGGGTATTCTGGCTTTACCCTTTTGACCTTTGTATAGCAATATAAGTCTAAATATATCACTAATGGTGGATTAGCTAATGAAGGCTTTTAATCGAGTTGTACAAAACCTCGATTAACGCTTCATTAGTTAATTGAGGTTTAATACAGGTTTAATAGAGAGTCCGTCATTAAAATCACTGAAAAGTCTAAAACCAGTCTCCCATAATTCCGTTATGTAAACAAAAGGCGGCCATATAAATTTGTTGACGTCTGCATTGATTGTAAACAAAACAAATCAAAATAAACAAACCGGCAAATTTCAACATTTCTAGCACCATCATGGCTGAGGCTGATAAAATATCCAGAAAAAGAGGGAAAAACTTTGACTATAATGAAAAACTCTTGCTGGCCGATTTGGCGATCAATAACAAAGAAATACTCGACTCTAAACTAACAAACCAAGTGACAAATATTAAGAAACAGAAAGTCTGGGAGTCTACACAGAGCAAGATCAACTCGCTTGGATTTGCACATCGGTCAACGACAGAAGTAAAAAACCAGGGCTTTTTCTGACCTTTTTCGGAAATTTTTGGTACCGATGAAATTGGGAAAAAGTTGTGTGATTTTGGGAAAAAAATACACAATTTTGGGAAAAAATAGTGTGATTTTTAGCAAATTTGGGAAAGTTTACCTTTCAAATTTGGATTTTTCTGCTAATTGGGAATGTTTCAGGTCAATTGGGAATATTTTTAGCCAATTGGGGAAAAATTTGGTACCGGAAACCGGACCCAGTTTTGTATAGAGAAAAAGCCCTGAAAACAAATGGTCAAGTATGGTGCAAAAGGCAAAGAAAGAAAACTCTGAGTTCAAAAAGAAAATGCCAAAAACGGGGGGCGGTCCGCAGCCAACCCCCATCAGTCCAATCTCGGCGAGGATTATAGAAGTCTACGGCGACACACCTGGGTTTTCAGGATTGATCGGCGTTGAGTCATCCAGTTTTGGTTTGTTCATATGCCCTTAGTTCTGTTGCTGGTTTGAATCCTTAGCGACATTGCTCTGTTTCCTAAAATGACATGCATTTCTTGCTGTTTGAAGGGCAACACTATCCTTTTCTGTATTATTGAATAAAGCCGAGAATACATCCAAAAACGACTGTCACAAACACTTCTACATCCAACATACACGTGTGTAGATTTTCTTGATTTTGTCTCGCTGTTGGACCCCCACATACAGCAGAAAAAGTCATCCTGCAAAGAAAAGAAAGACAATATACTGTTACTTAGCATTTCATTGTACACCCTGTATTTTAAATAACTTGAGAATACCAGTAGGAATTTCTTTATGATTGCACCATTTCCTGATTATTGCCATGGCTATAAATCGAAAAAAACCTTTAACAATCTTCTTCTTCAGAACCAGAAGGCCAATGATTTTGAAACTTGGTGTGAAGCATCAGTGACTGGAGCTCTACAAAGTTTATATAAATCTGACCCTGGGATGGCCTTGACCTATTTTACGGCAAGGTCAACATAGGTCGCTCATGCATTTGAATGGGGAAAAGTGTTAAAATGTCATTTGTAGGGGAAAACTTGTAGGAAATGGGCAAATGGACTTAAGATTGATGATTCTGAAAAAATTTGGACCCCAGGGGTATGTCAGCCCCCACCCGGGGCAATATACATGTATATTACAGTGATATTCAATTTGAAAGATCTTCTTCTCTGAAACTGCTTGGCCAATCAAAGCCAAACTTTATGGGAATGAAAGTATATATAAATGGTCATGGTTACATGACCAAGATGGCTGTCATGGCTATAAATAGCAAAAACCTTTAAAAATCTTTTCCTCCAGAACCAGAAGGCCTATGATTTTGAAACTTGGCATGAAGCATCAGGCAATGGAGCTCTACAAAGTTTATATAAATCGTGACCCTTTGATGACTTTGACCAATTTTACGGCAAGGTCAACTTAGGTCGCCCATGCATTTGAATGGGGAAAATTGTTAAAATGTCATTTGAAGGGCAAAACTTGCAGTAAATTGGCAAATGGACTGCAGTTTTATGTTAACAAAAAGAAATTGACTCCAGGGGATGCTCTGACCAAGCCCTTGGGTTATATACATGGATATTACCATTCTAGTCAAACAAGTTTATTGGTATATATCTCGGGTTTCAGGTGAGTGTTTACAGGACCATTGGTCCTCTGGTTTCCTTTTTATAAATGCACATCACTTAGATATATTTGCAGTACTTAAATATAATGTAGAAATTTTCTGCTTAATCCAATTAAATTACGATGTAAACATAAACACAGGCCTGCATTCAACATGAGCGCTCATTGGCCAATCAATATTTTTCAAAGTCACTCCATGACTTCACGCACGTATGAGTTTCCAAGGTGGCAAGCTCAGACACAAATTCTCCTAACCATAAGCGAGTGCACCTGATTTTTTAGGAAGTTCATAGTCGTCTGCATTCTAGATTTTGGCTTATGGCTGTCACTTGTTAATGCAAAAACACAGAAAATGTCCATTAAAGCAAGCATTGAGGCACGTTATGTAACGTTACCCTATATTTTAATGTCGGTGATTATTACAGTCTAAAATATTGAGATACCAGCTGCTCAAATAAAGTATTTGCACATAATCTGTGACTGAAATTGGCGTTCTTTATATAGTAAAATCGGTAACTATTTCACCCACCTATTTCACTGGGTGAAATGAGCGGTGTAACACTTCACAGTGACGCTGAATCCTGTGTCATATAAATACTTGTAAATGAATTTTATCGTTTATAGAGTGTTTTCAATTGATTACAATGAACTTGCAATTTATTATTCCATTGTACAAAGATCTCAAGGTAAATGGTTTATTAATTGTTTTTAATGAGCCTAAAAGGTGCTTTCCCCCACCCAAACGAACTACAGAAAGCTAGGTGTGCAGCCTGGTCAGATTTGGTTGAATAGCAGTTAATACGCGACTCTCGTATAATGGGCCCACGATTTGTAAACCCTGACCAATGCATTATAATGGAACTGTTATAGAAATAAAATTCACTCTTCAAATTTAAATTACCTATTCATTACATTGGTTTTAAAAGTATTTTTTTCCGAGTTAAAAATATAGCTAAAATAAAGTCCTCTTAACCCCACCTATTTCATACATTATAGTTTTAGATTTAATAGAGTATGTTGGCAAAGTACTCTTCCCAGTTCCCCAGTTCAGTGAAAGAAAATCAGTATCGATCACATTTCGATATAATAGATAATTGATCGGAAAAGCCTGTCTCATTATTTTCAATGATCGATTATGAAAATTGCATAATCGAACAACACCAGTTCCATTTTTAGCTCACCTGAGCCGAAGGCTCACAGGTGAGCTTATAGGATAGGCAGGCATCCGTCGTCCGTCGTCGTCCGTCGTCGTCCGTCGTCCGTCCGTCGTCCGTCGTCCGTCCACAATTTCAAAGAAGAATATTTCTGAAGCTAGTAGGCCGATCTTGATCAAATTTAATGTGAACCATAATTGGGTTGGGGGATTGATGGCATTATGTTTTGGAGCAGATTGTATCAAAATTGTGGTTTCCATGGCAACAGATAGGTCCCATAGACTTACAATGGGAAAAACTAAAAAAATCTTCTTCTCTGAAACCGCTAGGCCCACAGCTTTGATATTTGGTATGTAGCAATGGCTAATGGTCCTCTACATAAATTGTGCCATTCATGCCCCTGGGGTCAAATTTGGCCACGCCCCGGGGGGTCGATAGTCTCCATAGACTTACTATGGGAAAAAAATTTAAAAATCTTCTTCTCTGAAACCACAGGGTCCACAGCTTTGATATTTGGTATGTGGCAATGGCTAATGGTCCTCTACATAAATTGTGCCAGCCATGCCCCTGGGGTTAAATGTGGCCACGCCCCGGGGGTGGATAGTCTCCATAGACTTACAATTGGAAAAACTAAAAAAATCTTCTTCTCTGAAACTACTAGGCCCACAGCTTTGATATTTGGTATGTAGCAATGGCTAATGGTCCTCTACATAAATTGTGCCATTCATGCCCCTGGGGTCAAATTTGGCCACGCCCCGGGGGTTGATAGTTTCCATAGACTTACTATGGGAAAAAAAAAAAAAAATCTTCTTCTCTGAAACCACAGGGCCCACAGCTTTGATATTTTGTATGTGGCAATGGCTAATGGTCCTCTACATAAATTGTGCCAATCATGCCCCTGGGGTCAAATTTGGTCACGCCCCGGGGGTCGATAGTCTCCATAGACCAACAATAGGGAAAAAACTAAAAAAATCTTCTTCTCTGAAACCACTAGGCCAACAGCTTTGATATTTGGTATGTAGCAATGGCTAATGGTCCTCTACATAAATTGTGCCATTCATGCCCCTGGGGTCAAATTTGGCCACGCCCCGGGGGTTGATAGTCTCCATAGACTTTCTATGGGAAAAAAAATCAAAAACCTTCTTCTCTGAAACCACAGGGCCCACAGCTTTGATATTTTGTATGTAGTAATGGCTAATGGTCCTCTACATAAATTGTGCCATTCATGCCCCTGGGGTCAAGTTTGGCAAGGCCCCGGAGGTTGATAGTCTCCATAGACTTACAATTGGAAAAACTAAAAAAATCTTCTTCTCTGAAACCACTAGGCCCACAGCTTTGATATTTGGTATGTAGCAATGGCTAATGGTCCTCTACATAAATTGTGCCATTCATGCCTCTGGGGTCAAATTTGGCCACGCCCTGGGGGTCGATAATCTCCATAGACCTACAATAGAAAAAAAATAAAAAAAACTTCTTCACTGAAACCACTAGGCCCACAGCTTTGATATTTGGTATGTAGCAATGGCTAATGGTCCTCTACATAAATTGTGCCATTCATGCCCCTGGGGTCAAATTTGGCCAGGCCCCAGAGGTTGATAGTCTCAATAGACTTGCTCTGGGAAAAAAATTCAAAAATCTTCTTCTCTGAAACCACAGGGCACACAGCTTTGATATTTTGTATGTGGCAATGGCTAATGGTCCTCTACATAAATTGTGCCAGCCATGCCCCTGGGGTCAAATTTGGCCACACCCCGGGGGTAGATAGTCTCCATAGACTTACAATGGGAAAAACTAAAAAAATCTTCTTCTCTGAAACCAAAAAGGCCAGAGCTTCTATATTTTGTATGTAGCAATGTTTGGTAGTCCCCATTATAAATTGTGCCAGTCATGCCCCAGGGTCAAATTTGGCAATGCCCCGGGGGTCAATAGTGTCCATGCATAGACTTTCATTGGTCGATTCTCAATTAATTTAAATCTCATGAGCTTACATTGTGATAATCTCTCAGGTGAGCTACAGGACCAATGGTCCTCTAGTCTTTCTGTTTCACTCAAAGGAAAATGCAAACGTGTGTACACATGCATATGATGCAGTTGTTAAGAAATAGACTGTTGTCCGTATCGGTAAGAGCCCTTTTTGACCTCTAAATTTCTGAAAATTCCATGTTCCATATTTTTAGCTCACCTGAGCCGAAGGCTCACAGGTGAGCTTATAGGATAGGCAGGCATCCGTCGTCCGTCCGTCCGTCGTCCGTCCACAATTTCAAAATAGAATATTTCTGAAGCTAGTAGGAGCTAGTAGGCCGATCTTGATCAAATTTAATGTGAACCATAATTGGGCTGGGGGATTGATGGCATTAGGTTTTGGAGCAGATTGTATCAAAATTGTGGTTTCCATGGCAACAGATAGGTCCCATAGACTTACAATGGGAAAAACTAAAAAAATCTTCTTCTCTGAAACCACCAGGCCCACAGCTTTGATATTTGGTATGAAGCAATGGCTAATGGTCCTCTACATAAATTGTGCCATTCATGCCCCTGGGGTCAAATTTTGCCACGCCCCAGGGGGTCGATAGTCTCCATAGACTTACTATGGGAAAAAAATTAAAAAATCTTCTTCTCTGAAACCACAGGGCCCACAGCTTTGATATTTGGTATGTGGCAATGGCTAATGGTCCTCTACATAAATTGTGCCAGCCATGCCCCTGGGGTCAAATTTGGCCACGCCCCGGGGGTGGATAGTTTCCATAGACTTACAATTGGAAAAACTAAAAAAAAATCTTCTTCTCTGAAACCACTAGGCCCACAGCTTTGATATTTGGTATGTAGCAATGGCTAATGGTCCTCTACATAAATTGTGCCATTCATGCCCCTGGGGTCAAATTTGGCCACGCCCCGGGGGTTGATAGTCTCCATAGACTTACTATGGGGAAAAAAATTAAAAAATCTTCTTCTCTGAAACCACAGGGCCCACAGCTTTGATATTTTGTATGTGGCAATGGCTAATGGTCCTCTACATAAATTGTGCCAATCATGCCCCTGGGGTCAAATTTGGCCACGCCCCGGGGGTCGATAGTCTCCATAGACCTACAATAGGAAAAAACTAAAAAAATCTTCTTCTCTGAAACCACTAGGCCAACAGCTTTGATATTTGGTATGTAGCAATGGCTAATGGTCCTCTACATAAATTGTGCCATTCATGCCACTGGGGTCAAATTTGGCCACGCCCCGGGGGGTTGATAGTCTCCATAGACTTACTATGGGAAAAAAATTAAAAAATCTTCTTCTCTGAAACCACAGGGCCCACAGCTTTGATATTTTGTATGTGGCAATGGCTAATGGTCCTCTACATAAATTGTGCCAATCATGTCCCCGGGGTCAAAATTGGCCACGCCCCGGGGGTCGATAGTCTCCATAGACCTACAATAGGAAAAACTAAAAAAATCTTCTTCTCTGAAACCACTAGGCCCACAGCTTTGTTATTTGGTATGTAGCAATGGCTAATGGTCCTCTACATAAATTGTGCCCTTCATGCCCCTGGGTTCAAATTTGGCCAGGCCCCGGAGGTTGATAGTCTCAATAGACTTGCTATGGGAAAAAAATTCAAAAATCTTCTTCTCTGAAACCACAGGGCACACAGCTTTGATATTTTGTATGTGGCAATGGCTAATGGTCTTCTACATAAATTGTGCCAGCCATGCCCCTGGGGTCAAATTTGGCCACGCCCCGGGGGTAGATAGTCTCCATAGACTTACAATGGGAAAAACTAAAAAAATCTTCTTCTCTGATACCAAAAGGCCCAGAGCTTCTATATTTCGTATGTAGCAATGTTTGGTAGTCCCCATTATAAATTGTGCCAGTCATGCCCCTGGGTCAAATTTGGCCATGCCCTGGGGGTCAATAGTGTCCATGCATAGACTTTCATTGGTCGATTCTCAATTAATTTAAATCTCATGAGCTTACAATGTGATAATCTCTCAGGTGAGCTACAGGACCAATGGTCCTCTAGTATTTGATTAGCACTCACATCATAAAGGCAACATGTCGTAGTACACTCAAACATCTGTTTTGATGCTGTCTGTTGCCATGGTAAGCAATGTGAGCAGCTAATTCTCAAAAGGTGGCCACTCAGTTACCTACCATATGAAGATGCACATAAAAGATGCAAAAAAAGCACACACACACACACACAAAAAAAACAAGCAAAAAAACAAAACAAGCACAGCCTGGGAACAGTCAGTGATACAAAATCACTTGGTGTGGGGTTGAAATGGATTATACTGGTGCAGATTACCTCGCTCTCAGCTTCTGTAGTGATTCACAACATTTACATGTACTTAGTTGTTAGGTTGTCATTGTGAATCTCTAACTAGTCAATTTATTATCATAGTCAAACAAATAAATAAAAAATAAGCACCAGGCTGCATGGCAACTGGAGATCCCTCGGAAGCCAAAGAGTACTGAAAATAGGGAGCAAAAAAAAAATCACCAGTTCAACCCTGATGGACCAAGCAACAGACAAGAAAGCTGATAACCCAAAGAACTTAAGTGAATAGCTTTCCCACCAGTGTGCAATTAAAGGAGGAAGCATGGTAATTAACCATTACTAGGTTATGAACAAGGCATGCAGACTGTAGCATCACAGTTAGATTATAACCCATACAATTACATGCATAAAGTATAACGATTTTTCTCAGCTGATCAGAAAACCCTGTCTTATAAATTCCCTAAATTTGTATAGTAGAACCCCCCCCCCCCCACCTTCCATATGTTTCGAGAAAGTTTCCCTAAGATAAATTTTAGCGACCCCTGTAGCCGAGTGGTTAAGGTCACTGACTTCAGTGCTCTTGATCATTCAATCATCTCAGTGCTGTGGGTTTGCCTCTCGCTGGGGTCATGGGCCACTTGGGACAAACCAAGTTCTGCTTGCGGGTGTGTCATGTGGTTTTTTCTGGGTTACTCCCATTTTCGCCCTACCTGCCGACTGATTTGTCTCGATATGAGTGAAAAAGTTTGAAAGGGGTGTAAAACTGAGTGAAAAAAAATAGAGATCCCAATTTGACTAATATACATACCCCTATTTTAGGTCTTTCAACAAAAATCAAATCATTAGCCTTAATTAATTAGTTTGGAAAGAAAATCTGCCTAATTACCTTCTAAGATGTATCAAATGTTTGCATTTGCTCATTAGCAAATTTTGCTCTTGGTTCACATTGCAAAATGTGCATATATGCAAAATTTGCATTTAAGCAAATTGAGATTTGCACTAGGTCTGAGCCAGGAGCAAATTTTCCACATTTTGCATATATATGTACTGGTATGCAACTTTTGCTTACGTGAGTATCTGCGTACATGGGACCAGATTTGATTACGGAAAGTGAATTTTGCATATATGGACAAGATTAGCATATATGCAAATTTTGCATTATGCAAAATTTGCTTATATGCAAATCTTGTCCATGTGTCATGGGGCTTTAAATGTTGCACCCACATTGTTAACCTTGTGTTTCACAAAAACATTGCTGTTGTATAATTGCAGAGCTGCATAAAGATGTACCATGCTGTAAAAATATGACCTAACTCTTTAAGTATATAACTTAGCAAATTGAGGGGGTATACAGTATGCCTTGCTTGCATCCAAATTCTTGTTTATCTTCAGATGCTGAGGAAACCTCCAGGAATGAAACTGCATATGCGTATTTAGACTAAATACAGTGAACATGGAAGCGTCATCATCACCTGCTCGAAAAAAAATAAAGTTGGATGTTTTTACCACATTCTTTGATAAGTACCCGCCAGAGGATATGTGTAATCTTCAGAAAGCAATCAGAAGACTCTTATCAGATGAACAGTCATTTTTAAAAGCTCTAACTCTAAAAGCAGCAAATTGTTCTGCATCATTTTCATTCAGACATGCATACATGACAGTGGAAGAACATATTAAGACGTTGTATCCTTTTGGGACAGTTTTCAGTGCTGGCCTTAGGATGTTGACGAAATTCCTGAAGACGAAAGTTGCGCCTGTTGAGGACACAGAACAGAAATTATTGGAAGTTTTATTGACATACTTACTAAAAAAAGGCAAGTCTCTCATACCAAAACTTCTTGCTTTTTAGTCAACTGCACAACGTGCATAGAGCTATTGTAGTCATCTCGGTTTTGTGTGTGCTTGTCCATTTTGTCATTAAGAAAACTTGCCCAATTTGAACTTTGAAAATTGAAAATTTTCAGCAGAAAAATTGGGATATTTTTCTTATTTTTGCTCAAAACATAGATTGTGGGTACACGTTAGAACCGCCTTGCCGAGGCGGTTCTAACGAGTACCCACAATCTATGTTTTGGAGCAAAATAAGAAAAATAGGTATACCCCTGCATACCCCAATTTTTCTATATAAAAAGTGGGGTTTAGGAGGGTATACATTGCACGGACATGTTTTCCTGATGTTGTCACACTGCGATATTATCTATTGGAAGCACATATCTTGACAACTACTTCCCAGAAAGCATTTATACTTGGACCATATGTACACTGACAGGATGGCTTTGTTTTCAGCTTGCCTGTACGGATGCACAGAAGAGCTATTCACTCACCCCCACGTTGCCGTCGGCGTCCGCATCTGCATTGCTTCAATGTTATAGATTTTGGTTAACAATTTAAGAAATCTATATGTCTTGAATGTGTGGGTGGGTCTAGTTGATAATTTGTGATGTGTTAGATAGATATTGGTCTGAAGTTTATGCTGTACCATCACGACCCACTTAAATGACATTGCGGTAAAGGTCACATACTTAGAAATTTTATGTTTAAGCAGACTTCTCACTAGGATTTTGAAAATTGGAGTAAAAAAGAGGTTTTCCCAAAACTGTTGGATTCTTCCTATACTCTACTATTGGGACTTTCTAAAAAGTTGGAGTCAGAATCAAAAAGTTGGAGTTTAAAACTCCATTATTGGAGTTAGGGAGAACTCTGTTTAAGGGATGGACCATTTGATTTTGATGGGAGGGGCCCGGGGCTGTTTTTTTTTTTCTGTCAACCAAATATTTTTTTTTTTGTCTGACTGAAAATCAACTCATTTTTTTTCAGCCAGAAAATTTTTTTTTCTGACAAAGTGAGAGCAAAAATATTTTTTTGTAACCGAATACAGAATCTTTTACAATTACATGTATTAAGTTAACTCATACATGTGTGCTTAACTTCTGGCAGTTTCATCAATCTAATACAGTTCTAAAAAATCTAAATCTTACCTTCTTTTGGGTCACAAAAAACAGCTGATTTAGAATGGTTTCAACCAATATAAAACTGTACTAAAACAACAATAATAATAAATGAATGTTTTGTTTGGTGCAGAGTGGTTGATTTATAGGCGGAAAATGGTCACGGTAGGCAGAAAATGGTCACGGAAATTACCAAAGCTACTTGTTCTCCGCTTCAAATTATTACTGATTCATACAGCTTGATTACTGATTACTGATTAATACTTCATACTGCTTGATGTACCAAGATGGCTTCTAATTTTCCTTACGCCCTATCATGGAAAGTCATGTGATTGTCCACCAGTGCTTGCACTGGTGGACGTTTTCGGCCTTTTTAGCTCACCTGAGCCGAAGCTTACAGGTGAGCTGATAGGATAGGTAGGCATACGGCGTCCGTTGTCGTCCGTCGTCATCGTCGTCGTCCGTCCACAATTTCAAAGAAGAATATTTCTGAAGCCAGTAGGCTGATCTTTATCAAATTTGATGTGAACCATTAGTGGGTTGGTGGATTGATTGCATTAGGTTTTGGAGCAGATTGTATCAAAATTGTGGTTTCCATGGCAACAGTTAGGTCCCATAGACTTACAATGGGAAAAATTAAAAAAATCTTCTTCTCTGAAAAATGAAGGCCCAGAGCTTCTATATTTTGTATGTGGCAATGTCCCCAAAATAAATGGTGCCAATCATGGTCCTGGGGTCAAATTTAACCAGGCCCTGGGGGTTGAGTACATATACATGTACCAAATCTCAGGTGAGCATTTACAGGACCATTGGTCCGCTGGTCACTCTATCCCATAAACGCTGAATTATTCTCTTTGTCAGTATCACTCTATCCCATAAACGCTGACTTAATCACTCTGTATCACGCCAACCAAAGGCGCTGAATAAATTGCTCTGTATCACGCTATCCCATAAACGCTGAAATCTACAATCGCTTGGTCTGTTTTCTTTGAATACTCATCTCACTCTGCCACCATGTTAAATAGATATTAGTAGGTTGTAAGTAATAACACTCTGTTTATTTAAGGCTCCAGCACACTGGAACCACACAAAGTAGACGGAATATTTCCATCGGTATTCCGTTAGACCTCTCCATACCGACGGAAATGACTTCTATTGAACCCTTAGTCGAAAATGAAATATCATCGAAGACTCCAAAGAAGTTGAAAATTATGTTCTGTCATATCTTTCTGACTGATAGGACTTAATATATATATATATATTCCAGATGTAAAATGACGCAGGTTCATAAAATACTTCATGTTTTCTGTTGAAAATATCACAAATTACTATAAATAGATTAGGGGAGACTACTGTAAAATATGAGACAAAAAAGCAGAAAATCAATTGCTTTTTGCAAATTTATTGAAATTCGGCAGGCTACCCAGATGTTTACTAAAAGATTTATGCATTTTCTAACAAAACATAACATTAATTCTAACAATCATCACCAAATAAAGCAGTGATAAGCCTCTTACGATATTCATAATCTGTTCGACCATAGTTTAAAGGCAACCTATGCTAAGCTGTCACAAGAGAGGAGCGAGGTCACGAAGTGTATCGGAGTGCAGGTTAGCCAGCTGATCTAGACACAAAGCAGAACATCTACATTCTACAAATAATAACAATAAAGATACATAATACACACTTAACAAATTTTCCAAAAAAACACACTCTTTTCCCCAATTTTGAGAAAAGCCCTATGTAAAATGAAGATCAAAGATTAAAAATTGACAAAAAATAGAGCTCTCTGAAATAATGAAAATTGTGCATAATACCAAATGCAGCATGTGAATTACTGGTAATTTTGCTAAATATTTCTCAAATTCTATTTTCAGAATTGCATGGTCCACTGGGTTCTATGAATGCTTACTGCCGGACAGAAACACAGGTCACAATTATGACCATCAACCATTTGCTTTTAAGAGTCACCACCAACCCACATTGTCTTTTGGATAATGGTGTATCATACAGTGTAGATGACATAATCAATTGTCCAGATAAGTGTCAAATACATCCACTGAACACAGATATTGATGATACAACTATTGGTAAGTTTTCTATGATAGCTTTTTTAGCTCACCTGAGCCGTTAGGCTCACAAGGTGAGCTTATAGGATGGCCATGATCCGGCGTCCGTAATCCGTCCATCCGTCCACAATGTCAAAGATCTTCTCTGAAACAGCTTGGCCAACCAAAGCCAAATTTTATATGAAGCATCTATAGGAAGCGGGAACCAATGTGTATATAAGAAATCCAGGTCACATGACCAAGATGGCCGCCATGCCCATATATGGTAAAAACCCTTCAAATATCTTCTTCTCCAGAACCGGTGGACTGATTTCAACGGAACTTGGCATGAAGCATCGATGGCTCAAGCACTACAATGTTTATATAAATCATGACCCTGTGATGACCTTGACCTATTTTACGGCAAGGTCAACATAGGTCGCCTATGCATTTGAATGGGGAAAACTTTTAAAACGTCATTTAAAGTCATTTAAAGCGAAAGTCTTGCAGGAAATGGGCAGTAGGACTGAATATTAATGATTCTGAAAAACAAATTGGACCCCCGGGGCTCATATGCCCCCACCCCGGGGCAATATACATGTATATTACCATAATATTCAAACATCATCTCCTCTGAAACTGCTTGGCCAATCAAAGCCAAATTTTATGTGAAGCATCAATAGGAAGGGGTTATCAATGTACATGTATGTATAAATAATCCAGGTCACATGACCAAGATGGCCGCAATGCCCATATATGGTAAAAACCCTTCAAAAATCTTCTCCAGAACCGGTGGATCGATTTCAAAGAAACTTGGCATGAAGCATCGATGGCTCAAGTACTACAATGTATATATAAATCATGACCCTGTCACTGTGATGACCGTGATCTTTTTTACGGCAAGGTCAACATAGGTTGCCAATGCATTTGAATAGGGAAAACTTTTAAAATGTCATTTAAAGTGAAAGTCTTGCAGGAAATGGGCAGTAGGACTGAATATTAATGATTTTGACAAAAATTAGACCCCAGAGGCTCATTTGCCCCCACCCCGGGGCAATATCATGTATATTACCATAATATTCAAACATCTTCTTCTCTGAAACCGCTTGGCGAATCAAAGCCAAATTTTATGTGAAGCATCTATGGAATGGGGGAATTAATGTGTATATAAATGATCAAGTTCACATGACCAAGATGGCTGCCATGCCCATATATGGTAAAAACCCTTCAAAAATCGTCTTCTCCGAATCTGGTGGAACGATTTCAAAGAAACTTGGCATGAAGCACCAATGGCTGAAGTACTACAAAGTGTATATAAATCATGAACCTGTGGTGACCTTGACCTATTTTACGACAAGGTCAACATAGGTCGCCAATGCATTGGAATGGGGAAAACTTTTAAAAGTCATTTAAGATGAAAATCTTGCAGGAAATGGGTAGTAGGACTAAATATTAATGATTCTGAAAAGAAAATGGACCGAAGGGCTCATATTCCCACACCCATACATGTATATTACCATAATATTCAAACATCTTCTCCTCTGAAACCACTCGGCCAATTGAAGCTAAATTTTATGTGAGGCATCTATAGGATGGGGAAACCAATGTATATATTAATAATGTAGGTCACATCACCAAGATGGCCACCATGCCCATATATGGTAAAAACCCTTCAAATATCTTCTTCTCTGAAACCAATAGATTGATTTCAATGAAACTTGGCATGAAGGATCCATGGCTAAAGTTCTACAATAAATATATAAATCATGACCCTGTGATGACCTTGACCAAGTTTATGGCAAGGTCAACATGGGTTGCCCATGCATTTGAATGGGAAAAACTGTTAAAATGTCATTTGAAGGGAAAAGCCAGCAAGAAATTGGCAAATGGACAGAATATTGATTATTCTGAAAAAAGAAAACAGCCCAAGGGCTTCATCTGCCCCTGTACTGGGGTTAAATACCATAATATTCAAACATGTTTATTGGTATATGCAGCAGACTCAGGTGAGCCTTTACAGGACCATTGGTCCTCTGGTTGAGCTCACCTGAGCCGTTAGGCTCACAAGGTGAGCTTATAGGATGGCCATGATCTGGCGTCCGTCCGTCCGTCGTCCACCATTTTCAAAGATCTTCTTCTCTGAAACCGCTTGGCCAATCAAAGCCAAATTTTATATGAAGCATCTATAGGAAGGGGGAACCAATGTGTTTATAAATAATCCAGGTCACATTACCAAGATGGCTGCCATGCCCATATATGGTAAATGTTAATCCAATAAATTACACCATTTAAACAGTATAGCTTTAATACACAGCAACAGTAATATTACAAAGACATAACGTCATGACGTTGTTTCCATGACATTAGAAACATCACAATTAAAACAGTAACCGTAACTCAAGCCAAACATAAAATCTGATTACTGCAACAGTTGTTTCCCTTGACTGTAATGAAATTAACATAGATTACATTTTCTTTTTTTTTTTTTTTGTTTTGTTGTTTTTGAAATGGTTACCAAAATCTTATCAAAAATTTTTTATGAAATTTTAGAGAATAGGTTTGAAGGCGAAAACAGCTAACTTAATACAATGTCTCATAAGGAAGTCATATTCAGTTATGACTTTTTATCAAATGTCCGACAGTTCAATTATCTGATAATTTCACTTAGCATCTGTCCCGACTGTAGCACTTTGAGCAAATGAAACCCAGACGCTCCCTGCTTTGTCAATACGTTTGCAAGCTGCAAATGTCCTGGAACCCACTGGATGCTGCTAACGTCTTGTAACTTCAGCAATTCTCGGATCGTAGCTATATCCACCCGCAGACGTTTATCCTCTACCATTCTTGTGGAAGAAATTGCCTCGATTACACTCTTGTTATCAACATATGCCTCAATGTTTATGGTTTTAAAGTCAAGTCCAAGAATCTCCTCCAGCATTTGTCTGTAATAAAAGCCAGCATCAATGTCTTCTCCTAGACTCAGCATCTCGGCTGCTAAAGTCGATCTGACAACCCTTCTAATTTTGTGTGTGTTCCATTCCATAGGACAACAGTTTCCAGTTTGATCCATCACCCAAACAATGTATGCGCCAGTGCTTCCAAGTCCCTCATTTAGATTACCCAGCGAGGCGTCTGTGAAAATGACAATTTTCAAGCTGTTTCTGTCCAGCCTAGGAAATGTCATAAAGGACTTTATATCTTTGAGTCTACTTATTTTCTTGATGGCTCTAGTGAGATCACTGACATTGCCTTGTTTCAGTTTTGTACTCATTGATATTAGTTCAAAGGCCATGTCAGGTCTAGAACCCTGTACTGCCCAGTTTAACTGACCAATCAGTTGCCTATATGCTGTCTGTTCACTCTTGTTTAAAGGAGTATTTTTCTCTGATGCTCTTCTTGGATCTAAAACAGAATTTCTTATATTGACAATGTAGTCAGAATGATCCAGAATTACTTTATTAGAATGCTGCTGAGTTTTAAATCCTTTGTACTTGAATGATTTCTCTTCAACCTTACCAGCAGAAAATCTTTCTCTTAGCTTTTGCATAAGTTTTTCAAAACTCTGATCTCCTCCATGCAAGAAGGCATCCACATGGCAGCATATAATCCCTCTGAGTTTTCTCTTGACTTCAAAGTAAAACACTGCCGGATCTAGTTTACACTGAGTAAAGCCGAGTTTAAGTAATTCATCTTTTACACTCTCAAAAAATTGTCTTGCTCCATCTTTAAGTCCATATAAGCCATGTTTAAGCTTCCAAACGACATCCTGCCTCTGGTGGCTTAATGTATATATCCCTGTCCAGTGTTTTGCCTTGTAGAAAGGCAGACTTAATGTCTGTAGTTTTTACTGTCCATTGCTTTAGGGCTGCAATTGATAGGAACATTCGCATCGCCCATTTTCCAACAGTGGGACTGTCTTTGGGAATTTCCATATCTTCAAAACCCCTGACCACTAATCGAGCTTTAGTATTTCCATCTTTGGTGGTTATAACCCATCTAGTTGATAATGTCTTCTGTCCACAGTTGACCACCTCTTCATAAGTTTCAAACTGTGCTAGTTTTTTGAGTTCATTTTCTCTAGCTTTGATAATGTCATTTGCTCTTGTGTCAACAGATACAGCTGTGATATTAATTTCAGTTTCAGGTACCTTCTCCCATTCTAGATTACTCAGGTCAATACTTCTTTCCTGGTTATTTTCATCTCTAACATTATACCATGTTTTGTACTTCCCAGTTGATTGACCAGCACGACCCAGGATTGTGCCAGTTATCCATTCATCATCAATCTTATACTTAACAACATCATTGATTTTGACACTGTCTGGTTGAACTGTATGTCTGCCTCTTACCTCATTTTCTGTTTCAACATGCGTATCTGTAGCATTTTCTCCAGGAACCTCTTCAGCTAGCAGTGTTTCTGATACGTGAAAGTCAGTGCTATCTTTTCCTTTGTCTTGATCAATGTCAGTGTCAGATTTTTCACTATTTAGTCGATCCGTTTCAGTGAGGCTCTTCATTTTATCTCCTTTGCTCAAACGGTTTGGAGACACCCTTACAAAAATTCCGCCATGCCTTACAAAGACAACTTTACCATCTTGGAATACTACAGTCGCAGGGCCCCGTGTCTTTTCCATCCCTCTTGTAGTATACAACATCTCCATGGTCATAAATCTGTTCAGCAGCCCTTACCATTGTACGCAATGCTCTCCGTATGCGTTCATTTGCTTCTGTTTGAATGTATGCTTTCCTTGCCTCGTGCAAGGCATTTAGATGCTTGGCAAACACTTCACTAGTAGTAGTGCCCTCCAGAGCTGGTAATTTGTCTGTCATAATACCAGGCACGCTTGGATTTTGTCCGAATACCAGCTGATGACTGCTGTAACCGTTCCACATTTGAAGAGAATTACGTGCCATGTTTGCCCAGCCCAGTAATGTTTCAATTTGACTGTCAGTTTTACTGTTTTCTTCCTCCAATTTTAACAGCATCACATCTGTTCATGCACCCGTTCACACAGGCCGTTCTGGAAAGGACTCTCTGCTGCTGTTGTAATTACTCTCACGTTTAAGACGGACATTACTTCTCACATTTCGTCAGAGCTGAACTCGCCACCATTGTCTGTCATTATTGAACCCATAATACCAAAGACAGCAATCCATTTTTGCATCAAAGCATTCAGTACATCACTAGATTTTTTCCTGTCTACGAAGACAGAAACAGTGTATCGCGACCACATGTCTATTATGTGAAGGATCCAACGTTTATTCCATTGCTTCAAATCCATTGCCACTTTCTCATTGAAATGTGATGCCATTGGCAAACTGACTACAGGACGGGGTGGGGTCTTAGCATATCATTGGCATAGGTCACAGTTTTTACCTATTTGTACAAGCAGATCAGTGTATTCTTCCTGCCATTTCGCAGCATCTTGTAACAGCGCACTCAGCTTTTTCAAGGATGGGTGAGCAAACTGTCTGTGTAGTTTCAATAGCACCTTATACTTGTCCTTGCTGTCCATCTCCTCCAGCTGCGATGAGAATACTCCTGCAACAGTTATCTTTTCTGCTTTGTCTATGGGTATGCAATAATGTCCCGAATTAGTTAAGTTCAAGGCAACATCTTTCCCAAAAATGTTTGCAGTGTTATTCTCCAGATCCATTTTAACACCTGCTGTCTTCATTGCACCCCTTGATAACAGCAAAGGAATATCGGAATGTACAACGTCAGTTTTGATAGTGACCTCTTTTCCTGCAATTATCCCTGGAAGACTATATTCTCCCTTTACTTGAAGGCGTTCACCGCCACCGAATTTAAATGTCTTATGGCCTACATTCTTTCTGACTCTCTTTCTGTCTCCGTCACTCAATGAATTCAGGTAGTTGTCCAGCCACATTTCTCCACAGACAGTGCTGCTGCATGCGCTATCCAGTACAGCACAGTTACGAGCATCAATACCCAGCTGACTTATCTCCCCTTTGTTATATCCAGTAAACAGAACAGCATGCTCATCGTCTGCAATATTCACTTTTGCCATTTTCTCAGTCATATTTGAAGTTTCCTGGTTATGTGGGCATTTTGCAACAAGGTGCCGAAAAGAGCCACAATATCTGCATGTTAGAATCTTACCATCTGATCCGATAGGATTTGTTTTCCTGTTCTTTTGTTGTTGCCAACCTTGTTGCCGGCCCTGACTTCCGCGACTGTGGCCACTTCTTCCTGATGCACCTGATTTTCTCCCACGTGAGTACTGCCTACTGTAACCTGCTGCCAATAGAGCCTCTTCATTCTCTGCGAGATAGGCTGGTTCCAGTTTGATTGCTGAGCTTGAGCCTCTCTGACCCTCTGTGATGTCACCCTTAAACTTCTGGAGTGACTTTTTAGCCTCCTCATATAAAGTTGCTTTATTTCCATAATTCATTCCTGTCAAGACGAGCAGTTTCTCTTCTTTTCCAATATTTGCTTTCCTGAGCAGTTTGAAAGCGAGTATTTCCATAGGCAATTTCATATCTAATGTCTCTATCTTCCTGTAAAGGGAGTCAAAGGATGCTATATATTCTGTTATGCTCATGCCCATTTTTCTCTCAAAGTCTTCGAACTCTTCAAATTTTTCCAAACTGTCAGCCAGGTCATCTTCCTCGAGATGACTACCAAAAATGCTATGAGAGTGTCAATTCCATCATCTTTCTTTAAATCATTGAGTTTAATTTGTTCAAATACCTTTTCTCTGATTCTGTTTTTATCCTCCTCCGGCAGTGATAATGCTATGGCAACTCCCCGTTTATCCTTCCTAAGGTCTGTGACTTTCCTCCATGCCAGTAGCTCATGTCTATAAAGTTCATAACTTTTTTACCTCAAACTTGGTGGGTCGATTCTTGTAGCCATTTTCAGGATTTATTCCACCAATCAATTATCACAGTCAGTATCAGTGTTCAGTATAGTCCAGTGTCTCTATGTTGTGGTCCTCAGACCCAACCTCGCTCTGCTACCACTTGTTAATCCAATAAATTACACCATTTAAACAGTATAGCTTTAATGCACAGCAACAGTAATATTACAAAGACATAACCTCATGACGTCGTTTCCATGACGTTAGAAACATCACAATTAAAACAGTAACCGTAACTCATAAAATCTGATTACTGCAACAGTTGTTTCCCTTGACTGTAATAAAATTAACAGTAAAAACCCTTCAAAATTCTTCTTCTCCGGAACCACTGGACCGATTTCAACGAAACTTGGCATGAAGCACCGGTGACTAGAGTACTACAATGTGTTTATAAATTATGACCTTTGGATGACCTTGACCTATTTTACGGCAAGGTCAACATAGGTCGCCCATGCATTGAATGGGGAAAATTGTTAAAATGTCATTTGCAGGAAATGGGCAAATGGACTGAAGGTAGGTAATTCTGAAAAATATTTGGACCCCAGGGGTTGGTCTGCCCCGGGGCAATATAAATGTATATTACAAAAATATTCAAAAATCTTCTTCTCTGAAACCACTTGGCCAATCAAAGCCAAATTTTATAGGAAACATCTATGGGAAGGGGGAATCAATGTGTTTATAAATAATCCAGGTCACATGACCAAAATGGCCGCCATGCCCATATATGGTAAAAACCCTTTAAAATTCTTCTTCTCCAGAACCAATGGACCGATTTCAACAAAACTTGGCATGAAGCATCGGGGACTGAAGTACTACAATGTGTTTATAAATTATGACCTTTGGATGACCTTGACCTATTTAACGGCAAGGTCAGCATAGGTCGCCAATGCATTTGAATGGGGATTTTTTTAAATGTCATTTAAAGTGAAAGTCTTGCAGGAAATGGGCAGTAGGACTGAATATTAATGATTCTGAAAAAAATTGGACCCCAGGGGCTCATTGGCCCCAGCCCCGGGGCATTATACATGTATATTACCATAATATTCAAACATCTTCTCCTCTGAAACCGCTTGGCCAATCAAAGCCAAATTTCATGTGAAGCATCTATAGAATTGTGGAATCAATGTGTGTATAAATAATCAAGGTCACCTGACCAAGATGGCCGCCATGCCCATATATGGTATAAACCCTTCAAAAATCTTCTCCGGAACCGGTGGACCAATGTTGAAGAAACTTGGCATGAAGCATCGATGACTCAAGTACTACAAAGTATGTATAAATCATGACCCTTTGATGACCTTGACCTATTTTAAGGCAAAGTCAACATGGGTTGCCTATGTATTTGAATGGGTAAACTGTTAAAATGTCATTTGAAGGGAAAAACTTGTATTGATTATTCTGAAAAAAAAAATGACACAAGGGCTTCATCTGCCCCTATACTGGGACTATTTTCTATATCATTCTATATACAGCACATCTCAGGTGAGCGTTTACAGGACCATTGATCCTCTGGTTTGTGCCTCAAACATCCACGGTCTATTTGCTATTCCAAGGAAAAGCGTTAAGAACAATGGATGGGATTCAGTTTTTTAAAGCATTTGATGATGTTTGATGCCAATGACAAAATATTCATTTTAGCATGTAGCTGCTAGCCTGAATCGTTTGGCTCACAATTTGAGTTTATACACTCCTACCAAATAATCTCACCCTTAACCGCATCTTCATATATATCTAGAACCGAGATGAGACTTACAGTCGAGGAGGAGATCGTTTTTTTTTTTTCATGAAAATCAGTGACCTAGGTTCAGAATTACGGCTTGTTTTGAAATCAAAGATATGTATAAAAATTCTAACCAGAGGACCAGTGGTCCTGTAAATGCTCACCTGAGACCTAGTTGTCCCTTTTCCCCATGTAAAAGCCTATGTTTCCTAAATTGACCTTGCCGTAAAATAGGTCAAGGTCATTCTAGGGTCATCATTTGAAAAAAAAACTATGATGGGCTGGAGTCCCAAATGCTACATACCAAGTTTCGTGAAAATCGGCCTGCCAGTTCTGGAGAAGAAGATTTTTGAGTGGTTTTTACCATATATATGTGTGGCGGTCATCTTTGTCAGGTGACCCGATTTCGTGATCAAACTTTCGTTCCTCCTACCCATGGATGCTCCACATAAAATTTCACTTTGATTGGCCAAGCAGTCTCAGAGATGAAGATGTTTGAAAAGTGTGAAAGGACGACAGACCGGCCAAGGTCAAGAGATGCCCTTGACCTAAATTAATCACATACGATCATCTACTCCATTAGTTGTTTGCATCTATCACATTTCAGATCTCAGCCTGCAAAAGGTTTCAAAAAATCCATAGTTTTCACTTTTTTAGCTCACCTGACCCATTAGGCTCACAAGGTGAGCTTATAGGATGGCCATGATCCGGTGTCCGTCCGTCGTCCGTCCGTCGTCGTCCACCATTTTTAGCTCACCTGAGCCGTTAGGCTCACAAGGTGAGCTTATAGGATGGCCATGATCCGGCGTCCGTCGTCCGTCGTCGTCCACCATTTTCAAACATCTTCTTCTCTGAAACCGCTTGGCCAATTAAAGCCAAATTTTATATGAAGCATCTATACGAAGGGGGGACCAATGTGTTTATAAATAATCCAGGTCACATGACCAAGATAGCCGCCATGCCCACATATGGTAAATACCCTTCAAAAATCTTCTCCTCTGGAACCGGTGGACCGATTTCAACGAAACTTGGCATGAAGCATCGGGGACTAGAGTACTACAATGTGTTTATAAATTATGACCTTTGGATGACCTTGACCTATTTTACGGCAAGGTCAACATAGGTCGCCCATGCATTTGAATGGGGAAAATTGTTAAAATGTCATTTGAAAGGCAAATCTTGCAGGAAATGGGCAAATGGACTGAAGGTAGGTAATTCTGAAAACAATTTGGACCCCAGGGTTGGTCTGCCCCCACCCCGGGGCAATATACATGTATATTACAAAAATATTCAAAGATCTTCTTCTCTGACACCACTTGGCCAATCAAAGCCAAATTTTATATGAAGCATCTATAGGAAGGGGGAATCAATGTATATATAAATAATCCAGGTCACATGACCAAAATGGCCGCAATGCCCATATATGGTAAAAACCCTTCAAAATTCTTCTTCTCCAGAACCACTGGACCGATTTCAACGAAACTTGGCATGAAGCATCGGGGACTAGAGTACTACAATGTGTTTATAAATTATGACCTTTGGATGACCTTGACCTATTTTATGGCAAGGTCAACATGGGTCGCCCATGCATTTGAATGGGAAAAAATGTTAAAATGTCATTTGAAAGGCAAATCTTGCAGGAAATGGGCAAATGGACTGAAGGTAGGTAATTCTGAAAAAAATTGGACCCTAGGGGTGGGTCTGCCCCCACCCTGGGGCAATATACAGGTATATTAAAAATATTCAAAGATCTTCTTCTCTGAAACCACTAGGCCAATCAAAGCCAAATTTTATATGAAGCATCTATAGGAAGGGGGAATCATTGTGTTTATAAATAATCCAGGTCACATGACCAAGATGGCCGCCATGCCCATATATGGTAAAAACCCTTCAAAATTCTCCTCCGGAACCACTGGACCGATTTCAACGAAACTTGGCATGAAGCATCTGGGACTAGAGTACTACAATGTGTTTATAAATTATGACCTTTAGATGACCTTGACCTATTTTATGGCAAGGTCAACATGGGTCGCCCATGCATTTGAATGGGAAAAATTGTTAAAATGTCATTTGAAAGGCAAATCTTGCAGGAAATGGGCAAATGGACTGAAGGTAGGTAATTCTGAAAAAAATTGGACCCTAGGGGTGGGTCTGCCCCCACCCTGGGGCAATATACATGTATATTAAAAATATTCAAAGATCTTCTTCTCTGGAACCACTTGGCCAATCAAAGCCAAATTTTATATGAAGCATCTATAGGAAGGGGGAATAATTGTGTTTATAAATAATCCAGGTCACATGACCAAGATGGCCGCCATGCCCATATATGGTAAAAACTCTTCAAAATTCTTCTTCTCCGGAACCACTGGACCGATTTCAACGAAACTTGGCATGAAGCATCGGGGACTAGAGTACTACAATGTGTTTATAAATTTTGACCTTTGGATGACCTTGACCTATTTTACGGCAAGGTCAACATAGGTCGCCCATGCAATTGAATGGGAAAAATTGTTAAAATGTCATTTGAAAGGCAAACCTTGCAGGAAAAGGGCAAATGGACTGAAGGTAGGTAATTCTGAAAAAAATTTGGACCCTAGGGGTTGGTCTGCCCCGACCCTGGGGCAATATACATATATATTACAAAAAATTCAAAGATCTTCTTCTCTGAAACCACTAGGCCAATCAAAGCCAAATTTTATATGAAGCATCTATAGGAAGGGGGAACCAATTTGTTTCTTAATAATCCAGGTCACATGACCAAGATGGCCACCATGCCCTTATATGGTAAAAACCCTTCAAAATTCTTCTTCTCCGGAACCACACTGGACCGATTTCAACAAAACTTGGCATGAAGCATCGGGGACTAGAGTACTACAATGTGTTTATAAATTATGACCTTTGGATGACCTTGACATATTTTACGGCAAGGTCAACATAGGTCGCCAATGCATTTGAATGGGGAAAAAATTTTAAAATGTCATTTTAAGTGAAAGACTTGCAGGAAATGGGCAGTAGGACTGAATATTAATGATTCTGAAAAAAATTGGACCCCAGGGACTCATTTGCCCCAGCCCCGGGGCATTATACATGTATATTACCATAATAGCTAGCAGTGTTTCTGATACGTGAAAGTCAGTGCTATCTTTTCCTTTGTCTTGATCAATGTCAGTGTCAGATTTTTCACTATTTAGTCGATCCGTTTCAGTGAGGCTCTTCATTTTATCTCCTTTGCTCAAACGGTTTGGAGACACCCTTACAAAAATTCCGCCATGCCTTACAAAGACAACTTTACCATCTTGGAATACTACAGTCGCAGGGCCCCGTGTCTTTTCCATCCCTCTTGTAGTATACAACATCTCCATGGTCATAAATCTGTTCAGCAGCCCTTACCATTGTACGCAATGCTCTCCGTATGCGTTCATTTGCTTCTGTTTGAATGTATGCTTTCCTTGCCTCGTGCAAGGCATTTAGATGCTTGGCAAACACTTCACTAGTAGTAGTGCCCTCCAGAGCTGGTAATTTGTCTGTCATAATACCAGGCACGCTTGGATTTTGTCCGAATACCAGCTGATGACTGCTGTAACCGTTCCACATTTGAAGAGAATTACGTGCCATGTTTGCCCAGCCCAGTAATGTTTCAATTTGACTGTCAGTTTTACTGTTTTCTTCCTCCAATTTTAACAGCATCACATCTGTTCATGCACCCGTTCACACAGGCCGTTCTGGAAAGGACTCTCTGCTGCTGTTGTAATTACTCTCACGTTTAAGACGGACATTACTTCTCACATTTCGTCAGAGCTGAACTCGCCACCATTGTCTGTCATTATTGAACCCATAATACCAAAGACAGCAATCCATTTTTGCATCAAAGCATTCAGTACATCACTAGATTTTTTCCTGTCTACGAAGACAGAAACAGTGTATCGCGACCACATGTCTATTATGTGAAGGATCCAACGTTTATTCCATTGCTTCAAATCCATTGCCACTTTCTCATTGAAATGTGATGCCATTGGCAAACTGACTACAGGACGGGGTGGGGTCTTAGCATATCATTGGCATAGGTCACAGTTTTTACCTATTTGTACAAGCAGATCAGTGTATTCTTCCTGCCATTTCGCAGCATCTTGTAACAGCGCACTCAGCTTTTTCAAGGATGGGTGAGCAAACTGTCTGTGTAGTTTCAATAGCACCTTATACTTGTCCTTGCTGTCCATCTCCTCCAGCTGCGATGAGAATACTCCTGCAACAGTTATCTTTTCTGCTTTGTCTATGGGTATGCAATAATGTCCCGAATTAGTTAAGTTCAAGGCAACATCTTTCCCAAAAATGTTTGCAGTGTTATTCTCCAGATCCATTTTAACACCTGCTGTCTTCATTGCACCCCTTGATAACAGCAAAGGAATATCGGAATGTACAACGTCAGTTTTGATAGTGACCTCTTTTCCTGCAATTATCCCTGGAAGACTATATTCTCCCTTTACTTGAAGGCGTTCACCGCCACCGAATTTAAATGTCTTATGGCCTACATTCTTTCTGACTCTCTTTCTGTCTCCGTCACTCAATGAATTCAGGTAGTTGTCCAGCCACATTTCTCCACAGACAGTGCTGCTGCATGCGCTATCCAGTACAGCACAGTTACGAGCATCAATACCCAGCTGACTTATCTCCCCTTTGTTATATCCAGTAAACAGAACAGCATGCTCATCGTCTGCAATATTCACTTTTGCCATTTTCTCAGTCATATTTGAAGTTTCCCGGTTATGTGGGCATTTTGCAACAAGGTGCCGAAAAGAGCCACAATATCTGCATGTTAGAATCTTACCATCTGATCCGATAGGATTTGTTTTCCTGTTCTTTTGTTGTTGCCAACCTTGTTGCCGGCCCTGACTTCCGCGACTGTGGCCACTTCTTCCTGATGCACCTGATTTTCTCCCACGTGAGTACTGCCTACTGTAACCTGCTGCCAATAGAGCCTCTTCATTCTCTGCGAGATAGGCTGGTTCCAGTTTGATTGCTGAGCTTGAGCCTCTCTGACCCTCTGTGATGTCACCCTTAAACTTCTGGAGTGACTTTTTAGCCTCCTCATATAAAGTTGCTTTATTTCCATAATTCATTCCTGTCAAGACGAGCAGTTTCTCTTCTTTTCCAATATTTGCTTTCCTGAGCAGTTTGAAAGCGAGTATTTCCATAGGCAATTTCATATCTAATGTCTCTATCTTCCTGTAAAGGGAGTCAAAGGATGCTATATATTCTGTTATGCTCATGCCCATTTTTCTCTCAAAGTCTTCGAACTCTTCAAATTTTTCCAAACTGTCAGCCAGGTCATCTTCCTCGAGATGACTACCAAAAATGCTATGAGAGTGTCAATTCCATCATCTTTCTTTAAATCATTGAGTTTAATTTGTTCAAATACCTTTTCTCTGATTCTGTTTTTATCCTCCTCCGGCAGTGATAATGCTATGGCAACTCCCCGTTTATCCTTCCTAAGGTCTGTGACTTTCCTCCATGCCAGTAGCTCATGTCTATAAAGTTCATAACTTTTTTACCTCAAACTTGGTGGGTCGATTCTTGTAGCCATTTTCAGGATTTATTCCACCAATCAGTTATCACAGTCAGTATCAGTGTTCAGTATAGTCCAGTGTCTCTATGTTGTGGTCCTCAGACCCAACCTCGCTCTGCTACCACTTGTTAATCCAATAAATTACACCATTTAAACAGTATAGCTTTAATGCACAGCAACAGTAATATTACAAAGACATAACCTCATGACGTCGTTTCCATGACGTTAGAAACATCACAATTAAAACAGTAACCGTAACTCATAAAATCTGATTACTGCAACAGTTGTTTCCCTTGACTGTAATAAAATTAACAGTAAAAACCCTTCAAAATTCTTCTTCTCCGGAACCACTGGACCGATTTCAACGAAACTTGGCATGAAGCACCGGTGACTAGAGTACTACAATGTGTTTATAAATTATGACCTTTGGATGACCTTGACCTATTTTACGGCAAGGTCAACATAGGTCGCCCATGCATTGAATGGGGAAAATTGTTAAAATGTCATTTGCAGGAAATGGGCAAATGGACTGAAGGTAGGTAATTCTGAAAAATATTTGGACCCCAGGGGTTGGTCTGCCCCGGGGCAATATAAATGTATATTACAAAAATATTCAAAAATCTTCTTCTCTGAAACCACTTGGCCAATCAAAGCCAAATTTTATAGGAAACATCTATGGGAAGGGGGAATCAATGTGTTTATAAATAATCCAGGTCACATGACCAAAATGGCCGCCATGCCCATATATGGTAAAAACCCTTTAAAATTCTTCTTCTCCAGAACCAATGGACCGATTTCAACAAAACTTGGCATGAAGCATCGGGGACTGAAGTACTACAATGTGTTTATAAATTATGACCTTTGGATGACCTTGACCTATTTAACGGCAAGGTCAGCATAGGTCGCCAATGCATTTGAATGGGGATTTTTTTAAATGTCATTTAAAGTGAAAGTCTTGCAGGAAATGGGCAGTAGGACTGAATATTAATGATTCTGAAAAAAATTGGACCCCAGGGGCTCATTGGCCCCAGCCCCGGGGCATTATACATGTATATTACCATAATATTCAAACATCTTCTCCTCTGAAACCGCTTGGCCAATCAAAGCCAAATTTCATGTGAAGCATCTATAGAATTGTGGAATCAATGTGTGTATAAATAATCAAGGTCACCTGACCAAGATGGCCGCCATGCCCATATATGGTATAAACCCTTCAAAAATCTTCTCCGGAACCGGTGGACCAATGTTGAAGAAACTTGGCATGAAGCATCGATGACTCAAGTACTACAAAGTATGTATAAATCATGACCCTTTGATGACCTTGACCTATTTTAAGGCAAAGTCAACATGGGTTGCCTATGTATTTGAATGGGTAAACTGTTAAAATGTCATTTGAAGGGAAAAACTTGTATTGATTATTCTGAAAAAAAAAATGACACAAGGGCTTCATCTGCCCCTATACTGGGACTATTTTCTATATCATTCTATATACAGCACATCTCAGGTGAGCGTTTACAGGACCATTGATCCTCTGGTTTGTGCCTCAAACATCCACGGTCTATTTGCTATTCCAAGGAAAAGCGTTAAGAACAATGGATGGGATTCAGTTTTTTAAAGCATTTGATGATGTTTGATGCCAATGACAAAATATTCATTTTAGCATGTAGCTGCTAGCCTGAATCGTTTGGCTCACAATTTGAGTTTATACACTCCTACCAAATAATCTCACCCTTAACCGCATCTTCATATATATCTAGAACCGAGATGAGACTTACAGTCGAGGAGGAGATCGTTTTTTTTTTTTTTTCATGAAAATCAGTGACCTAGGTTCAGAATTACGGCTTGTTTTGAAATCAAAGATATGTATAAAAATTCTAACCAGAGGACCAGTGGTCCTGTAAATGCTCACCTGAGACCTAGTTGTCCCTTTTCCCCATGTAAAAGCCTATGTTTCCTAAATTGACCTTGCCGTAAAATAGGTCAAGGTCATTCTAGGGTCATCATTTGAAAAAAAAAACTATGATGGGCTGGAGTCCCAAATGCTACATACCAAGTTTCGTGAAAATCGGCCTGCCAGTTCTGGAGAAGAAGATTTTTGAGTGGTTTTTACCATATATATGTGTGGCGGTCATCTTTGTCAGGTGACCCGATTTCGTGATCAAACTTTCGTTCCTCCTACCCATGGATGCTCCACATAAAATTTCACTTTGATTGGCCAAGCAGTCTCAGAGATGAAGATGTTTGAAAAGTGTGAAAGGACGACAGACCGGCCAAGGTCAAGAGATGCCCTTGACCTAAATTAATCACATACGATCATCTACTCCATTAGTTGTTTGCATCTATCACATTTCAGATCTCAGCCTGCAAAAGGTTTCAAAAAATCCATAGTTTTCACTTTTTTAGCTCACCTGACCCATTAGGCTCACAAGGTGAGCTTATAGGATGGCCATGATCCGGTGTCCGTCCGTCGTCCGTCCGTCGTCGTCCACCATTTTTAGCTCACCTGAGCCGTTAGGCTCACAAGGTGAGCTTATAGGATGGCCATGATCCGGCGTCCGTCGTCCGTCGTCGTCCACCATTTTCAAACATCTTCTTCTCTGAAACCGCTTGGCCAATTAGAGCCAAATTTTATATGAAGCATCTATACGAAGGGGGGACCAATGTGTTTATAAATAATCCAGGTCACATGACCAAGATAGCCGCCATGCCCACATATGGTAAATACCCTTCAAAAATCTTCTCCTCTGGAACCGGTGGACCGATTTCAACGAAACTTGGCATGAAGCATCGGGGACTAGAGTACTACAATGTGTTTATAAATTATGACCTTTGGATGACCTTGACCTATTTTACGGCAAGGTCAACATAGGTCGCCCATGCATTTGAATGGGGAAAATTGTTAAAATGTCATTTGAAAGGCAAATCTTGCAGGAAATGGGCAAATGGACTGAAGGTAGGTAATTCTGAAAACAATTTGGACCCCAGGGTTGGTCTGCCCCCACCCCGGGGCAATATACATGTATATTACAAAAATATTCAAAGATCTTCTTCTCTGACACCACTTGGCCAATCAAAGCCAAATTTTATATGAAGCATCTATAGGAAGGGGGAATCAATGTATATATAAATAATCCAGGTCACATGACCAAAATGGCCGCAATGCCCATATATGGTAAAAACCCTTCAAAATTCTTCTTCTCCAGAACCACTGGACCGATTTCAACGAAACTTGGCATGAAGCATCGGGGACTAGAGTACTACAATGTGTTTATAAATTATGACCTTTGGATGACCTTGACCTATTTTATGGCAAGGTCAACATGGGTCGCCCATGCATTTGAATGGGAAAAAATGTTAAAATGTCATTTGAAAGGCAAATCTTGCAGGAAATGGGCAAATGGACTGAAGGTAGGTAATTCTGAAAAAAATTGGACCCTAGGGGTGGGTCTGCCCCCACCCTGGGGCAATATACAGGTATATTAAAAATATTCAAAGATCTTCTTCTCTGAAACCACTAGGCCAATCAAAGCCAAATTTTATATGAAGCATCTATAGGAAGGGGGAATCATTGTGTTTATAAATAATCCAGGTCACATGACCAAGATGGCCGCCATGCCCATATATGGTAAAAACCCTTCAAAATTCTCCTCCGGAACCACTGGACCGATTTCAACGAAACTTGGCATGAAGCATCTGGGACTAGAGTACTACAATGTGTTTATAAATTATGACCTTTAGATGACCTTGACCTATTTTATGGCAAGGTCAACATGGGTCGCCCATGCATTTGAATGGGAAAAATTGTTAAAATGTCATTTGAAAGGCAAATCTTGCAGGAAATGGGCAAATGGACTGAAGGTAGGTAATTCTGAAAAAAATTGGACCCTAGGGGTGGGTCTGCCCCCACCCTGGGGCAATATACATGTATATTAAAAATATTCAAAGATCTTCTTCTCTGGAACCACTTGGCCAATCAAAGCCAAATTTTATATGAAGCATCTATAGGAAGGGGGAATAATTGTGTTTATAAATAATCCAGGTCACATGACCAAGATGGCCGCCATGCCCATATATGGTAAAAACTCTTCAAAATTCTTCTTCTCCGGAACCACTGGACCGATTTCAACGAAACTTGGCATGAAGCATCGGGGACTAGAGTACTACAATGTGTTTATAAATTTTGACCTTTGGATGACCTTGACCTATTTTACGGCAAGGTCAACATAGGTCGCCCATGCAATTGAATGGGAAAAATTGTTAAAATGTCATTTGAAAGGCAAATCTTGCAGGAAAAGGGCAAATGGACTGAAGGTAGGTAATTCTGAAAAAAATTTGGACCCTAGGGGTTGGTCTGCCCCGACCCTGGGGCAATATACATATATATTACAAAAAATTCAAAGATCTTCTTCTCTGAAACCACTAGGCCAATCAAAGCCAAATTTTATATGAAGCATCTATAGGAAGGGGGAACCAATTTGTTTCTTAATAATCCAGGTCACATGACCAAGATGGCCACCATGCCCTTATATGGTAAAAACCCTTCAAAATTCTTCTTCTCCGGAACCACTGGACCGATTTCAACAAAACTTGGCATGAAGCATCGGGGACTAGAGTACTACAATGTGTTTATAAATTATGACCTTTGGATGACCTTGACATATTTTACGGCAAGGTCAACATAGGTCGCCAATGCATTTGAATGGGGAAAAAATTTTAAAATGTCATTTTAAGTGAAAGACTTGCAGGAAATGGGCAGTAGGACTGAATATTAATGATTCTGAAAAAAATTGGACCCCAGGGACTCATTTGCCCCAGCCCCGGGGCATTATACATGTATATTACCATAATATTCAAACATCCTTTCCTCTGAAACCGCTTGGCCAATCAATGCCAAATTTCATATGAAGCATCTGTAGAATGGGGGAATCAATGTGTTTATAAATAATCCAGGTCACATGACCAAGATGGCCGCCATGCCCATATATGGTATAAACCCTTCAAAAATCTTCTTCTCCAGAACAGGTGGACCGATTTCAAAGAAACTTGGCATGAAGCATCAATGACTCAAGTACTACAATGTATGTATAAATCATGACCCTGTGATGACCTTGACCTATTTTAAGGCAAGGTCAACATGGGTTGCCTATGTATTTGAATGGGTAAACTGTTAAAATGTCATTTGAAGGGAAAAACTTGTATGGACAGTATATTGATTATTCTGAAAAAAAATGGCCCAAGGGCTTCATCTGCCCCTATACTGGGACTATTTTCTATTTCATTCGTATATACAGCAGATCTCAGGTGAGCGTTTACAGGACCATTGGCCCTCTTGTCAAAGATCTTCTTCTCTAAAACCGCTTGGCCAATCAAAGCCAAATTTTATATGAAGCATCTATAGGAAGGGGAAACCAATGTGTTTATAAATAATCCAGGTGTTACGACCTAGCGTAACTAGACAGGTACAGCGAAAAACAACCAAGTAATTTAAACTTAACAATATTTAATCAAACAAATAAATGCTGCAAATACATACAAACAAACAAACAGATAAGTAAATAAATAAATAAATAACTTACAAAGTTAATGTCAAATAAGTCCTTGTCCCTCAAATGTAAGTCCACAATCCCAATCCAGTAACCAGAATATGAGCACATGTATATTTTAATCCACACTTTTATTCTAATCCAAAACACTAGTGAAACAACCAAAATTATATACTTTAAATCACTTCAAATTTCTGAATCCCTACGACTGAATTGGAACCTATATTTATACATCTAAGGAAATTCTCCAGGTTTCTAGAGAATGATATAATAAACTTTTCTCTAGAAAAGAAACGAACTAAACGAAAGTTCTTTTAAATTCTCCAAAGAGAATTTAGAATTCTCCAGAGAGAATTCAAGGCCGCAACGACCATCAAGACTAAACGAGAGTCCACTAGACCCTTCGAGATCTCAGTATACATAGTCCAAATATATTTTTAACTTATGGTAAAAAAAAAAAAACACTCACTCCATTTTCATCTGGAATTATCCACAAAGTGCTCATAGAATTTTCTATACTTCTAAATTATATAACAGTGATAAAAATAATCAATGACATTCTTCTACAAAGTTCTAGATAATAAATTGTAGAAACATAAAAAGAAATATATATTAATTAATTGGGTTACTCCCCTTTGATTATATATATATATATATTATAAGTAATAGCTTTTAAAAGAATCAATATTATTGAATCAATTATATATAACACAGGTCACATGACCAAGATGGCCGACATGCCCATATATGGTAAAAACCCTTCAAAAATCTTCTTCTCCGGAACCACTGGACCGATTTCAACGAAACTTGGCATGAAGCATCGGGGACTAGAGTACTACAATGTGTTTATAAATTATGACCTTTGGATGACCTTGACCTATTTTACGGCAAGGTCAACATAGGTCGCCAATACATGTGAATGGGGAAAATTGTTAAGATGTCATTTGAAAGGAAAATCTTGCAGGAAATGGGCAAATGGACTGAAGGTAGGTAATTCTGAAAAAGATTTGGACCCCAGGGGTTGGTCTGCCCCCACCCCGGGGCAATATACATGTATATTACAAAAATATTCAAAGATCTTCTTCTCTGAAACCACCCGGCCAATCAAAGCCCAATTTTATAGGAAGCATCTATGGTTAGGGGGAATCAATGTGGTTATAAATAATCCAGGTCACATGACCAAGATGGCCGCCATGCCCATATATGGTAAAAACCCTTTAAAATTCTTCTTCTCCTGAACCAATGGACCGATTTCAACAAAACTTGGCATGAAGCATCGGGGACTGAAGTACTACAATGTGTTTATAAATTATGACCTTTAGATGACCTTGACCTATTTTACAGCAAGGTCAACATAGGTCGCCAATGCATTTGAATGGGGAAAACTTTTAAAATGTCATTTAAAGTGAAAGTCTTGCAGGGAATGGGCAGTAGGACTGAATATTAATGATTATGAAAAAAATTGGACCCCAGGGGCTCATTGGCCCCAGTCCCGGGGCATTATACATGTATATTACCAAAATATTCAAACATCTTCTCCTCTGAAACCGCTCGGCCAATCAAAGCCAAATTTCATGTGAAGCATTTATAGAATGGTGGAACCAATGTGTATATAAATATAATCAAGGTCACATGACCAAGATGGCCGCCATGCCCATATATGGTATAAACCCTTCAAAAATCTTCTTCTCCGGAACCTGTGGACCAATTTCGAAAAAAACTTGGCATGAAGCATCGATGACTCAAGTACTACAATGTATGTATAAATCATGACCCTGTGATGACCTTGACCTATTTTAAGGCAAGGTCAACACAGGTTTTCTATGTATTTGAATGGGTAAACTGTTAAAATGTCATTTGAAGGGAAAAACTTGTATGGACAGTATATTGATTATTCTGAAAAAAAAAATGGCCCAAGGGCTTCATCTGCCCCTATACTGGGACTATTATCTGTAACATTCGTATATAGAGCAGATCTCAGGTGAGCGTTTACAGGACCATTGGTCCTCTGGTTTATTTCACTGACCTTGCCGTAAAATAGGTCAAGGTCATCCTAGGGTCATCATTTGAAAAAACTATGATGGGCTGGAGTCCCAAATGCTACATACACTTTTATAGTAAGTTGAACATAGTCATTATTCTGTTACATGTATTTTCATAATGCAAGTGAATAGGTAGTGGGCAGCTTGTGTGCAGGACATGATCTGAAGGTACGCTTATGGTTTGGATATAATCTCTACAAATTGATTTCGTTTAACCAAAATCATCAAGGCAGGGGACATAAATTCTCTGAATTTGCTTGTCTACCTTTATGATTTTCCAGTCCCATCAGGAAAACATGTCCATGAAATGAATACCCCCTTATACCCCACTTTTATTTAGTAAAACTGGGGTGTGCAGGGGTATACCTTTTTTTCTTATTTTTGCTCCAAAACATAGATTGTGGGTACTCGTTAGAACCGCCTCGGCTAGAACCGCCTCGCCCAGGCGGTCCTAACGTGTACCCACAACCTATGTTTTGAGCAAAAATAAGAAAAATATCAAAAATTTTCCACGAAATTTTCAATTTTTTTTCACCTAAAAAAACCATCTGTATAATTGCATGGGCAAGTTTTCGTAATGTTTGGATTGCATGAAAAATAATGTGGAAATTGTATGCTATTTCACCATTGTCAAGTTCAATAGCACTAGTCTGAAATTAAGTTACAATTAAAAATTAGTAGTTTCTAGGAGAATGTATGTTTGATAACCTAATACGCCATGGGACTCCAGCCCGTCATAGTTTGATCAAATGATGGCCCTATTTATATGACTGACCTATTTTACAGCAAGGTAAATTTTGGAAACCTATGCTTTTACATGGGAAAAAAGTGAAAACTTTTTGTTATATTTTAGGCAATCCTATGGTATGGCATGGTCGAATTGATGCCTTGATTGGTCAAGTGGCTCTTACAAGATTAGTTTGTCATGACGAAGATGATGAAGCTGATGATAATGATGATACTGCATACAGATTTGTGGATACAGACAGCGCTCATCCACAAGTACTGTCTCAAGCGATCGTCTTCTCATTCTTGCAGAATAATAAGGATTCAAAAATGAAGAAGTTAAAGAAAACCTTAGTTCCAACCATTGGAATATCTTCCACACAGTTGGTTATATATTTTTATGACTCTGAAAATGATGTGCTTCTGCAGAGTGCATGTTTAAATTTTGATAAAGAATCTGAAGAAAAGTTAATGGCAATTTTGGTTGCCTGGCTTGTGGTAAATTATAAACACCTAGGTGATGGTCTTAATGACAAGTTGTTAACAAAAATCCCCAAAGCAGATTTCGTCAAGGTGTGTGATGCAAATGCACTGCACATATATCAAACTAAAATAGTGCATGGCGCAGTTGGAAGAGGCATCAGACCAACAACCAGCTGTTTTAAGTATAATAGATCTACCTTGGAGATTCTGCCTGAAACACAAGAAATTTTAGATGAATTAGATGGCTTGTAGATTGCAATAAGTGACAATAGCGGCCCCCATGGCCGAGCGGTTAAGAGCGCTGTTTCTTAATCACTCGATCATCTCACCACTATGTCTGGTGTAGGATGGCCACATGTGAGACATATACTAATGGCATAAAGTTAAGCATATTTTGATATGTGTGTTTATATTTTTCAGACTGTAAAATTTACCAAAATTGTTTATTGCCTTTTTGAAAGCACTGTTATTCAACATTCCAAAATTCAAAACCATGACCTCCTACTTATCTCTGTGACGTCATGACAGGCCAATTCATGTGCCTAATTAGACACCCCCTATAGCCAAACGTGTATTTCTCTAAAATTTGGGAATTTTTTCACTGATTTTCTATCAAAGTTTTAAGACATGCATCTCTAGTTTATGGAACTGGCATAGTTGAATAGTCATGTCAATAAATACAGCGATAAAACAGTAAAGAAATTTTGCTCATTTGATTTAAGGTGTATTCATGATAATGGCTTGCAAAAACCTTTGACAGTTTTCATTGTCTATAAATGTGACTGTGCCTCTTTTTCCATCTTCCAACAATACTTTCAACCAAGTTTGGGCAGCAAAAACCGTCAAACAACAAATTTACAGACAAAACTTTGAAACAATAGCACTTTTTGTGATAAAAATTTGTAATTTTTTTACTTTCATTTTTCAGCCTACATGATCACGTGATCTGTAAAACTTGACTGTCAAATCTTAGATTGAACAATTTCCCTTAAACTCTGAAACAATTAGACCCACTTTATGTCGTTATCCTAGAACAGCATCAACTTTTGGCATTTCGCCTACTGGTAGTGCATGTTGAAATGCCGTTCATTCGAGTTTATAATTGTCATTTTGAAAACCAAAAATTCCCCCCCCCCCAACCTTCAAATAAGTATCTCTGACTGGTGTATGAAGCATATTATTTTCGGACAATCTGATTTCATCATATTTGCTGATGAAAGTGGAATATGCTTAACTTTATGCCAATTGTATATTAGCCAAGTTCTGCTTGTGGGTGTGACAATAAACAATGCAAGGATTATAGTGTCACAAATATAAATATAGGTAAACTACTTTGACCGTGCCGCTGGAACTCACGTGCTGAAGTTTTGCAAACACTGTAAAAGGGGTACGTATTTATTTATACATTTTTCCAGTGTCATGTGAAGCACGTGGTCATATATTGTTTACCGTCATAGAGTCACTTTGAAGATTTCACAAATGTATACTGAACAAAAAAAGAAACGCAACAATTGGTCACCGAGAATTTTCGAGTTTAAGGGTAAAACGATGATAATTTAAATTTTTTGTTGTATGATTCCTATTTATGGCATACTTGGGTATAACATGCAAAAATCTGATTTTTGTTTCGATTATGATTGAATGAAAATCTTTTGTTGTCTTAAATAATGCAAACCGGGAAAGATTTTATCTGCGCATGCGCACATTTTTGAACCTCCAAATCATCGTGAAACAATGTCAGCTGCTCCTTCTCTAAAATTCATGAAAATGAGACGAAGTTCAACGACAAACAAGCTCGTAATTAAAACCATCAAAAGCCCTATATGTTTAATTGAAAGGGGGATAATTTTAATTCTATTCATTTTATTTCTTTAATGTGTGAGTTATCTGCTGAGCGGTACATGGTGATTTTGAATGGGGGTTTATAGCCAAATTAAATCGTACCATTATTTTAATGCTTGCACATATGCACTCTATGAATAAGTACTTTCAGCATGCCTATGGTCAGCATTGAATAACTCCGGAAACACTCATTGAAATCAAAATCGGTTTCTTGCATTTGGAAGTCTGATATCTAATGCAGAAGTGGCAAATAAAATAATTTCTGATCACATGATTGTTTGCCCAAAATTTAGTACAATATAATTGTTGCGTTTCTTTTTTGTTCAGTATATATCAGAAGGGACTGGGGAGAAATTATAAGCCTCTGGAAACATATGCGTAAAAGGAATGAAAACGAAAATAATAATAATAATAATGAAAACATAGACCCCTTGGCGCATATTTATGGAAAACTAATGAAAAAAAACAACAAAAAAAACAACAACAAAAAACATGATCCCTGGAAGTAAATACATGTACATGGCGTAAAACAAATGAAAAGAAACAATGGATGTTTTAATGATTGCTCGAAGAACCTATCACTGTCCGAAGATAGTTTTCTGCCTCAGTCATATCTTCAAAATAAAGAATAGTCCTTGGAACCCTGTTTGGACTTAGAATCCCAAAGTTCATTATTGCCCCGTCGCCGCTTAACACATGTCTCGGATCCATTATGACGTCTATTTCTATTTAGTCTCTTGTTTAGATCGCTAGGATCATTTGTATTTGATAGTCCATTATGAAAACTTGCCCATGTAATATACAGAGATTTTTTTTAGCTGTAAAAATTGAAAATTTCATCACAAGATTTTTTATATTTTTCTTATTTTTGCTCAAAACATAGATTGTGGGTACACGTTAGAACCGCCTCAGCGAGGCGCTTCTAACTAGTACCCACAATCTAAGTTTTGGAACAAAAATAAGAAAAAAAAGGTATACCCCTTCATACCCCAGTTTTTCTGTATAAAAGTGGGGTTTTGAGGGGGTATATATTGCACGGACATGTTTTCCTGATGTTCGTGAATTCATATCAGATGGAACACCTCCATTTATCATTCCGTTCTGTTCTCTTTGTGTGTATTGAATCGTTCAAGTTCACTCTGGTGTACATGGATGTCCGTCTTGTCCGAAGCCGCCATTTAAGAAAAGCTAGCTAGCATGAAAAGGAGCGACGAGCTCATGCATTCGGACCTAACCAAAAACACGAAAACAAATATTATTGCGGTGTTGTTTTTTTCATAAAACACGTAAAATCAAAGACTGCATACAATTTCTTGTATGTGTCATCGTATGCTTACTTATAATCCATGACATATGAGCCGCCCCATGGGAAAACCAACAATCTGCATAGGCGAAAACAAAGACGCAGATCAGCTTCGCGGTAATCGCGAAGCTGATCAGCGCCTTTGTTTTCGCTACTCGGATAGTACAATTCCTCTTCTACCTAAATCCGAAATTTTAAGCTTCAAGCTGTTTTCTGTGCTTGTACAGGCCGGTTTGTGTTGGACCTGTTCGGAAACCACATTGTTGGTTTTCCCACGAGGTGGCTCAATATTATGTTGCTTGTTTGACGGTGGATTTATGTTCCATAGTGAAATACTTGACCCAAACCATGAAACAGCCGCCTCGTGGGAAAACCAACAATGTGGTTTCCGAACAGGTCCGACACAAACCGGTCTGTACAGCTACAGAAGCAGGCTAGAAGCTTGAAATTTCAGATTTAAGTAGAAGAGGAACTGTACTATCCGAGTAGCGAAAACAAAGGCGCTGATCAGCTTCGCGGTCACCGCGAAGCTGATCTGCGTCTTTGTTTTCGCCTATGCAGATTGTTGGTTTTCCCATGAGGCGGCTCAAATGATGATTGATGCTTTCTCACTTCCATGTTCTTTCAGATTATTAACATTTCTGACAACTTGAGAAGCTGTTTAATAAAAGTAATGAACAATATGTGGTTGAATTAATCATGCCTGATTAAAAAAAGTACTTGATGATTCAAAGAGAAAATATCCTACGGATTTAAGATATGATGCATAGTCCTCACACCGTACATACATGTACGGCTCGTCAAATTACAACTGGTACGTCAAATTCCAGATGTTTATGTCAGCGCGTGCGTTTTGGCGGCTAAATTATTTTTGTTGTTTTTTCTTGTTTTATTATACTTTAGCTAATGGTTTCAAAAGAAAATAATAATCGGCAGTCTTGTGTGGACCTCCACGCATCTGTACATACAGGTGTCATGGGTTAGCTTATCCGTGGATTGGCGAAAACATTGCACGAAAGTCTTAAAATGGCACGTTTTCAGAAAACATCCATACTTTTTGCCAAATATCTCCATGATAAGAAATAATTGAAAGTCGCATGCTCGAATATATATAGCTTAGTATCTATTTAAAAGCCTGATTAAAGCTTTTGTTCAAATTAATTACTACTATTGTTAGCGCAGCTCATTCTTTTGAACCATGTGTTGTTTTACATGATACGAACCACGACAGTCGCTATATACTTGAAAGACCAGACGGACAATAGCTTTTGATACGTCAAATAACAGACGTAGACACGACTTTGGATACATGTCGCATCAGACGTGTTGAGTGCGATTATTTCAAATACTCATGGCACCCTGGCATTGTTTGGCCATCTTAAGCGGTCAACTTGGAAGTATATGTTCAAAAACTAAATTGTATTTCTTGAATTGGAAATGTTATGGATGTCATACAGTTATAGATGGGTATAGAGAAAATGGCCACCTTAAAGACACAAGACATTGATTCACTATATATTTACATTTTTCTAAAACCTCCTTAGATGAACCATTAGATGTTCATCTGTGTTCATACTTCCATGAACAACATTGTGTCAGGCGACGTGACGTAATCCAAACTTGACGTCAAAAAACATGAATCTCGCCAATCTGATTGGACGTTGTAAACGTCGACGCCGTTCCGCTGTTTGAACACACACTGTGTGTAGATTCTCTGTTTGCAGGTAAATGTGACCGCCTTGGTGATTTTTCAACAAGCGATAGAGAGAAATGAATGTAAATATAAGCAATGAGTTTAATTTTTCTGTTGTTCATGGAGCTATGAACCGCAGTGGGTCGCTAGCAAAGGTTACATGAACCCCTTCGGGGTTCATTCACTTTGCACGCGACCCACTGCGGTTCATAGCTCCATGAACACCAGAAAAATGAAATTCATTTCTTAAATCAACATTTGCACAAAATGTTGAAACCGTAGAATCAACATTAAGACACACGTTGAAATAATGTTAAAATAATGTTGTTTCGGTCAACCTTTAAGGTTCCTTATTACTATAATAATAGTGTTTTCTGCTCATAAATATTTCATAGATTTTTTTAAAAAAATGTGGCATGTTACATACCAGAATAATCCCTAAACCTTAAACTTTCTTATGAATGATAATGTTTTCCAAAGGGAAGCCATTGTAATAGAAGTTTTTAGTGAAATTACCTATTTTTCTAATAAATTTCCATAAATAATCCTTTAAAATAAATTTTTGATTTTAATTGATAGAAACCTTTGTGAAGGTCTAAATAATGTTCTCCAACTAATTTGCAAGCTGAAAAATTAGCTTAGAAACGATTTGCATGAATAGCAGGTGCATCAAATTATCAGATTTATTACTTTAAATGAATCCGGGTCGTTTCGCCCGTGGGTCGTTTCGCCGGGTCGTTTCGCCCCGAGTCGTTTCGCCCTGGTTTTATTGGTGGGTCGTTTCGCCCTTATTAGGTGGGTCGTTTCGCCCTTGAGTTGTTTCGCCCGTGAGTCGTTTCGCCCATTATTATTATTATTATTATTATTATTATTATTATTGTAGTTGTTGTTGTTGTTGATATTGCTATTGTTGATGTCAGATGTTGATGGGTAGGTATGTAGGTAGGTAGGTAGGTTTGGTTAAAATGAGTATCTTGACGTATCTCGTTAATATAATAATTATTTTATTTAAACATTTTAGCGCTTCTGCTTCTGTGGCTTTCAATGTTGTAGAAAGATAAAGGAAGGAAGGAAGGAAGGAAGGGAGGAAGGAAGGAAGGAAGGAAGGAAGGAAGGAAGGAAGGAAGGAAGGAAGGATGGGGAGGAAGGAAGGAAGGAAGGAAGGAAGGAAGGAAGGAAGGAAGGAATGAAAAGGGATAGATAGATAGATAGATAGATAGATAGATAGATAGATAGATAGATAGATAGATAGATAGATAGATAGATAGATAGATAGATATGGTAATTCTAGTATTTCGACAGTCAGCTAAACTAATCAAATAATTAACAAAAGTGTGATATTTGTCCACGTTAATTGATTAATGCGATAATCCATTTATTTTTACGCCTTTAATCACACGTAAGGTGACAATAATCGTGTTTGTCAATTAAAGGAGATGTGTGAATGCTGTGTCTTTGGCGGTGACCGATGGCCGACATTCTTAAAATGTTAAATGGAAAAAAGGATTAAGAACATAAATGTTATTCATACAAGTAACATCTTTCCAATAATCAGTATTTTTTTTAAATGGTAAAAGAATGAAACATGACTCCGATGATTGCGTGCAACCTTAAGCACAAGAAAAAAGGACTGTCGTTCTATGCCGTTTAATTAAGCGTAAAGTAGTCAAAACACACAGACATGTATATGATTACAGCGCCAAAAGTTAGGGTAACTTTTACACAAGTCCGTGCCTACTGCCTACATGTATTTATTGTGTTTGAAAAGTTTCGAATTCGTTTTATTTAACACGCAAAAATGAAAGTATTCTTCATAAACGTTCAAGTGACGTAATTACCACAGTTTTAGTGCAATTGGACCTGGTGAATATTTTGCGTCCTCATAATTGAGCCGCGGCGCAAGAAAACCGGTCTTCGGGGTTCCGACCAGGTGCGACACAAATCGGCATGCACCGTTACAGAAGCAGTCTAGATGTTTGAAATTTTGGCTATGGTACTATCCCAGTAGCGAAAACAAAGGCGCTGATCAGCTTCGCAGTTACTGCGAAGCTGATCTGCGCCTTTGTTTTCGCATAGGCAATAATCCCGTTTTCTCACGATGCGGCTCAATTTATTTTTGTTGATTTTTGGTAACGACTGAAATCATACTGTATGAAGTAAATCACTGGCATTGACGCTCCTTTTTTGGTATGAAATTTAAGCAGGCTGAAATTATTTTTGCCGAAATATCCTGTATTCTGGAAAAAATAATCATCATCGCACCCATTTTATAGTGAGGCGTTTTCAAAGTATTTTGGTATATATACCCAAAAGCCAGTTATGAATGATCAGCCCAAGACATATCCTTAAGTTATAAATAACAAATAATACACCAAATTACACATTTGGGCATGGTAGAAAAATAAGGGCGAAACGACTCACCAAATAGGGGCGAAACGACTCACGGGCGAAACGACCCAGGGCGAAACGACCCAGGGCGAAACGACTCACGGGCGAAACGACTCACGGGCGAAACAACTCACGGGCGAAACGACCCGGGACCCTTTAAATAATATTGTCCGTCACTTATGCAAATACCTGTACCTTAAATATACCATGCCAAATAAATTAAGCAACTTTTACTTTGAACAGTGTCTTCATACGTTTTAGACATTAGGGAAGTTCTTCTGACAATATCTTTTATATATCTAATAAGGGTAAAAACAATTGTTGTGTGGTGTTGAAGTAACGTTGGATTTAAAGTCCTCTGAGACATGTCTCAAATAAAACATAGATAAAATTATTTTGTACAGTATATTTATATGCATTATAGTATGTACACGCTGTGTATACCTGTTAAAATAGGACAGGTAGTCTGTTCATTCAGGTAGAACATACATATACAGTATATTTCCATAGCCTTTTTACATAACAAATAAGCCCATTAATTTGACCTTGATTAGTCTCAAAAAACGGGCTTTTTGTCTGCAGATATTTCGGTAAGAATTGTTTCAAACAGAACAAAAATGATAGCAGTTGATAGATTTTTCTACTTACTAACTACCGTGCCAACACTCATCCCACAATATTTCTTATTTAAGCGTAAAACAATGCAAGAAAAATAAAAGTAGTTTTCAAACTAACAGTGCATTTCACTACCAACATGCACGAAAATGCAAATACAAATTCTGGTTATATTACTAGGATAACGTTTGTCATTCATAGCCCTTTCAGGAGATGTAATATCATGAATGATCTGTATCCCAGGACTGAGAACAACATGTTCAAAGTTTAGGGGGGGGGGGGTTAGGGACTTTGTAAATATATCAATCCACGTTAAACATTGTTGAATCAATTCGATTCACTGAATCAACATCGATTCTACAACATTGTTTCAAAGTTGATTGAATCAACATTGGTTCGAAATTGTTTCAACTTTGTGTGTCTGCTGTTTCGTTTCCACTCAAACACAGTATAACTTTATGAGAGTGATTTGAAAAGGTACAAGCAGGCAAAGAGCAGGAAAAGGCATAATCAGAAAAAGATTCCCACCTGATTGTCTCAGTTCTTGATCCTTGGTTAATCTTATTTTAAAGGCGCTGATAGTCAACGACCTTAACCACGGCCTGTTGTGCGGTCGTGTGATCTAGTGGGTAGTTAGTTCCCATCATCCTCCAGAGGTTGTGGGCTCGAACCCCGACCGACACATACGCGTGTCATGTTGATGACTTTTGAGCCCCCGGACTCTGTGGCAGTATGCAGGATGCACAATATGTACATCAGTATATGTATTTGAAGGTGGTCGGGTTGCGATATGGGCACTCACCCATTGGGGGCTAAAGAAATAGATGGGCTGCTTGTACATCCAGGTAAAGCTTATACACTACTGACCGACCATCTGATTACTGGTTAACCCCTCTGGTCTGAACTTGCCCAAAACGTGGTTCAATTCATACCATCCATACGTATAAGCCTTTTTGGCTTAGTTGGATGGTTATATTTCAAGCACTTGTAGGATATCATGACATCCTCATTCTGTGTAAAAGTCCCATAAAATAGAAGCAACGTCCCGACATGACCTTATCTGTTGACTGGGATATAAAGCATCAATTCAAACAATCAAAAACACGTTTTTGTTCCGTTGGTATAAAAATTAAATTCCATCAAAGAAGCACATTGGCAAACAAATAAAGCACAGGTTATGCCATGGTGTTTCTAGGGCGAAGACTCAACCGAGCGAATGCGTGAAGACACGTGATGCCTAACAACGCCCCTGGACATTGGAGCATAAGGAAACCAACAATCAGTTTGAACCCTGGTATGCCCAGGCACAGACCGCAAAGTTCAGTTCCGGCCCATGCCATACTGAATTTATAATCAAAATTAGGGGTATGCATATAATTTAAGCTAGAAACAATGCGCTATTCGTAAATAATTCCCCGTCTCATGGCGCTTATACATTACGTGTACTGAGTCGCGTAGTGTTCTATTTGAATATTTAAAATTGCTTTGCAGTAGCCATGTATCAGTTAAGTTATGTGGAATACTATCAAATGTTCACACTATCTGCTTTCATTTTTTTCCAAATTTATATAGTCAAAAGTACAATCAGCTTCAGTTTGTTCATCGACTGGCCATCTTGAGTAAAAAAGCGGCATATAAAATCGTTTAAAGACAGCCGTTTCACTTTATTTCCTTTCCAAGTAATGTTTTCTTTATGCAATTTATGGTTTGTAGCAATGCAAATTAAACCATATACTGACTATTGTATAACAAAGAAGTGTTTTAGTAGACCCGTATCATAAAACGTTGATCTACCGTCTGGGTCATTCCGTATCGGTCGTCTGTAATTTCACTTATCATATGACATTCGCCCGTCTGTACTTTGGCGTATTGTTTTTGTCGCCAAGCGACAGAATAAAACGATAAATACACTGTAAAAGTTGATTATCAATGATCCTTCAGATGGAGATTGAAAAAATATAAGCCTCAATAAGATTATACCATGAAAAGTTTAGGTATTCTTTGTAAAATACAGCAAAATAACTTACCCGCCAAAACGCACGCGCTGACATAAACATCTGGAATTTGACGTACCAGTTGGAATTTGACGAGCCGTATGTACGGTGTGGTCCTGTACACAAGACCCCGTCATGGAAAACTATGATTCGAGATCGATTCCATGCATCTATATACATACGTGTGTGATGCTCGCAAATCTTATAACATGGCATGGCGAAAATTGCTACCTCTCCTTGGATTACTTTTGAGCCGCAACGCGAGAAAACCGGTCTTCGGTGTTTACGACCAGGTCTGACACAAATCGGCCTGTACAGTCACAGAAGAAAGCTAGAAGCTTGACATTCGGATTTAGGGAGAAGAGGGAGTAGCGAAAATAGAGACGATGATCAGCTGAGCAGTTACTGCACAGCTGATCTGCGTCTTTGTTTTCGCATAGGCAAAGCGCCGGTTTTCTCGCGTCGCAGCTCATTTGTACGTCAACATGTAAAATTCAATACTTCACTGCGGGTTAAATTTAACTAGAGGACCATTGGTCCTGTAGCTCACCTGAGAGATTATCACATTGTAAGCTCATGAGATTTAAATTAATTGAGAATCGACCAATGAAAGTCTATGCATGGACACTATTGACCCCCGGGGCATGGCCGAATTTGACCCAGGGGCATGACTGGCACAATTTATAATGGGGACTACCAAACATTGCTACATACAAAATATAGAAGCTCTGGGCCTTTTGGTTTCAGAGAAAAAGATTTTTTTATTTTTTCCCATTGTAAGTCTATGGAGACTATCTACCCCCTGGGCGTGGCCAAATTTGACCCCAGGGGCATGGCTGGCACAATTTATGTAGAGGACCATTAGCCATTGCCACATACAAAATATCAAAGCTGTGTGCCATGTGGTTTCAGAGAAGAAGATTTTTTAATTTTTTCCCATAGCAAGTCTATTGAGACTATCAACCTCCGGGGCCTGGCCAAATTTGACCCCAGGGGCATGAATGGCACAATTTATGTAGAGGACCATTAGCCATTGCTACATACCAAATAACAAAGCTGTGGGCCTAGTGGTTTCAGAGAAGAAGATTTTTTTAGTTTTTCCTATTGTAGGTCTATGGAGACTATCCACCCCCGGGGCGTGGCCAATTTTGACCCCGGGGACATGATTGGCACAATTTATGTAGAGGACCATTAGCCATTGCCACATATAAAATATCAAAGCTGTGGGCCCTGTGGTTTCAGAGAAGAAGATTTTTTAATTTTTTTCCCATAGTAAGTCTATGGAGACTATCAACCCCCGGGGCGTGGCCAAATTTGACCCCAGGGGCATGAATGGCACAATTTATGTAGAGGACCATTAGCCATTGCTACATACCAAGTATCAAAGCTGTTGGCCTAGTGGTTTCAGAGAAGAAGATTTTTTTAGTTTTTTCCTATTGTAGGTCTATGGAGACTATCGACCCCCGGGGCGTGGCCAAATTTGACCCCAGGGGCATGATTGGCAAAATTTATGTAGAGGACCATTAGCCATTGCCACATACAAAATATCAAAGCTGTGGGCCCTGTGGTTTCAGAGAAGAAGATTTTTTAATTTTTTTCCCATAGTAAGTCTATGGAGACTATCAACCCCTGGGGCGTGGCCAAATTTGACCCCAGGGGCATGAATGGCACAATTTATGTAGAGGACCATTAGCCATTGCTACATACCAAATATCAAAGCTGTGGGCCTAGTGGTTTCAGAGAAGAAGATTTTTTTAGTTTTTCCAATTGTAAGTCTATGGAAACTATCCACCCCCGGGGCGTGGCCAAATTTGACCCCAGGGGCATGGCTGGCACAATTTATGTAGAGGACCATTAGCCATTGCCACATACCAAGTATCAAAGCTGTGGGCCCTGTGGTTTCAGAGAAGAAGATTTTTTATTTTTTTTCCCCATAGTAAGTCTATGGAGACTATCGACCCCCCGGGGCATGGCCAAATTTGACCCCAGGGGCATGAATGGCACAATTTACGTAGAGGATCATTAGCCATTGCTACATACCAAATATCAAAGCTGTGGGCCTAGTGGTTTCAGAGAAGAAGATTTTTTTTAGTTTTTCCCATTGTAAGTCTATGTGACCTACGAGTCTGTTGCCATGGAAACCACAATTTTGATACAATCTGCTCCAAAACCTAATGCCATCAATCCCCCAACCCAATTATGGTTCACATTAAATTTGATCAAGATCGGCCAACTAGCTTCAGAAATATTCTTCTTTGAAATTGTGGACGGACGACGACGACGGACGCCGGATGCCTGCCTATCCTATAAGCTCACCTGTGAGCCTACGGCTCAGGTGAGCTAAAAATTCGATACCAAATCTAATAGGGGCTTGACAAATTGTGTAACCAAATCAAACGAGCCAGACCACGAACCTAATTCTAATTTGAATATGGTTGTCATTATTGAAAATTTAAAGTAAAAATCCGTCCGGTCATGCCTAAATATCGGTGACTAGGACGTCAATAAACCGATCCGACATGAAACATGTAGCAATCTCTAACCATCTTCTATGGCGGATGAATACCGATTGTTTGGGGTCGGATCTGAACTGTGAAAATTTTACTCATGACGTGGCTATAATGATGTAAATTACAGCCATTTCCTGTCTGATGGAGATCTTGATAAAACTAATCCGAGACGCGAGGAAACCGATTTTCGGTGGTTCCGACCAGGTCCGACACAAATCAGCCTGTACAGTCGCAGATAAAGGGTAGAAGCTTGAATTTCGGACTTAAGAAGAAGAGAGATTGTACTACCCATGTAGCGACATTCAAAGTCGCTGATAAGGGCTTCCGATCTTGCCACGCAACAACGTCTTAAACAATACAGACTTCTGCATCTCAGGTCAATTTTCAGAAAAAAAATATAGAAAAAAGAAATAGTTTGCTCATAAAGCCAAGTTCACACTGCCAATGTTTCTTTGTCAAACTTTTATTGTCGTAGAAACTATACTAGAGGACTTTGAAAACGCCTCACTGTACAACGGTTATATTTTGCTTAAAAACTTCCTTAAAGTTAAGCGTATGTGCAAAATAAACATTGTATCGTGTACGCCAACACGATAAACAATATTTATCCATAAAGATTCATTAAAATTTGTTCGTTCGTTTGTTTGCTACATCTGTTTTCACAGACGTCATAGAGACGCAAGAAAACCTTAAAACGGCTTCAATAAACGGATTTTGTAAAAAAAAAAACACAAACCGCCTCTAGTGATAGCTAATGACCTTAATCACAAGAAAAAGCAAAATCAAAATGAGCATCTCTTTCAATGTCTTTTGAGGCACTAACGTTATTTGATGACGTCAAGCGTAAGTGTTCAAAATACCTCTGGCCATTCGATTACAGCGTCGAAAGTAATTGTTATTTTTACGTAAGTCTTTGCCTATTTCTTTTAAATTTGTTTCATTTTACACTTAAAAAATAAAGTTAGTTTTTAACCCAATCATGGTTGATAACTATGCTGCCTTCTTTAATTGCACGCCGGTGGGTCGGGCGTCAGACTCTATGATGGCCCCGACATAAAGCTATTCATTTTAGTTGGTTGGGGCCGGAGCTTCTTGTCTGTTGCTTGGCCCACCGGGGTCCAACTGGTGTTTTTCTTTTGCTCCGGAGTTAGTAGGTTATTCGGCGCCCAGGGATCTCCATCGTCGGGCAGCTTACTCAGTCTGTGAGTCCTGGTTTTTGATTCATCAGGATGTTTATCATGATTTATTTGTTTGTTCTTGATGATTCATTGACTAGTTAGAGATTCACCACGAGGACCGAATAACTAACTAAATGTTATGAACCACTGCAGAAGCTGAGGGTGAGGTTGTGGCCATGTAAAACCGGTTTAAGCCCGCCAGTAACTTTGTGTTACTGATCGTTCCAAGTCGATACTTCTGTGGTGGTTCTTTTTGTTTTATGTCTTGGTGTTTAAAATTTTTTTGTGCTGTTGGCGCCTTACGTATGTTTTCATATTTTTAGTTAAGTTACGGTAACTGAGCGGCCAACTATTGGGAAAATAGCTGCCCATTCGGCTTACGATTGTTTCATGGTATAAGTACCTGATTGTTAGTTTGGTTTTTTTTCCCACCTCGGTTTTTGGAGTGGGAATCTTTTTCTGATTGCGCCTTTTCCTGATCTTTGCCTACTTGTACCTTTCTTTAAAAACGTAAAAGTGACGTAACTGCCGCTGTTTTAGTGCAAACGAAAGCAAACTAGCAGCATTTGCGTGGCTTTTGGTGTTTCTTTCCAGAAATCATGTTGTATCTTATGAATACTTGCCGTCCCAATACTTTGGTTTTGTTGTATTCTGGGTAACGCTTCAAGTCATCGTGTGTGACGTTAATAACTGGCGTTGACGCTTCGGTTTTGGTATCGAAGTTGAGCAGACTGGATGTACTTTAAAGTTCAAAAATACTTTGGCCGATATATCATATATTCTTAGAGTAAGGAGCAATAAAACAAGTGAGGCGTTTTCAAAGTCCTTGAGTATATGACGAAGCAATCGCGTTCACACACAGCAAAGAAAATTTTTAATGAATCTTAGTTATTAGCTCACCTGAGCCGAAGGCTCATAGGTGAGCTTATAGTATACCCATGCTCCGGCGTCCGTCCGTCGTCCGTCCGTCCGTCGTCCGTCGTCCACAATTTCAAAGATCTTCTTCTCTAAAACCGCTGGGCCGATTGTTCTCATATTACACATACACCATCTACAGGTAGGGGGAAATAATAATTGTGTTTTTTGTTTTGATCGGATAAGGACTCTGGTTGCTATGGCAACTTATGCTTCCCATAGACTTATAATGGAAAAAAGTGAAAATTGCCAGTTTTTGCTGTCTTGTTGGAGATATTTGAATTTTGTTTTTTGCAGAAATGTTAATTGAGTAGTCCTTTACGTTTCATGTGACTTTTGTCCTAATAGTGAGGGTCGAGATGTAAAGATTTTAGCTCCCGTGCGATTTTTGTGCTAAAATTGATTTTTTTGTTTTAAATGATAGTTTAGGGCTTAAACAATCGGAAAATTATAGGGTTCAATTTTTTCCAGCCCTTGACCCAATTTTAAGGGCTCCCAATGATGACCACACCCATTTTGTACCTCTGTAGTCCTGTAAACATTACCCAGCCTCTTTATTCTTTCAAAAAATTTACATTTGGCATGCATTCTAGAATATATATCTTCTTTTGAAGCTTGTATTGTGTTAAATAATGAATTTGTGTTATTTATGAGCGAGACAAGCCTACTATACATATAATAAAGAAGTGGGTGGGGTAAGTAAAGGCGGAAAATGGGAATGTTGTGTTAGAATTCCGTTATATGGTACAAACTTTACATGTCAACGTATTCTTATACCTGGAACGTTTTAACATGCCCATTTATTAGAATATCATATGAACCCATCAAAACCAACCCTGGATAATCATAGGGGTAAGCCAATAAAGACTTTTTAAACATAATTATTTAATTAAGTGGTCTGAGCAGGTGCCGAATCTAAAATGCTTGCTCCTCTACTGATTCAATCGTCATCTTCGTATTTGTATTTTCTCCATGATGAGATTTGCACACTCAGTGGCATAGCATTTACAGAGAGGTGTGCAAGGCAGTTTGTTACTGTAGCACTTACATCTCGAGCCAACACATCCCGTTTTACTGCCGCACTTTATTAATTCAATAACAGCTTTTGGAGCCGGCTCATCTAAGCACATCACTGGCTTATATAGAGTTCCCTCCACCAGCCACCTGCTTTTGTCGATAGGTGGGAGAACTGGGCAGTGTGTTGTATAGGATTTGTTACGCATGGCTATGTAATTTGCACGCGTAATATGAGAGAGAAGGGTCGCGCGTGTTGGAGGTAAACTCTCGCATTCCAAGTTCCTTGTCCGGAACGTTTCCGAGTCTCCTGAGCAGCAGGCGCTGATGAGGAACAAAAGGCTATCGACCTGTTCAATGTATTTTAGCACGAACCGAGCCTGTTCTCTTTCATCTATGTGTACCAAGTCTGAATATTTTGAAAGACAGCTTTTGCACCGGACTTTGTGAAGGGCCTTTCGAAGAGAGTCACACTGGGTCCGGAGTAAGTCTGGCAAGGGCTCTTTTGCGTTTGCATCGAAAAGCATTATCAGGATTGCAGACATGCTGATGCTGTGATGTGGTATTCTATTCTTCGCGTGTATGCTTTGCCCCCATAAATTCCCCTTAGCGCTGCCGATGTAAAAATACCACTTTCGACAGCACACGTATCAATGCCACTGCCATCTAATGTTTTGCCAAGCATGAAAAGCAGCAAACACGATGTGCAGAACACTTGCTTGCAGGACCCAGTTGGTGTTTCCAACTGTCTGCTGAATATGAAGAGCACTGCTATAAAGATCAAGGTCAAGTGTTACGATTGTTTTCCTTTCAGGGCCAACAACAACTGTAGAGACGACCTGTCTCAGCATCAGAACAGTATACAGAGTTGTTATATTAGTGGGAGAAGGCTTGAACAGAGGGGCAATTACTTCAGTATTTGTTCGAGTGATGTTTTCGTGCATATTTGAAAGCAGCAGGGAACGAGTTGCGGCCCAAGTAGGCATGACCACTTTACCGACACTGATATGATAGATTTGTCTAATGATTGTGCGCCTTGCTATGAGTTTTTTTCTGGAATGACAAGAGGTTTATTTACAGGCTCTCCATCAACATTCTTTTAGTTGATGACTATAACAGTGCCATGAAATGTATTCTGTCTATTTGGCGTGTCTTCGAGGTGATCGATGTTGTCGACTGCAAACCATATATTCACCCCCTTTTTGACAAAGGTAGCCAAGGACAGCTTGCTCAACGCCTTTCTCAATGTCAATAATCTTCTGTAGGCACCTCCAAAACCTACCGAGAGGGGTGTTTGTAAGGTCTGAAGGAATACATCATCTTTCTTTGGTTTCTGTTTTACCTGGCAATCTGTGCGACTGTTCTGGATCAAAAGCTGACATGAAAGGTCCACTATTTTGTCAACTTAAGAAATTCTGTGCACAAAAGATTTTTCAGGTGTTTTTATTTAATTTTGTGACTCTGTAAGGCAAACTTGGTGCCACTTTAAAAGTGATAATATTCTTCATAAATTTCAGCCATGTTTACTGTAACATCATTACCAGTGAGCTGTTTGGATGGATATAACACTTCGTCACATATGGACCGAATAAGCTGTGTGTCTCTAACTTTCTTTGCTAATGGTACGCTGTGCTGAGCGTAAGCATGTTTTATGATTCCACTTTTCTAGGGCAGAGACATTCCCAGCGTCAAATAACTCAGACAAGCAAGTCTTTACTTGATCCTTCATCGATTTCTGTTTGATGTCGTACGTTGGATAAAAGCTACAGGATGAAAACATGCAAATTTGAGCTTGCTTTGGTGACTGATTTTGTTCTTTTTGGCCGAGGGGTATTACCAGAAGCTGAGGGTCTTCCACATTTGGGCAGAAAACTACTAGCAACAGGAGAGTCGGATCTGGAAGTCTTAGATTTTGGCATCCGCTCAGTATTCACTTTATTCCCTAGGGGCTACCTACATTCGCTATGATAATATACATAACTCTTTTCACTGTCACTAAGACTGTTCAGGTGATCACAGAGCGGTTTGATTTCAAGTTCATTTGATTTCACCGCTCATTACAACATGGTACGAAATCAGCAATCATTTCAGAGCTGCTGATCAGTTTCTTGGATGATGGAGTTGAGCCCTCATTGCAAATTAGACACAATTTAGTCTCTGACATTTGAACACGTGTGTTCTGCGTCTGTGTGTGATGCAGACAAAGAAATAGAAGTTTCATATAATATATAATTTAATGACGTATTCGAGTATATTGTATTTGTTACAGATTAAGCGCTCGTTTGGTTAACCCATGGAGCTGAACGCCTGAATGGTGGTTTGGCAGACGAAAGTTCGCCCAAAGCAAATGGAATCGCTGAAAAATATACACAGAAGGATAGAAGGATATTTGGGCTCTTATGTGTGTATATGTAGCTGGGACTCAAGGAAGAACCCACACTTGGATCTAAAAGCTGTTTGACAATTAACTCTAGGATACATGTTGATATTGGCGTAGTCGAACAGATTTCTTAAAAAATGCCGCCAATATATTGACATTTATCGCTTAGAGAGCACTTTATTTGAAATGGGCTCTATGGGTGAAGCCCAAAAGCTCTGCTACGGTATGTGTTTAGAAAACATATTTTATCTAACGGCCATTTATGTTTGCTCAATACTCACACAAATACACATTTAGACAATCTATTAAAGTCGGTGTCAAAAAACACGATTTTGGGCTCCGACATGGAAATAAAGAGCCCAAGCATGGGCTTCGGGATATTTCTATGACAATACAAGTATTAAAAATGGACTCGGCACCCTTATATTATGTATTTGTGGCACTGAGCACTTCACGATTAGTTAAATAGGCGAAATGCTATGAACCATTTTGCTTTAAAATGGGCTTAAGGGCTAATTTAAATAAATTGGAGCCCAGTTTGGGATCTGGGGCTTGGAAAAATTGAACCCCGTCATTTTCGTGCATAGTACACTCAAATCAATTGATTCAAGCAAACAAATCAATTTTAGCAAACAAATCGCACGGGATTACATCTCGACCCTCACTATAATCCTTCATTTTGATTGGTTGCAGGGGCCCCATATAGGGCAAAATTTCGAAAAACATTCAAAAATCTTCTCAGAAACTGTCAAGGGGATGAAGCCTATACTTTGTATACATGTTCCTGACAGTGACCTCTACATAATTTGTGTTTTTTATTCCAGGTGGATAAGAATTCTGGTTGCTATGGTAACTTAAAGTTTCCATAGACTTATAATGGGAAAAGTGGAAATTAATCGGCTATTTTTCCGCTAAAATTGCAGAGATTTGAATTTTGTTTTTGCAGAAATGTTCATTGAGTAGTGTTTGACGTTTCTTGCGAGTTTTGTCCTAATCCTTTATTTTGATTGGCTGCTGGGGCCCCATAAAGGGCAAAATTTTGAAAAAAAAAAAAAACATTCAAAAATCTTCTCCTCAAAAAATGTCAAGTGGATGAATTCTGTACTTTGTATACATGTTCCTGACAGTAGCCTCTACATAATTTGTGTTTTTTATTCCAGTCGGATAAGAACTCTGGTTGCTATGGTAACTTTAAGTTTCCATAGACTTATAATGGGAAAAGTGGAAATTAGCTATTTTTTGAAAACTATTGCAGCCTGAGATCTGAAAAGTGGTACATGCAAACAACTAATGGATTAGATGAAGGTATATGATTAATTTAGGTCAAGGTCATCTCTTGACCTTGGCCGGTCTGTCGTCCATACACACTTTTCAAAGATTTTTTTCTCTGAAACCACTTGGCCAATCAAAGCCAAATTTTATATGAAGCATCTATAGGAAGTGGGAACCAATGTATATATAAATAATCCAGGTCACATGACCAAGATGGCCGCCATGCCCATATATGGTAAAAACCCTTAAAATATCTTCTCCAGAACCAGTGAACCGATTTCAACGAAACTTTGCATGAAGTATGGGTGACTCAAGTACTACAATGTATATATAAAACATGACCCTGTGGTGACCTTGACCTATTTTATGGCAAGGTCAACATAGGCAACATAGGTCGTCAATGCATTTGAATGGGGGAAACTTTTAAAATGTCATTTTAAGTGAAAGTCTTGCAAGAAATGGGCAGTAGGACTGAAATTTAATGATTCTGAAAAAAAAATTGACCCCAGGGGCTCATCTGCTTTTAAAATGTTATTTGAAGGGGAAAATCAGCAGGAAATTGGCAAATGGACAAAATATTGATTATTCTGTAAAAAAGAAAATGGCCCAAGGACTTCATCTGCCCCTGCACTGGGGTTAAATACCATAATATTCAAATATGTTTATTGGTATATGAAGCAGTTCTCAGGTGAGCGTTTACAGGACCATTGGTCCTCTGGTTTTAAAGATTCTTTGTCGCATTTTGCTGTTGGGTATTGCATTGACGTGCTGTCGTAATGCAACATACAGCAATGAAAGGTTTAAAAACTTTTCGGTCCCTTTCCCCGTACATCATCCATAGAAGGATGTTCGCTGCTAACATTTGACATTTTTGAACTTCCGGTTTTTATTTTGTTGAATATCTCGTAAACGGCTGTAGATATTTTTTTTTATAATATATTATACTCGGATACATATTGAAAGTGTACATTGAACAAGCCACGAAAATTATTAATCTAAGGAACTTCATTTCAAGTTTTCACCCCATTTTCTACAACTTTTCTGAAAAGCTTAGTTGTAACTGATAATTATGAGGTATGGTTCCTTAAACTTGATTATTGCATACAGCTTAATTGCATCGATTCAATGCACATTTTAGCAACAGTATGTGTAAACAGGGTCTCCTGTGTCCGTATTTCTTTCATATGTGTGCTTGTTTAAACCATTTGGGCGGTTTTATGAAATGGGTTTTTTTAAACAAAAGAGCCGAAAAATAGTTTAATAGTGATGTTCAGGTTGTTGGTTCTCTACCATATGCACACTACCCTTTATTTTTCATTCTTTTATTTGAACATTATGGAGAAGTTCTATGGATTTAATTTATTATTATAAACTTTGCCTTTTTCCGCATTTTCTCATTAATATGTTCACTCCTCTTAAAAGATCTCAGTTTTAATTTTCATTTCCGTTGAACTATGTACTTCTGTAGTGATTCTATCAATTTTGTTTAATGTTTAGGTGTTTGTGCTGTTTGTGCCTTTTATGTGTGTTTTCATATATCGAGTTGAGTTCGAGTAAATGACATGAATGAGTGGCCTACTTTAGGGAAATGCGTAGTTGCTCACTCAGCTTGCATTATTCTCGCTTTGTAAATTATAAGTACCTGGGCCCAGTTGTTCAAAATTAACGGCATCGTTAATTAACCATTCGTTAAAATTTCAAACATGAATATTACAAATACTTAAGAAATAGATCAGCTCTAGCAGTGAATTGTTGAGTAATAATTCACTGTTTGGAGGTCAGTTGTAAAGAAGATCAAATCACGAGCGCGTAGCGCGAGTGATTTATCTTCTTACAACTGACCGACAAACAGTGAATTATTACTCAACAATTCACGCACTTGAGCTGATCTATTTCGATTCTAACGCACAATAAACGGAATAAATGTTGCTGAAACCGTCGATGTCGTTCAGCTTTCCGCCATTGCATTGCAGATATCCCGCCAAATATTTGACTGTAATGCTGGTATTTACACACACTTATTACGTTTGTTGTGCGCTAAAACGACGTTTCACCGTCTAACGCTGCTTTGTGGGATAGCTGACGTCACAAATGCCGCTAAGTAACGTCACGCTTATTCGCCCAGTGAAATTGTTGCACAATATAACACGTTTTTTTACCATTGGCTATATAGGCGAGGTGTGTTAGAAACAGTGTTGTTTTTTGTTGAATAATGTGATAATACTTTGCATTGCATTGCAAAGGATTCTCACATTTTATCAACAAAAATAGTTTATTTTATACTTTACAGTGAAAACCAATGTATATCAAAACTTGATAAAATTGGTATTTTCATTGATATGAAATTTCACTGATATCAAATCTCACTGATATCAAAAGTCTTTAGTGACTGATATTTAGTCTAGATTATCACATGGGCATTTTGGTTATCGCCCGCGGTATCAACCCGAGACTCTATTATCAAGCCCGAGAGCTTTAGCTCGAGGGCTGATAATGTTCGAGGGTTGATACTAAGGGCGATGACCAAAATGTCCATGTTATAATCTGTTTATCACATCTCCTAAATCTTCTGTTCAAAGAATTCGTATTCAGAAATGCGGAAAACGTCAATTTCTGCGTTGAAAAGAAAATGACACCATAAAACTGACTTAACGTCACTTATCCCATGACTCGACACATGTCGCATGCGGGCATGATAACCACTCTCCATACAAAATACATGATTTCCGGTTATCAGCCTGACCGTGATGATAACCAGAGGGCGGAAAACATATTATCACCTATGCAAACTTGAGGTGATCGCTGGTAATATAAGGCTAAGTATGTGATAATTAGAGATTATCACATGGGCATTTTGGTTATCGCCCGCAGTATCAACCCGAGACTCCATTATCAAGCCCGAGAGCTTTAGCTCGAGGGCTGATAATGGTCGAGGGTTGATACGAAGGGCGATGACCAAAGTGCCCATGTTATAATCTGTTTATCACATCTTCTTAATCTTCTATTCCAAAGATTTGTGTTTAGAATGCGAAATACGTTTATTTCTGCGTTGAAAAAGAAAATGGCACCATAAAAATGACGTTACGATGACGTAACGTCATTAAACTTGACGTCACATATACCGTGGCGCGACAACGTCGCATGCGGGTATTATAACCTCTCTCCGTTCAAAATGCATGATTTCCGGTTATCGGGCTGATAACCAGAGGGCGGGAAACACATTATCACATATGCAAACTTGAGGTTATCGCTGGAAATATAAGTTTATTCATTTCTACTTTAACCAATACATGGTCATGGGTAGTACATATATTACAAATCTATTTACAAACAGCACATACGGTTCAAATGACGGCATACTCAAACAGTGACATGACTTCACACAATTTTCTGATAATATATATGTTTGTGTACAATATACACTTTTACGATGATGAAATACATATAAACAAAAACATTTGTGACCTAAAAATACATATTTGAATATCGGGAGAAAACACATTCATGGTCCTTATCTTAAATAATTTACATACTGTTTATTTAAATTGCTCATGTACTATAAATTTTTATGCACCTGTGTCCTAATCTTAAATGCCTTTTCAGTAAATATAGCTAACTTAAGTAATATTCTTACATTGGTAGTTGCATTAGTTCTTTAAACTTTACCATATTTGGTCTACCCCAATAATATTTTTTAATATATTTCTTCCTAATTTGATTATATGATTTACATTCCAAAAGAAAATGAAATTCATCTTCTACCGTATTACATATGCGACATTTACGTTGTTCAATAGGAGTTCTATTTGGTCTCGTCCAGCGTCCAACTTCTATCTCTAAACGGTGAGATGACACTCTAAGTTTACTTTAAGCTACACGGAATTTTTTTACTTTAACTGTTTCTAAATATAGCTGGTGATCAAAATTCGAAAAAAATGGAATAGGAATTTGCTCTACTCGACTCAGTCAATCTTCTATTCCAATTTTGAATAAAATTATCAGTTAACCTTTGCCTAACTTTTGCTAAAATATATTCTTATTACCTACCCCTTGATTTAACCAAGCACCATGAAACCCCATGTTTGACAGAAGATCTCTTAACTTAGATGCCCAGTTTATACAATTAGGTTTATTCTCAATATCATTTAACATCATTTGATATGCATACTTTATATATTTAACTTCTTTGCTTTCCAATATTTTGAACCATTAATTTACAATCATGTATATAATTTCAGTTTTCAAGGACACTCTTCCAAATTCACCATAAATGAAGTCATTCTGAGTCGATTTCTTAACGCCCAATAATTTTTTACAAAATTGTAAAAACACTCTTTCTTGTTGCATTACATTTGAAAAACCCCATACTTGTGCACCATAACATAAAATTGGCTTAATTAACTTGTCAAATAAATCAAGTACGTGACTTGGTGAGAGATCAGTAAAATGATACAAATACTGATTTAGCTTAAATATTGCCTTTAATGCTTGACCTGATAAAATTTTATGTGTTTCTTTAAATGACCCTCCAGTTGTGAATGTTATGCCTAAATATACAAATTCTTTCACAATTTCAATTTTATTTCCATTAAATTCAAACTCTAAATTTTCTGGTAAACCCCCCCCCCCCTTTTCGAAAAACCATTATTTTTGTTTTATCCGTATTTACAACTAATTTCCATTTATCATAGTAATCTGACAAAATGTTTAGGCCTCTCTGCAAACCTTCACTTGTGCTTGAAAATACCACTATGTCATCTGCATACAATAAAAGATACAGTTTTAACATACCTACATCACAACCATCTAATCCTTTACTTGCAAATTCATTCTCAAGATCATTCAAATACATACTAAATAAGAATGGTGATAAACATTCCCCTTGTCTAACCCCAATATAACTTGAAAATTCCCCACTCAACTCATTTTCAAATTTTACTCTTGACTTAATATTTTGATACATAGACTGAATTATATCCAAAATTTTACCCCTTATCCCACTTTGTATTAGTTTAAACCATAAAATGTCTCTCACTACAAAATCAAAAGCCTTCTTAAAGTCAATAAAAGCTGAATATAATTGCTTATTCTCATTTATACAATGTGTAATTAAACTATACAAAATAAATACATTATCCACTGTGCTCATTCCCTTTCTAAATCCAGATTGTGCTTCTACATAAATTTGATATTTTTCAGCCCATTCATTTAGCCGTATATTAAGAATACTAGTAAAGAGTTTACCAACTACACTCAATAAGGTTATACCTCTATAATTCTCAACATTTCCAACATTGCCTTTTTTATGTAAAGGAACTATAAAACCATCACCCCAAGAAGCAGGGAATACTCCAGTATCAAAAACTTTATTGAAAAGAGTATGCAAATACAAAATCAAACTATTGATACCATACTTTAAAAACTCATTCAAAAATAAATCTGGGCCACTACTTTTTCCATTTTTTAACAATTTCACAGCTTTTCGAATTTCTTGCATAGTAATTTGGACATTAAGCTCTTCAAACATAACACCTAATTCACCATTCAAATACCTTTGATTAAAATATAAAATATCATCATCTGGTTGAAAAAATCTACAATCAGGGTTATTTATAGCCTTAAAATAATCAGCAAAATGCTGAGAACTAAGAATCTTAGTTGAGTTTGATGTACCAGATTTTTTTAGCAGTTTCCAATAAGACTTTGCATTATCATAACGATGCATTTCCAACTGTTGGGTTTGTGCTTGCCTGTAATCATACCTGCTTTTACGCAATACTTTTTTATACTCCGATCTAGCTTTCACCATACTTATACGGCATTCATTATCATCATTATTTGACCGAAAAATATCTAGATTTCTATAAAATACATCTCTTTTTTTCTTTACAATCCATACTAAACCATGGCTGTTTTAATTCATTTATAGAAGAACTAGTAAGTTTTTTTGGTTTACGCATATCTTTTTTGAATAATGGATTACACACTGACTCAATAATTTCTTGAAAAGACTGGACATTTGAATTTAACTCATCAGCACTTGTTACATGTGAAATATCAGTTGCCAGAACATTTAAAGCTCCCTGTACATCATCGGACTGTAAAGCAGTTTGATATGAACCGGCTTCATTTGCTTTCCATACATATTTATAATCAACTGAACTGCTAGGAAAATTCTCACCTTCAGCATTTAACAAATTATCATGTAAAATAAATGAAAAATGTACCATACAATGATCACTTAGTATATTTGGTTCTGAGACATTAAATGTGCGTATAGCTGAAAACAAACATTGGCTAGCAATCACATAATCGACCAAACTTTTCCCTGTGCTGCCCACATACGTGCACTTCCCAACCCCTTTATCATTCCCAATTCTACCATTTACGATTCTCAGCCCCGTTTCTTTACAAAAATCCAGCAGTTGCGACCCATACCTGTTATAACCCTTATCTTCTGATGCTCTTTCCAAAGTCTAAGTATGTGATAACAGCCTATATCGTCACTGTAGATTTTGGATTACTTCTAACGTTTCCATTTACTTGACGTCATTAAATGTGTCTCACTTGAGAAATTCAAACGCCTATAACTCCATTATTTATGAACGAAAACATAAAGTGTGGATATTCATTTTCTTAGAACGTAAGGAACAATGTGGTACCAAAATTTTATGTGTTTTCAAAAATTTTTGGTTTTTGCATTTTCACCGCCTGCCTTGTGAATTGGAAAATTCCCGTGTATTGTATAAAATAAAAAGAAAATTTGCCTTTTATTCGGTGAATACCAAATATATTTCATCTCTGCGCACTCGTGAAAATTCTTATGTTTTCAACTCGATGAAATATACTTAAACGCAAAAGTTTCGCAACAATTTACTTTCTCTTTTTCTTCTACATTGCCTGCGTATAATTATTTTTGAAAGTATATTTTATGTCCCTACACAATGAGTAACGATTTGCCATAAACATGATTTGATTGCATGTTTTCGTTCTGACGTTAATGTGACGTTTGTGTTTTTTAACAATTTGCGTCTAAAATATGGATGTTTATTTTGAATAAAAAGTAAACACCATCAATCGATAGCGTGGCGTCTGTACAATCAGAAAACAACAAAACGTTTTGATTTTTTTGTTTAGCAGCACTCTTAGTTGATGCGTTTCTTTGTTGACGTCAGCGTGTTGTTTTCAAACAGCCATTATTACATGCTCATTTTGCTTGACCAGGACGCGATCTTTTTGCCATTAGTACCATGCTGCCCTGAGGGCTACAAAATGTCATTAAAAGATTTTGATTATTACTATTCGTTTGCCTATTAACAGCCAATTACGTCAAAACTTTAACACGTCATACACACGTAATAAACGTCGACCAAGGCGTAAAAATTGGATATTTGCGTTTGTTTTCCTCTTTGCTATAGGAAACAAACATCGCTTTCAAAGTTTGTTTTCGCATACAATGTAAGGTATTGTACCCGTGACTTTTAAAAAACGGGTTACCGTAATGTTTTGACGTTATCTCAGCAACCATACGCCGCAGCATTCTGATTTTCATGTTGTATGGAAGACAAAGAACAGGACTTGCCATACCATTTATCAGCGAAAGAAATTTTGTAGTCGATAGGAAGAAATTTGCGTTTTATATGTGTTGCGAAACTTTTGCGTTTAAGTATATATTTGGCATTCACCTCAAAAAAGCAAATATCCTCTATGTATTTGCTTATGTAGTCGGCATTAACGAGTTGAGGTCTTAACGATAACGAAGTTTTGAACAACAGACCCCTGATTGTCATTTATATTTTTAACACCACGGGTTTTGGGCGGGGCTTTGGTTCTGATTGCACCAGTACCTGATAATTACTTACGTTTACCTTTTTAATAAGTTGCTAAAACCTGGGTTTGGTAACTCAAATCCATCTTAAGCTTAAGATTAACATACGACCACCTAAGTATCTGATAGGGATTATGATGAATAACTGAAAAGCATCGTAACTTTACGGTCAACTCAAGCCCCCTTTAAATTTAGCGGTGTCTATCTTACGAAGTGGCAAAGTTACGACAGCTTAGAGTAACTGGAACAGTAAGGGCGTACATTTTAAGGTGGTCATCATAGACCATCGTACAAGTATGTCGTTAGTAGGGGAACTGTCGATGCCTTCGAGTTACCAAACCATGTTCTATCTTGAACAGATGAAGAGAATATCTGAGCCGCTGCATTACAAAACCAACTATCTGCATATGCGATACCATAGGCGCAGATTAGCTGTACAGTAGCTGCACAGCTGATCAGCATCATTGTTTTCGCTACACGGATACTACAATCCTCCTTCTACTTAAACCGAAGTTTCAAACTTCAAGCCTTTATGCGTGACTGTTAACTTTAAAGGCTGATTTGTGTCGGACCTGGTCGGAAACCCCGAAGACCAGTTTTCTCGTTTTGCACTCCTTCTGTGCTAATACCATCTGCTCTTGACGTGAATGTTGAATAAGTGAAGCTCAGTCATAGAAGGGAGGCAAACTAAGCATTCACTGAGCGAACTGACCCCAAGAATTGTATTTTCAATATATTGGTGATGTCGAGCTTAAGTTCCCGGACGATCGTAGTAGACTTTTCGCCACAGATTTACCGTTATAAATATGAATGAAACGCCTGTTTCGATTGGTAGGATGCATTCATTTCATTCATATGTATAATGGTCACAAATATGTGACGTAAGTCTACTACGATCGTCCTACTCCAGTCCCTGAGGGGTCATTCGTGTGCAAGAGGTCCAGAGAAATTTTTTCCATAAATGGTTAGAGACATATCTGAGGTGCAAGAAAATCGAGGGTGATCGGCTGAAATCATGGTGCGGTCCGAGAAATCCAAGATGGCCGCCAAGATGGCGGCCAATTTTCTTGAAAGTGACTGTATACATAAAATTAGCTACCACAACATGCTTTTATTTCGTTTTTGGACTCAAAATGATTATATTAAAAAAGAATAGATGCAAATAGAATGTTTCATGCCATTTTGTAATGGCTTAACATCAAAACTATTTTTCTGGGGCCTGAAACCCCTAGAAAATTGGTCAAATTTTGATGAAAATATGAGGACGGGGTACAACTGTTTCCTTCACTGTCACGCATTATTGATATAATGCTTAGAAAACACCATTTAAACTTTAATGAATCATTAGGCTAAATCACTAAGTTCTTTAAAAGGCTTTATTCTGACCCTGATGTCTGATAGAAGTGCCTCAAAAGTGGGTGGGGTAAACAAACCATTTCGACAAAAATAACCATTTAACTTAATAAAGTTGTCACAACTTGCTTCTAATTAGTTATTTTGACATAAAATATTTAAAATAGATAAAAAGTGATTCAAATACATTCGTTCATGAAATTTTACTCTAACTTTACGCCAAACATCTTCGACCAGGATCAGAATAATGTCCAAAATTTATCATATTTGAATGACAATATGACAAATGTGTGCAACATTTTCCTTTAATTTCATCTTTTGCTTGATCATAGCTTTCTCAAAATTAAATGGTAAAGATGCCTTAATAATTAAGGCCTTTGAATGCATTTATTCTGGTTTTGATTTGCCTTAAAAGTGGGTGGGGTAAGCACATCTTTTTACAAACAATGACTACTTAATCTCAGCTAGCTATTACAACTTGCGTCTGCTTAGTATTTTGGATACTATATTCATAATAGTAAGGAAGAGATAAAAAACATGGTTATGTGCAATTTTTGCCTCATGTTACACCAGTGGGATAAATACATGCTTTATATACCATCTTCGCCTGACATAACACCAAACTATGATACAGGCCAGAAAAAATGTCAGAAAACTGTCAAATTGTGATGACATAATACAAAACAATGAGCAGGACCTTTTACTTTACTGTCACCCACTATTCTAGATCAGCTGGCTAACATGCATTCCGACGCATTTTGTGACCTCGCTCCACTTCCTTGTGGAGAGGTCTAACGGAGCACCGATAGACATGAAAATATTCCGTCTACCACTATTCATGTATGACCAAGACCAGAGGAGGCTCACCTGATCATGACAGTTTTCAGAAAAATCATTACTCGTTACACACGTAAAGGTTATAACCTAAATGTTATGCGACAGTCTGCATGCTAAGTTTTAACCCAATCATTGTTTGATAACTATGCTGCCTTGTTTATTTGCACGCAGGTGGGTCGGGCGTCAGACGCTGATGACTGATGATGACCCGACATAAAACTATTCATTTTACTTGGTTAGGGCCAGAGCTTCTTGTCTGTTGCTTGGCCCACAGGGGTTTAACTGGTGTTTTTCTTTTGCTCCGGATTTTCCGAAGTTATATGGCGCCTAGGTATCTCCATCGTCTGACAGCTAACTGAATATATGAGTCCTCGTTTTTAGCTCACCTGAGCCGAAGGCTCACAGGTGAGGTTATAGGATAGGGAGGTACCCGGCGTCCGTCCGTCGGCGTAGTCGTCCGTCGTCCACCATTTTCAAAGATCTTCTTCTCTAAAACCGCTTGGCCAATCAAAGCCAAATTTTATGTGAAGCATCAATAGGAAGGGGGAATTAATGTGTATATAAGAAATCTAGGTCACATGACCAAGATGGCCGCCATGCCCATATATGGTAAAAACCCTTCAAAAATCTTCTTCTCCAGAACCGGTGGACCAATTTCAACGAAACTTGGCATGAAGCATCTATGGCTCAAGCACTACAATGTATATATAAATCGTGACCCTGTGATGACCTTGACCTTTTTTACGGCAAGGTCAACATAGGTCACCAATGCATTTGAATGGGGAGAACTTTAAAAATGTCATATAAAGTGAAAGTCTTACAGGAAATGGGCAGTAGGACTGAATATTAATGATTCTGAAAAAAAATTGGACCCCAGGGGCTCATCTTCCCCCACCCTGGGGCATTATACATGTAAATTACCATAATATTCAAATATCTTCTCCTCTGAAACCGCTTGGCCAATCAAAGCCAAATTTTATGTAAAGCGTCTATAGAATTGGAGAATCAATGTATGTATAAATAATCTAGTTCACATTACCAAGATGGCCGCCATGCCAATAATGGTAGAAAACCTTCAAAAATCGTCTTCTCCAGAACCGGTGGACCGATTTCAACGAAACTTGGCATGAAGTATATATGGCTCAAGCACTACAATGTATATATAAATCATGACACTGTGGTGGCCTTGACATATTTTACGACAAGGTCAACATAGGTTGCCAATGCATTTGAATGGGGAAAACTTTTAAAAAGTCATTTGAGGTGAAAATCTTGCAGGAAATGGGCAGAAGGATTAAATATTAATGATTCTGAAATAAAATGGACCCAAGGGCTCATATACCCACACCCTGGGACAATATACATGTATAATAACATAATATTCAAACTTCTTCTCTGAAACCACTTGGCCAATTAAAGCCAAATTTTATCTGAATCATCTATAGGATGGGGGAACCAATGTGTTTATTAATAATCTAGGTCACATTACCAAGATGGCCGCCTTGCCCATATAAATCTTTTTCTCTGAACCATTTGACAAATTTCCATGAACTTTGGAGTGAAGCATCGATGGCTAAAGTACTACAATGTATATCTAAATCATGACCTGTGACAACCTTGACCCAGTTTATGGCAAGGTCAACATGGGTTGCCCATGAATTTGAATGGGAAAAACTTAAAATGTCATTTGAAGGGAAAAGCCAGCAGGAAATTGGCAAATGGACAGAATATTGATTATTCTGAAAAAAGAAAATGGCCCTAGGGCTTCATCTGCCCTTACACTGGGGTTAAATACCATTATATTAAAACATGTTTATTGGTACACGTATATGCAGCAGATCTCGGGTGAGCGTTTACAGGACCATTGGTCCTCTGGTTTATTCATCATGGTGGTTATCATGATTTATTTGTTTGTCCTTGATGGTTCATTGGCTAGTTAGAGATTCACCATGAGGGCCGAACAACTAACTTAAATGCTGTGAACTACTGCAGAATATGAAAGTGAAGTTAGAGCTCTGTAAAATCGATTAACCCCCCCCCCCCCCCCCCCCCAAGTAATTTAATATATCTGATCTTTCCAAGGCAATACCTCTGTTGTGGTTCTATTTCTTTTGTGTTTTGGAGTCGAATTTCTGTGCTGTTTGAACCTTATGTACGTTTTTCATAGTTTTAGTTAAGTTTGGTTAACTGTGTGGCCGCCTATTGGGAAATAGCTGCTCACTCAGTTAAGGATATGTCCTCTAGGTAATTGTACCTAATTGTCAATTTAGTTTTTTCCCGCCTCGATATTTAGAACTTGAATTTCGTTCTGATTGTGCCTGTTCCTGATCATTGCCTACTTGTACCTTTTTACTTGAAGAGGAGATAATGACCCCTACCATGGGATGTGTCCTTATGGGCACAAGGAGCACGGGTGACAAGATTAACAAAAATGATAACTTAAGATTGCTACACACAATATAAAAGCTCTAAGACTCATGGTTTTAGAAGAAGCTTTTTGTATACTTTATCCATTGTACGAGGTATATGGCAGCTAATGTCCCCGCAGGGTGGGGTCATTTTCAACCCCAGTGGCAACATTTGCTGGATCTATGTATCGTAAAGCACCATACAAGATGGTTGCATACTTAATATAATAGCTTTGAGCCTTGCAGTTCCAGAGAAGAAGATTTGTTCCTATAATAAGCATATGAATGACAGATAATGAGGCCCCTGTTGCATAGTCTGACCGTTGGTAGGACTTATAAATAGGATTCTTTAACATTGCCTCACACAAAATATAAAAGCTCTAAGCATTCTGGTTTCTGAGATTTTTATGTGTTTTACCATTGTATGAATATGGGAGTATATATAACCTCAGGATTTGACCCCATGGGCTTGATTGTGTCTCATTTTTTTGCGGCATACTTGATATCCCTGCTTTGGGTATTGTGGTTTCAGAGAATAAGTTTTTTTTTTCATGTTTTTTTTTTCTTATTATAAGCCTATTGCAGGCCCAAGGGGCATGGTTGGCAGGATTTATAAAGGGAACTACTATCCACTGCTATACACAAAATATAAAAACGCTGGACTTTATGATTTCAGACAGGAAGATTTTTATGGCTTTCCTATTGTAAGTCTATGGAGGCTAATGACCCTCGGTGCTTAGTCAGTTTGGACCCAGGGGCATGATTGGCAAGATTTATGTAGGGTACCACTAAACAGTGTAACATACTGAATATACAAGCTCTAGCTTCAGTGGTTTTAGAAAAGACCTTTCCCATTATAAGCATTTATGGCAGATATGTAGTAATTACCCGCTGAGCGACAGGTGGGTATTATATTTTCCTGACCTGTCCAGCCAAAAGAATGCACCGAGAGCCCGAAGCGGGTAATTAACTTACCTTATGACCCGATTGAGTGAAAGTTTAGTTTGTAAGGCCTACACAACGACAATGAACACCGGTAAAATGACTTTTCTCGCGGCGTAACTATTGACCGAAAACTGCTGCGTGCAAACCACTGTACCGCTTCACTATTGTCAAAAATAGATCACAAGGGAGAATACCCTTATGCGTTTAAAAACAAATTGAGACATATTTTATTCTGTACTCTTAAGCATTTTTTTCTCATTTTTTTAACCAACAAAAACGTTATCTTTTATTGAAACATTTTTAAAACAGTCTTGGTGGACAATATAAATGATCTATTTTCCATATGCAAAAACATTCTACCACTTCAAAATGATTTTCAGATAAGTATAAATCGTGTGTGTTGGATTCTATTGCATCTTCGGACCTAACTTTCCCAAATCCACATGGTCAGTTAGGGGACCGCAGTGCGAAATGCCCAGCTGTATTTAAGGGATACAGTTGGTTGTTTCTCCTGATCATAATCACACTGCAAAAAGTATGTGAAATTGGTTTCTGATTCATTGTTTTTGCCCTTTAACAACAATAATCCACTAACCATTATGTGACAACCAGAAACCAACTTTCTACGAGAGAATATACTCTCAGCTCTATGTAACTACCCAGTCCGATCAGTGTCCAACAACCAAAATTCATACGCAGTGGACAACTATTTACTTGATTGGATTTAACTTTTGTCTCAGTTCTTAGGAATCGGTGTGAAAAGAATTTTCACCACCTGTCTAGAGGTAAGGAAAGTTACTTTCACCGCCTGTCTGCAGGTAAGTCCTTACCTACAGACAGGTGTGAAAGCACTTTCATCACCTGGATAAATGCCCATAACTTAGCACGTGTAATACAGTATGAAAAATAATTTCCCATGACTTACATTGAAGCCTTATTGTAGTCATAAGGTAATTATTTGTATGGACTACCAAACATTGCTACATACACAATATAGAAGCTCCGGTATTGTGTTTTCCCAATGTAAGTCTATGACGGACAACAATGGATCATGGAGTCTTGCTATCTTATAAGCTCACTTGATAAGCCTTAGGCTCAGGTAAGCTAAAAAGGGGCGGCCTCCGTGGCCGAGTGGTTAAGAGCGCTGATATTTCATTACGGCACTTAACCATTCGATCATCTCACCGCTGTGTTAGGTGTTTTTTTCTCGGGGTTATCCCGTTTTCGCCCCACCTACTGATTGGCCCGTCTCATATGAGCTGAAATAATCTTGAAAGGGACGTTAAACTGAATAAAAAGATAAGCTAAAAAGGCTTTATAGTTTTAAAGAGGCGCATGATAAACAAATGATTTTTTTCTTTTTTCTTTTGATTTCAATTCAACTGTCTTAAATGGGTGGAGTAAATAAACACCATAATGGAAAATAGCTATATTTCTTTTACTAAGGTGGTGACATTACTTGTAAAAATAAATAAAATATAAAAGTTTGATCCTTTGGAAGCAATGAAAATGTTCAAAGAGAGGAAGTATGGGCCATATTGCGAAATTTCGGATACCACCATCAGTGACCCTTTCTAAAACCGGCGACGATATAAGACTTGTAAATAACTTATATTTATCCTTCTTCCGATTTAACTTTAAGAATAATATGGATTGATTAGATCCTTTGGAAGCAGTAAACCATTTAAAGGGTTAAGTACAATGTTGGGTAATGAACCCTCATCAATTCATCTATGACCCTGAAAAACTGACAATGAAAGCCAGGATTTCAAAAATTTTTACATCATCAAAGACTCATATTTCCAAAGGGGCCAGATTATATAAATAGTGTTAGAAGATGTAACTTAACATATCTGTTTGAAATAATCCAAATATTCTTATCGATCCCAAATGATCTAAAGAAAAATCTAATCTGCACTATAGCTGAAATACAGGGGTGCCACATGGCACGACACCAGTTGCAGTAATACCAAAGAAATGCAATTATTTGATCTTTTGGAAGCAGTAAAACATTTAAAGGGTGAAGGTGGGCATGACCTTCATCTGACCCTTTACAAGCATTCTTCAAGCAAAATATCAAATTGAATACTGAGTGAAATTTACATTAAATAGGCCAAATCATGTACGTTTTTCTGATACAAATTTAAGATATTTAGTGTTAAGGATGGGTAAAGTGGCTTGAAATCATGCATTTATGATACAGTTTATCCATTTTATACATTTTGTGTAAAAATAGCTAAGTAGAAGCAAGTTGTGATAACTTAATTAAGTTCAAAGTTTATTTTTGATGAAAGGGTTTGTTTACTCCACCCACTTTTAAGGCACTTTTATCTGAATTCAAGATCAGAATGAATACATTCAAAGAAATTAATCATATAGGCTAAGTACCGTCTAATCAAAGTTTAAAAGGTGTTTCTAAGCATAATAAAGCATTATATCATTAATGAGTGATAGTGAAGGTAACAGTTGTACAACTTCTTCATATTTTCATCAAAATTTGACAAATGTTGTGTAGTATTCAGGCCCCTGAGAATATTTTTGATGTTTAGTCATGATAAAATGACATGAAACCTTTTGTTTGTATCTCTTCTCTTCTTATGTAATTATTTTGAGTCCAAAAACCAAGAAAAATCATGTTGTGGTTGCTAATTTGATATATACAGCCATTCTCAAGAAAATCGGCCGTCATCTTGGTGACCATCTTTGATTTTTCTTACCAAAATTGCATAGATTTTCTTAAATTGCATAGAGCATGTATTTGTATCACTTTTTACCTATTATAAACATTTTATGTCAAAATAACTAATTAGAAGCAAGTTGTGACAACTTAAAATTAAGATAAATGGTTGTTTTTGTCGAAAGGGTCTGGTTACCCCACCCACTTTTAAGGCACTTTTATCAGATATCAGGGTCAGAATAAAGCCTTTTAAAGAACAGTCATTTAGCCTTATGACTAATTAATGTTTAAATGGTGTTTTCTAAGCATTTTATCAATTATGAGTGACAGTGAAGGAAACAGTTGTACCCCATCCTCATATTTTCATCAAAATTTGACCAATTTTGTATGGTTTTCAGGCCCCTGAAAAAATATTTTTGATGTTTAGCCATTATAAAATGACATGAAACATTCTATCTGTATCTATCCTCTTCTAATATAATCATTTTGAGTCCAAAAACCAAGTAAAAGCATGTTGTGATAGCTAATTTTATGTACAGTCATTTTCAAGAAAATCGGCCGCCATCTTGGCGGCCATCTCGGATTTCTCGGACCGCACCATGATTTCAGCCGATCACCCTCGATTTTCTTGTACCTCAGATATGTCTCTAACCATTTATGGAAAAAATTTCTCTGGACCTCTCGTGCACACGAATGACCCCGCAGGGACTGTATTATCCGAGATCTATAAAATAGACAACGATTTAGTTATTCATTTATTTTATTAGTAACAATGTATAACAAGATAGAAACAATTTAAGTAACAGCAAATATAACTGTGAAGATCCCTGACCATCGGGCCGTGAGAAAAAGATGGGCCGCTTGTGACATATGAGCCGCGCCATGAGAAAACCAGAATTTTTCCTTTGCAAAAACAGTAACTGCGAAGCTGATCAGCGCCTTTGTTTTCGCTACACGGATAGTATAGTTCCTCTTCTTCTTCTTCTTAAATCCGAAATTTCAAGCTTCTAAACATCTTTTGTGGCTGCACAGGCCGATTTGTGTCGGACATGGTCGGAAGCCCCGAAGACCGGTTTTTGCACGTCGTGGCTCTTAATAAAACCCGACTGACAAACCACCCGACTACTGGTTAACCGATTATAGTCTGAGTCTGTCCAAAACAGTGGTTTAGTCAAGCCATTCATACATAATATGCAATAAAGGCATTGCCTTTGCCTTTGAGCGACACCCAACTTTGTTTACGTGGGTGGTTATTTTTGAAATCACAGTTTTGATATCCAAACAACCTAAAGTTGTGTTAAAAGTCCCATAAAATAGAGGCATCAACCCGATATAGCCATTGCTGTTGACTGGGACGTTAAGCATCAGTTAAAACAAACAAACAAATAAACAATAGATGTGTTTAATTTACGCTTTCTCCAATTTACATATGTCTGGAACGCCGTCACGTTTTGTTGAAAAAAAAAAAATGACCCTGTTGATGTGCATTGCTCAGAAGTCTTACTGAAGGATAATAATACACTGCTCAAAATATTTAAAGGGACACGGCAAAATATTTAAAGGGACACTGCACTATTTTGAATATACAGCTATATAACATTATTATGCAAAACCCCAACAAAAATTTTCCTTGAACTGAAAAATGATATTTTTTCCAATCGAATTTCCCATAGCAATGTGCAACAAATAACTACCCAAATTATGAAAACTGGATGAAGACGGCGGTTTTCTGTGTAATGTGGGTCATATCACAGTGTTCCTATAATTGTTTGAGCAATGTACTAGTTTGTTCTGATTTTCAAAATACATGCTGCTGTACATGTACTTGAGAGGAGAAAAACACTATATGTGAATATTTATCTTCTCACATTTTGTGAGGTATTATGCCTCAGCACATTTCATACAAAATAATAATACTTTGAAAACAACACATGGTATATGAGCCGCGTCGTGAGAAAACGGGATTATTGCCTATGCGAAATCAGCCTCGCACTAACTGCGAAGCTGATCAGCGCCTTTGTTTTCGCTACATGGATAGTACCATTTCTCTTCTTTTTAAATCCGAAATTTCAAGCGTCTATCCTGGTTCTGTGACTGTACAGGACGGTTTGTGTCAGACGTGGTCGGAAACCCGAACACCGGTTTTCTCACGTCGCGGCTCAAATTATTGTCATGGTCATGGTAATATGATGATTTTTTCTGTAGAAAACACAAAACATTTTGTTTTTGATGATTTAAAGATGATGAACATTACTAAAAAAATACAGAGTCATGGCAAATAACAGAATCACAATACATAAAAATCGAACACATAAACTAAGTAAACACACACACGCACACAGCAAATACACGCACGCACACGCATGTACGTACACACGTACGCACGGATGCAGCAGACACACGCACACACACATACAAAACAAACACACATACACACACACGCAGGCACACAAGTAAACACATGCACGACAAAAAAAAACTATAAGTAATATTTAGTATCGTGTTCCACATTAAGCTTACACATTTCAATTCTTTGAGAAAGGGCCGTATAATAGCCGCTATTGGCGCTAAGGATCATCAGTGTTACAAAATTCCATCACTCCTAATCTGTCCCGCAGAAATTAGGCTGATTAAATAATAAAGATAAAACTGAGATCCTTTAAAAGCAGTGAATATATTAATGAGAAAGGGGGTGAGTCATACTGCGGTTTCGGCTACTTAAGCCTTTTCAGTGACCCTATAGATTTAAAGAGAATTACTGTAATAAAGGCGTTATTTGCTGTTAAGTTTACTAAAGTCTAAAGTGAAATTTATACACAAAGTGAAAAGTTAGGGAACACCTGATTTTCGAACTGTTGTTTTTGTTTTGAATTATTAAAGTTTAGAAAATTAATTAATGCAATTGAAGATTGTCGAAAAACTTCTTGCTTTTCCTTGAAATATCGACCATGGGTGCTGCAAGTAAAATTGCTAAAACGAAAATGTTGAATACCGTATTTAATGGTAAATATGAAGCATGGTTAAATGACAATGCTGAGTAATACTTTGAAATGTAAACATAGGGTTATGGTAATGTGATGATTTCTTCTGCCGGAAATACAAAATATACCTGGCATAATTGGGCAAATAGGTTACTGTATAGGCTGCAACTTTAATATTCATATCTGGGCGTGGTTGGCTAGTCCATCTGTTCAAGTAGTGAGATTTTATATAGAAACATCGAACTCAGTCAGCCTGGACCGCTGTCACATATTTACCGTTAGAAATCAGCAACCTATATTTTGTCCAATCCAGTGAATTAGACAAACTCGTACATGTATTTCATTCTTATTTTCTAATGGAAAACAAGTGAGTTGAATCTTTTAGCTTTTACCTAAGTCAAAGGTAGACAATATCCAATAACGTATTCATGAGTTAACACCCAAACAGTGACCTATTTGTCGAATTATAATATGTAATGAATGAAACATGGTGGACAGTACTAAAATACAATGTCCTGGCAAGTGATTTAATCACAATATAAAATAGAACACATAAAAATAACAATATTCAAAACACATGCACGCAGCGGCACGCACGCACGCACGCACATCCAGACAGACAGACAGACACACACACACACACACACACACACACACACACAAGCACGACAAAAACTATCAGTAATAATCAGGGCTTACTCAAAGCCATCTTAATTAAGCTTAGGATCATCTTACGACCAACTTAAGTGTATTTTAGGGATTATGGTGAATAACGGAAGAAGACCTTAAGTTACGGCGACAACTTAACAGCATCATAACTTTACGGTCAACTCAAGCCCACCTTAGCGTCGTCTTATTTTACGAAGTGGCACCTTTCATTTCAAAAAGTTATGATAGCTCAGCCTCAGAGTAACTGGGGAAGGGGAACTAAGATGCCTTCGAGTTACTTATCCCAGGACCCTCTTCAATAAGTCATTTTTACACTTTTTATTTATGTGAGAAAGCGCTGTACATGTATTATGGCTCTTGGCGGTGTGGGGCGCTAAGAAAGGGTCATCAGCATTACAATTTATGATTGACCCGTAATTCTGATGTTAGAATTTCTATTTTTACCAAAGTCTAAACTGAAATGTATACACAATGTAAAAAGTTAGGGAACCTCTGACGTTCGAACTTTTGCTTTATGTGTTGAACAAAAGTGTAGAAATACTGTTGTCGATAACATTAAACATTGTGTGCTTTCTTGAGATACTGACCATGGTGAAATGCAATTTCCGCTAAACTGACAATACTGAATGGCGTTTCAATTGATTGTTATTCAAGGGCAACATGTTAGTAAAATACCATTGGTTAAGCAGTAAGAGCATAGGAACCACAAAACTGACCTCTAGAGCTAGAACCATTACAGGATGATACAATAAGCTCGTAATTATCAATATTTATCAAGTCATCCGTTACCATTACTCATAAACTTCTTTTCTTTGAACATCACTGTTGGACAAACCAGACTGAGTCTCTGCTACTTTGTTATGTACATCTTTTGACCTAATATGGCTGTACACAGGTTCATCTTACAGAATATCAAAAAACGATTATTTCTCCAAGAAATTATGTTTAATTATTTTGGCGTTCCCTAACTTTTTTCCAAGTGTATAGATTTAAAAGGAACTTTTGATTCACCTATATAAATCAAAATTTGAGCAAATGTCATTGATATTAAATCCCTGCATGCAAGGCTATTCCCCTAGATTCGCCTACTCAGATGGGGTCGCCGGTTTCGTAGCCCAGCTTCGTGACTGCTGTGACTCGTGTAATACTTTCATGGCGTTGTGCACCTCTGTAAAATCGTTGACTGTATCTGCGCGCCAGCATGTACATGCCCTCACGAACGCCTTCTTGACCGGAACGCTGAACAGTAGGTACAGCGTTGGGTTGACAAGCGTGCTCAGAACGGTCATCGTGCGAGTGAGAAGATGGGGCCATTCTCCGAAGTCAGTCGTGTGATCCATGTCCCAGATTTCCTGAAAAAGTTCGAATCCCTATATTATTGGACGTGTTTAAGTTAGATGAAACGTAGCATACTGCGGCATACCAATACTGTTAGACCCCAGATTGTGCTGAAATATGTTATTCTCAAATGAAAATTCCAGAGGGAATAGAAGATAAATACCATAGAGACTCACACCAAGAGTTTGCAAAAGAGGGCAGGATTTTCCCTATACTTCATGTTGTATTTTTACTAGATGCTAGTAGCTGATAAGCCGTTTGTCCTATAGGTATAAACACTATGATAATTTTTCACTCTTGTTCGAATTTTCGGCCCTTGGCCTTCATCAGGAACGTCACCCCTGATTACATATATACAATGCCTATGAACTTCAATATGGAAGCCACTTAGTTGGAGAATTAGATTTTTGCTTTTCCTGATGAAGGCCAAGGGCCGAAAATTCGAACAAGAGTGAAAAATTATCATAGTATTCATTGTTAGTCAGTAAAATAATTTCCTGGGAAGAAATACATTATTGATGCGCGTTCTAACCGATAGAACATCCTTGAGTTTATAATTATGTGTGTATGTTATCAGATTCTTAACGTTCAAAAATCGAAATTTCAATCTATAACAATCTCTTGTGACAGTGTCCATTTCATACTAGTATATGACCTTGTGGGAACCAGTTGGTGGTCATTGCTTACTTTGCCTTTTAAATGAAGGTAAAAGTAGGCAATGATCAGGAAATGGAGAAACCAGAAGAAATTCCCACTCCAAAAGCCGAGATGGGAAAAATAATTAACAACCAAGCGCTTATACTAAGACAACGTTTCGTAAGCCGAATGAGCAGCTATTTTCCCAATAGGCGGCCACTCAGTACAAAACGTAACTAAATATGAAAACATATAATTTATATAAGGCGCAAACAACACGTTTTTACAGCGACGTTCCTTTACATTTATGTAATTTAATTTGCGCCAGAATATACAGTCAGTGGACATAATTATTCGCCACCTTTGAAAAATTCCATAGACTTACATGTATTTTCATGTTTGCAAGAAAAATTATTCTGCCTCTTCTGGTCAACATATATTCATGATTTTGGTGTCAATTGAAAGTTAAATGAATAAAACAATAAATAAAGGTTATTTTGTGAAGTTTCAACGTTGCATTTTTCATGTACAGCAGTTTAAAGTTGAAGGAAATTTTGAAAAAGCCACTTTCCTATTGACGTCAATGGTGATGTTGCCCAAAAACTGTCCGGAAAAAAAAATCAAGTTTTTAAAAATTTGTAGCTTTAAAACGCATGCAAGGAATTAAATGAAAAATATCTTGTTTATTGCTTTATTCATTTACCTTTCAAATGCCACCAAAAACATAAAAAATATGTTGACCAGAAGCGGCAGAATATTTTTTCTTGCAAACATGAAAATACATGGAAGTCTATGGAGTTTTCCAAAGGTGGCGAATAATTATGTCCACTGACTGTACATGTACAAATCATCGTACCTTCAATGCAAAGAGGACAAAGTATGGTGTCCACAGTACCACAAAGGCCGCAGTGAGTGAGACCAGCATCTTGAAAACCCTGATCATTCTTTTATTGATCATCTCTCCAAGGCGATATCTTGCGTTGAACTCAGGATCGCCATCATCAGGTTGTTCACCCTGCGCCTGCGCAGACTGAAAGCTTCTGGCATGATCCCAGATGAAATATGCGATTCGCCCGTACCAGAAATTGATAAGGAGAACGGAAACGAAATACGTCAGTAGAAACACTGACGCATAGACCGTTTCAAAATGCTCAACGATCCCCTCAGATCCACACGCCGTGACCGTGACGTTTGTTGCCGCCTCGTTCTCCACCTCGTAGACGTTGTATTCGTAGAACTGCGGAGCCGAGAAGCACGCAGCACCGATCCAGATGACGCAAACGACAATCAAAGCGCCTCGACGATCAAGACTCTTCTGTTGAATCATCACTCGGTATCTGTCGGCTGCGACAGTGAGCATAGTAAACACAGCCGACATTATGATGAACTTTGGGACAAACATGACCAGTTTACAGACCGCCTGTCCTGAAAATATAATGGGTAATAATTATTCAAGGTTTGTAGATGCGTAATAAAATGGCTCGTACTTATCTGATACAAACTTGAATAAATTATATGTTTGTTGCAGTGCATTTTTATTAATCTACCGAAAGATTTTGTAGCTGATTAATTTGTAGAAGACAATATCCATAATATTATGTAAATAAAGAACAAAGAACATACTGATAAGAAAGGGAAAAACATGCATTACAAAATTTCAACTATTTTTTTTTTTTTTTTTTTTTTTTTTTTTTTTTTTTTTTTTTTTTTCAATACAAAATACATGTAATCTCTTTATAATCAGTCAGAGCACTTACTTAAACAAGTGATCTTAAAATTACGTTCTCGGCTGATTTTTTGGCTCCAAGAGAAGACAGCAATAGCATGAATAAATGCCTACTTTTTTGTTTTATTTTGAATTTCGCGCTGTTTTCTTAATTCTAAGCTATCCGAGGGGTCAATGCAAAGACGTGCCATTCAGTCACATGGTCAGAGGCAGCCAAAGTGTAAATAAAAAATATAGTAAGATCCTTTGAAAACAGTAAAACCATTCAAAGAAAGGTTGGACATATTGTACAATTTCGGTTAATGAACCTTCATCAGTGACCCTTTACAAAACTGGCAGCGAAAGCCAGACATTCATGATTGCTGCAATTTCAAGAATTTTCACCAGTATAGTCTAAATCAAAGACTAATATTCCCAAAGGGGCCAAATATTCAAAATGCTGTTAAGATGATGATTCTTAACGTACAGTATATTTGAAATACTCATATCTTCACTGATCTCAAAGGATCAAAGAAAAATATAATCTGCACTATGGATGATGTACGGGGAGACTTTTTAGGGCCGCCACACGGCACTACACCAGCTGCAGTAATAGCAAATTAAAAACAAATGTTAGATCCTTTGAAAACAGTAAAACCATTCAAAGAAAGGTGGGACATATTGTACAATTTCGGGTAATGAACCTTCATCAGTGACCCTTTACAAAACTGGCAGTAAAGTCTAAATCAAAGACTAATATTCCCAAAGGGGCCAAATATTCAAAATTCTGCTAAGATGATGATTCTTAACGTACAGTATATTTGAAATACTCAAAATATCTTCACTGATCTCAAAGGATCAAAAGAAAAATATAATCTGCATTATGGATGATGTACGGGGAGACATTTTAGGGCCGCCACACGGCAAAACACCAGCTGCAGTAATAGCAAATAAAAAAATGTAAGCATCGCAGAGAAAATCGAGAAAAACTGAATTTTATGTGAAATTTTCGTGATTTTCAAGTTCAGTTTTGAAGGATTTCCTATTTTTTGTGAAGACAGCGCCTATTTTTTCTGATAAGTTTGGAGTCTTATTCGTTGAATAGTGAAAAGAAAGTGTGGTGCGCGCATTCAAATAAGTACTGCGCGCAGTGGGTTAAAAGTTGAAGGGTAACCCCAAAAATCACTCCGCATCGTGATAGGCCAATGATCGGTTTTCAAGTAACACTTTCTCAATGGCTTCTATGTTTCTTGGTTTCATCTTAGCTGACAATGCTCGTCATCTCCTTTAACATGTTGGCATTTGGGCCTAGCAAAATAAACAGACAACACCGTCCCTTTTTCTTATTTACTTAAATCACCTATGCAAGTGATTTGATAGATCAAAATAATCACCTGAGGAAGTGATATTTAAGATAATTATTTCAAACAAAGGGAAACAAATCTTATATATTGTGACTGATTTATAAAAAAATGTACTGCACAAGGTGATTTTCATAATCACCTGTTTAAGTAAGTGCTCTGACTGATAATGCACTTTGTTTTCGTAATTCTTCTTCAAGTGTCATGTTATCTTTTTTTTTTCTTTTACTTTTGTCTCGAAAATGTACTGAATGACTATTCGACTTATAGCTAGACTAAACAAAGGTCTTTTATAACTTAACATTACTAAGACGTTAATGGCTTCTTTAATGAAAGATGCACATTTCTTTGTAAGGTGATGAATAATTGTTTTCATGCTGATTTGTTTTCATACGTCATGTTTCTTTGTAAATGCAAAGCTCATTTCCATTTGTGACAGACTTTTAAGTAACATTTCATTGCGGCGAGAAAGGAAAATTACATTCGAAATGTGTATGTGATAAACCAAGATTTGAACAACCACAGCGGCCTATATTAAATCAATATAAAATTGCTAAGTCATCCTTCAGTTTTTTCTGTTATGTAGGCCATTGTTTTCAAAATATCATTTCTGCAAGTGTTGGAGAAGCAGTTTTCTTACACACCAGTGAATCACGGCCACGAATCCAGCTATTTCATAGCAAAATGCAAGTATTTTAAATTCATTTCCGGTATTACCTACAATGCAGAAAAGGGTTGCGACCCGTGTGAAAATCTACGTATTCAGTTGTTTTATTATTTGAGCCGCCTCGTGGGAAAATCAACAATGTGGTTTTTGAACAGGCCCTACACAAACTGGGCTGTACAAGCACAGAAGATGGCAAGAGACTGGAAATTTTGGATTTAGAAAGTAGAGGAATTGTACTATCCGTGTAGCGAAAACAAATGCGCTGATCAGCTTCGCAGTTACTGCGAAGTTGATCTGCGCCTTTGTTTTTGCATATGCAGGGTGTTGGTTTTCCATGAGGCGGTTCATTTATTACTCCCATATTAAGACTTCTTTGAAACAAAGCCGACGACTGAAATGATCCGATGCAAGCGCATGAGTTATTGATCAACCTCTAATAGAAATTTTCTCATACCTAAACCTAAAATAATTCTGGTGCACTGGTTTGGAATAGTATTCCCTTGTGGATAAAGAATTCTGATACCATTCAATCATTTTCTAAAAATTGCTTACAATGGATGAAATCTGGCAGTATGTCTTGAAATATCAACCTCCATCGCCATTACAATATTTTGCACTCACTTTGTAAATTTCATACTAGCTCATCTCGTAATTTTCTATTGTAAATGATTGAGCCACGACATGAGATTGCCTGTTTTGCTAACATGAAAAGCTAACCACTGACTGTGTCATTATTATCATAGCCTCAAAGACTTTCTAGCATTCTATCTCATTTACATTAAGTAGATTTCTTTCTCTCAGAACAGAGTTTTTCATGACGTGACTTATTTGATTATTTAATCTGATACTCTTTTATTGTCTTGACTAAAATGTGTTGTATATGCTTTGAAGGCCTCGGGGAAGATTGGCATAGCCAACCGAGTTACCCTCGTTAAATAAAGTAATTACTTACTTACTACTTACTAAGAAAAAATTGTGCACCAACACTATGTACGAGAAACATTATTTCTTACATACTTCTGTTCAAAAGACAGAATGATTCCGGTATTCACTGGTGGTGCACAAATGTATCTTACACTGCTGGCTTGGTTGCTCATACAATCATAAAGGCAAGACAAGCACGAGACTAATAAGGCACACGCTTATTTAATCTTAAATATACTCGTTTCGTGTGTCTTTAATTCAAAGGTAAGACCTATTTATTTCATATCAAATGATTGGCGAGCTCGCGCCTAAGGCTGTGCATAATTTCATATTAATCTGTAATGTTGCTCCCTCTGTCTCTGACATATTTGAAGCTTTAGTTATTTACTGCACAGCTGATCTACGTTTTATTTTCGCATATGCAAAAACCTGGGTGTTCTTGCGTCGCGGCTCAATTTTAGTTTCATAGTTTAGCAACGGAAATGGAGTAAATAGATGACATGGTGGAGGAAACGGGCTTCTCAGATCATGGAGCTATAATGACAAGGAGGAACATCAGAATAATTGGACCCTTTCACACCAATTAGTTCATATAGTTTCTCTACGGGGACTGCATAGTTAGGTGTTAATCAATTTGATAAGTTGTGGACGAAGTGCGTCGCCGCCAATACCTGGGTAGACAGATACATCTATCTAAACGTCGCTAATTAAGCAAGAGAGCCACCTGTTAATTTTATTAATTTTGTGGACAGTGAAAATGATATAGCTATGCGCATATATCTAGCAAACTACAGGACACGTCAGTCCGCGCATTTCGGTTTTTTAATCATCAAAATCGGAATTACGGCATATATAATTGATAAATAACAAATAAAACCGTTGAAGTTTTCAATTTTTAATCCTGCAATTTCAGCATTTTCCAGCGATTTCCTACACACAAGAAAAACACCCAACGACAGATCAGTATTTTCCCGTAGTTCATACTGTTGTCAGGATGCTGGCGCACAAAGGCGCACATTCTGATATTTGAAGTTGAAAAATGCGTATTTAAACCAAACACGAATTATTAGCGGATATCGTGTGCTGTATTACGAGATGGTATATCGAGTATGGTATATTGAGGGGAAACACAACAACACATTCTGGGTGAGTTGCCGGGCACTTTCTTTGCTACATGTATGAAATCTGCACTCCTCGAAGAAGATATATATAAAGAGAGAGTCTCAGAGAGAGATTTTACAGTTAGGTGATAAATAGTCGGCGACGCACATGGTTCGTTTAAAGTGGGTCCTGATGTGGCTCCTTCTGATTTTAACTCCATGCTCAGATGAAGTTCATTTGGAACGTTAAGCCTTGTTTTTTCATACGTGTATTAAATGTTACAAAATCTGTTACAAAAAGTGCATTTGAAATGTTAAGACTTGTTTCGTTCATACGTATATTAAATGTTACAAAGTCTGTTACAAAAAGTTCATTTGAAACGTTAAGCTTTGTTTCATTCAAACGTATATTAAATGTTACAAAATCTGTTACAAAAAGTTGATTTGAAATTAAATGTTACAAAATATGTTTGAAGCGGTGTTTGATCTACACGTTGCACGTGAAAAATGAAATGCTGGGTTATACAAGCATCACGTGTAACTTCTATTTTACAACAAGTCGCTTATGGTGTTGCCATGAATCAATCGATTTTACAGAGGCAGTGTGTCTGTTACAAAAAAAAATGCCATTGCATGGAAATGTGTCATCAAACACCAATAATACCCGGAAAATAGATAAATAGCGTCATGACCAATCAGAATATACATGTAGCTCAGTGATCCACTATCTGTAGAAAAAAAATGATTCAAAATGTTTGTTGACCATTCCTGTCTATATGCTATCAGTTTGGTTTTCCAGGAAAATATTTTATATAAAATTCAATCATATTTCTTGTTGCGTTGGGACTTTGGGTTAGCCTATAAGGGCATCTCTGTAATGCGGTGGAATATGACATGGTATGAACGGGACTTCAACAATTATTCGCATGTTATTGTATTTCAAAGAGTTCCCGTACATCTACAATGCTCCTGTTGAAACAGGATCAGGATAACATGTCCGTGTAATGCATACCCCGTTAAACCCCACTGTTATAGAGAACACCTGCGGTTTACATGGGTACATGTGCCTATTTTTCTTATTTTCGACCCAAAACATAGATTGTGGGTACTCGTTGCCTCGGTTCTAACGTGTAAACATAATCAATGTTTTGAGCAAATATTAAAATATCATTTTTTCCCAATTCATTTTTGTTTCACTTCTAAAAATATCTGTATATTGTATGGACAAGTTTTCCTAAACAAGTTTTTCATATAGGTATGATCAATTTGTACCTGCCTAGAAACTCTCACAAAGGCGCCATGTACATGTACATCTGAACTACAACTAAATTAATTAGCAAATGAATCCCCAACCGCACACACACACACACACACACACACACACACACACACCTACCTACTGATTTGTTTGTACTGAGTAACGTCGCAGTCAAAATGTGTCTTGCTTAAGGACACAACTCGCTGCCCTTCGGGATCGAACCCAAGAACTCTTGATTCATTGGAACACTGATATAGGTTATCAAAATAAAATGCAATAAGCACAGCTAGAAGTGACAGTTGGTTTGTAAAAAGTACTAATTATATCTAAAATGGAGACAAACCATGGCTTTTAACGTGGGTTTGGGCTGATGAAATTCATTAACAGAATCCATAACCCCCTACTAAAAGTGATGAATCTGATGGGTGCAATGAACGACAATCTTTAGAAATCGTCACGCGCATGCCCTACACAATGGTGCAAAACAGCGGGCCAACATTGTACAAAGTAGCCTCTCAATTTTTCACAAATCAAGTGCAGCTACATTGTATCAGTAAAAGATTGGTGAAAACCGCATATTAATTGAGACTGTGCGTGAGAAAACCAACAGTGTGGGTTCCGACCAGATCCGACACAAACCGGGCTGTAGAGTCACAGAAGATGGTCAGACGCTGGAAATTTTGGATTTAAAAAGTAGAGGAATTGTACTATCTGTGTAGCGAAAACAAAGGCGCTAATCAGCTTCGAAGTTACTGCGAAGCTGATCTGCGCCTTTGTTTTCGCCTATGCAGATTGTTGGTTTTCCCATGCGGCGGCTCAATTTATGTGTATAATGGAACATGTGAAAAGAACAGTTGAGGTGATGTGATGTGCGTTGAGGGGAGGAAAACAAAAGCGTGGGCAGGGGAGGGCATGTCAGGTCAGCATTATGAAAACATGTCCATGCAATATAGAGATTTTTTCACTGATCTGTATATTGACTACAACTATGGGTACATGTATGTTTTACATGGAAATGTTTTCCTGATGAGATTGATGAGAACGTATAGGCAGTGTTTGTACATTTGTAGTCATTTTTCTTGGTGTGTTGGAAATTGCTTTGCTGTGCGCTTAGGCGTGAGGGTTTCAGCCCCGATAACTCCCACCCCCCCCACACAAACAGTAATCTTTTTCTGGGCGTACAAAGACGATAGTTGTGTGGTGTAATGAGTCAAGTTATCGTTTTGATGTCATTTTCTATTTTATTATCCACTCATTCTAAAATAAGGTGCAATTTCTGGGGGAAAAAATGAAGAAAAATAAACTTTTAAAATTACACTTTTTCGGCATACCATCACTGTTTAAGATCATCCAGGCTTCATCCTGTGAATTTTCACCACCTACCCGGTATTCTTGCTGTTTCTACAGCATTTTGAAACTTGGTGGGTGTATTCAAATGCGGTTATCAATGTGACGCACTACATATGAACGAAATATAACCAAACCACAAACTCAATGTATATTTCTAACTTACAGACTTCATTTTCTCAAATAAAGAACAATATTAAGTAGATTAGATTAAACAATAAACCTCCTTTCATATCTACTATCAAAACATGTTACATCTCATGTTAGACAATATGAGAATGATGCAGACGTCTTAATTCAGAATTTTCTGTGGTGTTAACTTGCAACTATAATAACATCTGGCCTGTACATCAGAATTGTATCAAAACATATAATTATAATTACATTTGTCCTACATGACTGGCGGAGCTTATAATTACTTTTCTAATTACATCTTGTTTTATGACAGGTCTTGTTTTATTTAACGTCACGTAAATTACTTGCAAATGTCAACATAAATTAGTTTTGCAATACAGACACACCATGGCATTAAATATTATCTAAACGACTTTATTCGGATACGTTTACACCTAACAGACAATCTAGCATGTTCATATTTCATTTTTGAAAATTTTGTACAGTTGGCACAACATTCTATAAAAAAGTAATATACGTGAAGGAAAGGTGTAATTTACGTGACGGTAATATTGAAGTCACCTACATAATTTTCAAACATAGATAGGTTTGAGTTTTTGATAACTTATAATGAAGCATGGAATTTGAACCAGTCTGCACAAGAAGTAAATCTTTCGATGCTTATAACCACATAATTATTTAGTAGAAGATAACTGTTTTATAATTTAAATTGAAAAAAAAAAAGTATATTAATCTCAAGGCTGATATTTTACTGTTGGTCAATAATTTGGCATGGGCAAATGTGAATAACAACTATAGTATTGCTATGTCTTTGATTGAAGCAGGCATGATCCTTTTAGACTCCACTATTTTCAACTATAATCGATAAAAATAGAGTTATACTGCCATTTGTATAGCAGTGACATTTGTTGTGTAAATGTACTTATGATTCCTAAAATGGAGACAGATCATGGCTTTTTCATTGTGGGAAGATTGAATTCATTAACAGAATCCATAACTCACTACTACAAAAGTGATGAATCTGAAGGGTGCAGGTTCAATGCACGACAAAATCATGTTTCAGCTCTTTGGAAATCGTCACGCGCATGTCCTACACATCGGTGCAAAACAGCGGGCCAACAGTGTACATGTACAAAGTAGCCTCTCAAGTTTTCAAACACAAACGCAGCTACATTGTATCAGTAAAAACATATAAATTGAGCCCCGTGCGTGAGAAAATCAACAATTTGGGTTCCGACAAGATCCGACACAAACCGGGCTGTACAGTCACAGAAGAAGGTTAGAGGCTGGAAATTTTGGATTTAGAAAATAGAGGAATTGTACTATCCGTGTAGCGAAAACAAAGGCGCTGATCAGCTTCGCAGTTACTGCGAAGCTGATCTGCGCCTTTGTTTTCGCCTATGCAGATTGTTGGTTTTCCCATGCGGCGGCTCAATTTATGTCTATAATGGAACATGTGAAAAGAACAGTTGAGGTGATGTGATATGAGTTGAGGGAAGGAAAAGAAAAGCGTGGGCAGGGGAGGGGGTGTTAGGTCAGCATTATGAAAACATGTCCATGCAATATAGAGATTTTTTCATTGATCTGTATATTGACTACAACTATGGGTATGTTTTACATGGAAATGTTTTCCTGATGAGATTGATGAGAACGTATAGGCAGTGTTTGTACATTTGTAGTCATTTTTCTTGGTGTGTTGGAAATTGCTTTGCTGTGCGCTTAGGCGTGAGGGTTTCAGCCCCGATAACTCCCACCCCCACACACAAACAGTAATCTTTATCTGGGCGTGCAAAAACGATAGTTGTGTGGTGTAATGAGTCAAGTTATCGTTTTGATGTCATTTTCTATTTTATTATCCACTCATTCTCAAATAAGGTGCAATTTCTGGAGAAAAAAATGAAGAAAAATAAACTTTTAAAATTACACTTTTTCGGCATACCATCACTGTTTTAGATCATTCAGGCTTCATCCTGTGAATTTTCACCACCTACCCGTTATTCTTGCTGTTTCTACAGCATTTTGAAACTTGGTGGGTGTATTCAAATGCGGTTATCAATGTGACGCACTACATATGAACGAAATATAACCAAACCACAAACTCAATGTATATTTCTAACTTACAGACTTCATTTTCTCAAATAAAGAACAATATTAAGTAGATTAGATTAAATTTCATATCTACTATCAAAACATGTTAGACAATATGAGCATGATGCAGTTGTCTTAATTCAGAATTTTCTGTGGTGTTAACTTGCAACTATAATAACATCTGGCCTGTACATCAGAATTGTATCAAAACATATAATTATAATTACATTTGTCCTATATGACTGGCGGAGCTTATAATTACTTTTCTTAATACATCTTGTTTTATGACAGGTCTTGTTTTATTTGGCGTCACGTAAATTACTTGCATATGTCAACATAAATTAGTTTTGCAATACAGACACACCATGGCATTAAATATTATCTGGAAGACTTTATCCGGATACGTTTACATCTAACAGACAATCTAGCATGTTCATATTTCATTTTTGAACAATTTTGTACAGTTGGCACAACATTCTATAAAAATGTAATATACGTGAAGGAAAAGTGTAATTTACGTAATATTGAAGTCACCTATATTATTTTCAAACATAGATAGGTTTGAGTTTTTGATAACTTATAATGAATCATGGAATTTGAACCAGTCTGCACAAGAAGTAAATCTTTCTATGCTTATAACCACATAATTATTTAGTAGAAGATAACTTTTTTATATTGAAAAAAAATATATATTAATCTAAAGGCTGATATTTTACTGTTGGTCATTAATTTGGCATGGACAAATGTGAATAAAAACTATAGTATTGCTATGTCTTTGATTGAAGCAGGCATGATCCTTTTAGACTCCACTATTTTTAACTATAATCTATAAATAGAGTTATACTGTCATTTGTATAGCAGTGACATTTGTTGTGTAAATGTACTGATGATTCCTAAAATGGAGAAATATCATGGCTTTTTCATTAAGGGAAGATTGAATTCATTAACAGAATCCATATAAAAGTGATGAATCTGAAGGGTGCAGGTTTAATGCACGACAAAATCGTGTTTCAGCTCTTTGGAAATCGTCACGCGCATGTCCTACACATCGGTGCAAAACAGCGGGCCAACAGTGTACATGTACAAAGTAGCCTCTCAAGTTTTCAAACACAAACGCAGCTACATTGTATCAGTAAAAGCATATAAATTGAGCCTGTGCGTGAGAAAATCAACAATTTGGGTTCCGACAAGATCAGACACAAAAAGAGGCTGTACAGTCACAGAAGAAGGTTAGAGGCTGGAAATTTTGGATTTAGAAAATAGAGGAATTGTACTATCCGTGTAGCGAAAACAAACGCGCTGATCAGCTACGCAGTGACTGCGAAGCTGATCTGCGCCTTTGTTTTCGCCTATGCAGATTGTTGGTTTTCCCATGCGGCGGCTCAATTTATGTCTATAATGGAACATGTGAAAAGAACAGTTGAGTTGATGTGATGTGAGTTGAGGGGAGGAAACGAAAAGCGTGGGCAGGGGAGGGGGTGTTAGGTCAGCATTATGAAAACATGTCCATGCAAAACATAGAGATTTTTTCACTGATCTGTATATTGACTACAATTATGGTTATGTTTTACATGGAAATGTTTTCCTGATGAGATTGATGAGAACGTACAGGCAGTGTTTGTACATTTGTAGTCATTTTTCTTGGTGTGTTGAAACTTGCTTTGCTGTGCGCTTAGGCGTTTCAGCCCCGATAACTCCCACCCCACACACAAACAGTAATCTTTTTCTGGGCGTACAAAGACGATAGTTGTGTGGTGTAATGAGTCAAGTAATCGTTTTGATGTCATTTTCTATTTTATTATCCACTCATTCTAAAATAAGGTGCAATTTCTGGAGAAAAAAATGAAGAAAAATAAACTTTTAAAATTACACTTTTTCGGCATACCATCACTGTTTTAGATCATTCAGGCTTCATTCTGTGAATTTTCACCACCTACTCGGTATTCTTGCTGTTTCTACAGCATTTTGAAACTTGGCGGGTGTATTCAAATGCGGTTATCAATGTGACGCACATATGAACGAAATATAACCAAACCACAAACTCAATGTATATTTCTAACTTACAGACTTCATTTTCTCAAATAAAGAACAATATTAAGTAGATTAGATTAAACAATAAACCTCCTTTCATATCTACTATCAAAACATGTTAGACAATATGAGCATGATGCGGACGTCTTAATTCAGAATTTTCTGTGGTGTTAACTTGCAACTATAATAACATCTGGCCTGTACATCAGAATTGTATCAAAACATATAATTATAATTACATTTGTCCTACATGACTGGCGGAGCTTATAATTACTTTTCTAAATACATCTTGTTTTATGACAGGTCTTGTTTTATTTAGCGTCACGTAAATTACTTGCAAATGTTAACATAAATTAGTTTTGCAATACAGACACACCATGGCATTAAATATTATCTGAAAGACTTTATCCGGATACGTTTACACCTAACAGACAATCTAGCATGTTCATATTTCATTTTTGAACAATTTTGTACAGTTGGCACAACATTCTATAAAAATGTAATATACGTGAAGGAAAAGTGTAATTTACGTGACGGTAATATTGAAGTCACCTACATTATTTTCAAACATAGATAGGTTTGAGTTTTTGATAACTTATAATGGAGCATGGAATTTGAACCAGTCTGCACAAGAAGTAAATCTTTCGATGCTTATAACCACATAATTATTTAGTAAAAGATAACTGTTTCAGATTGAAAAAAAAAATGTATATTAATCTCAAGGCTGATATTTTACTTAACTAATGAAAAGTACTTAGACATTAAAACATTTATAGACACTGATTCAAAGCACAATCCTAGCTATATAATATGTAATATTGGCATTTTGAATTTACTAGCGTCACGTAAATTACTGTCACATTAATTACATTTTAATTTTAGCATCTGAAAATACCGCCTTAGGGTCGTTTGATATTAGCTTTGTTTTTTGTGAGATGTATTCGGCCTACATGCTTTCATATTCAGATAACGTTGCTTCAATTACAGTGTTGGATTTGTAGAAAAAACAGTGTCACGTATGATTACATCTTAAAAGGGACGCACTGGTTAAGCAGGGTATTTTGATTTATTTGACCAAAATAGTAAAGCAAAATGAAAATTCTATATGTTATTCATATAAAGGACATATTCAACTATCTAACTGGCACAGTTTGGCCTGCAATAACAGAAACCTTTATAAAGAGTTGGACAATCTTCCGTAGCGTCACGTAAATTACAGAAACCTTGTGACATGTTTTTTTTCTTCTTTTGATGTTTGATATTTTGGTTTGATTACCAGATATCAAATAACCATTCATAACCATTCATTTTACCATAAGATAATGTCGAAATAAGTAAATCAAATGAAGTTGGTGCGTGTAAAAATTGAATGTGTTCGTTCTGTCGCCTTTTAAATTTTTGCATATACGGTTTGTGACATGCCGTTTTTGGTGGGGTCATGCATTATTCACTACTACCAGGAATCTTAAAAATCATAACTGGGTATCATACTTTGTTTGGTCTAACTTGAGACAGTACCAAATTTTGAAAATACAGCCAACCCTGGTGATAAATTGAACAATGTCACTCCAATTTTAACACCCCGAGACAGGGGGTGCGCTTCTTATTTTAGAATGAGTGTATTATTGTGTTTTTACATTTGAACTGCGAAGTGAGAAAACCGGTTTTAGGGGTTTCCGACAAGGTCTGACGCAAATTGGCCTGTACATGTAGTCTCAGCGGAAAGCTAGAATCGACATGATTTTGGTTGTGGGTAGAGGATGCATTGTACCATCTTTTGTACTACCTTTTTCGCATAGGTAAAAATACGGTGTTCTAATGACGGTGCTCCGTTTGTGTTGTAACACAACTCCTACTCAACAAGACATCTCATTGATCTAAGTAAGGCCTAAATGAAATATATGTGTGGTTCCTGTTTCATGCCCCAAAAATTAGGGTAGGTAGGTAGGGAGTATTATTTAGTTTAATCAAAACATTTCACCCAGAATACGGCCTCAAAATTGGAAAATGTGGCTATTTTAGTCGGTGTTTTCTCCAAAGAACATTTAAAAGTAGGGTGAAAAAAATGAGGGTAGGTAGGGAAACCAGAACCATTCATATAAATCATTTAGGCCTGAATCAAATGTCACTGTAATCCATACAACAATTTTCATAGAATGTAGATGTTTCATTTAAGTCTGTTTGATAACTATCCAGACAACAATGACCAAATGCCACACAGGTGTAGGGGTACATTTATTTTTGAGATATTGCTGGGGTGTTTTACTTTTGAAACGAATCTGTATCTTTTGTGGTTGCTTGTACATTATTATTGTTTTGAACTAAGTCATTATAAAATTATGGTTTCCAAACCTTCGAATAACTGTATTTATTGGTATCCTTTGTTTTGTTACAATTGCAAGTAGTCGATGATAGCGTGCAACGTTCTATACACTGACCTGGTGCATTTGGCCGATTGGGATTTCGGAAATTCATGCCAGACGCTTTTGATGCATACCTACACCGCCATTAGTCAAGCACGGCTAGACCCCACAATTCATGGTGTCAAAGGCGAGAAATCAAGATGAGGTCTCACGAAAACACACTCATGCACTATAAGAAAAAGGTACAAGTAGGCAAAGATCAGGAAAAGGCGCAATCAGAAAAAGATTCCCACTCCAAAAACCGAGGTGGGAAAAAACCAAACTAACAATCAGGTACTTATACCATGAAACATATCGTAAGCCGAATGAGCAGCTATTTTCCCAATAGGTGGCCACTCAGTTACCTTAACTTAACTAAAAATATGAAAACATACATAAGGCGCCAACAGCACAAAAAATTTTTTAAACACCAAGACATAAAACAAAAAGAACCACTACAGAAGTATCGACTTGGAACGATCAGTAACACAAAGTTACTGGCGAATTTTTCAGCAGGAAAAATTGAAAATTTCCTCAGAAAAAAATGATATTTTCAATTTTGTTTTGCTAGGTACACGAGTACCCACAGTCTATGTTTTAAATAAAAAAATAAGACAAATAGGTATACCCAAGGTTTACTATAAAAGCGGGAGTTCAAGGGGGTGGGTGGTTACAGTTCACAGGCATGTTATCTTGATGAACTCATCAATTCTTTTTAGAATATGCATATATGCATTCTTACCTCCAATGAAGCCCCCTTCGTCCAGAAACACATTCTTGAAGTGCAGTGGGTGTACCAAAGCTGCAAGTAGGATGTCGCAGATGGCCAAGTTGATCAGAAATATGTCGACTGAGGAGTGGACACTTCCTTTTCTGAAGATCACGATAATGACAGAGAGGTTGAGGATAAAAGCCACCACACAAAGGGAGATAATTACCCAGACCACGGCTGGAGTTAACTCAATGAAGCTTGATGACGTCATGGCACGTGCGGCTGAAACACACGCAAAAATGATAGTTGTAGAATAAAAACGATTCTCATATGTCATATGTATGATTTTCTTGTCAAGTATCTAATTTTAAGGGTTTGGAAACAGCCGCGGTGGTGTAGTGGATAGCGTATTCGCTTAGCAATCAAGGGGTTGCTGATTCGAAAAAGGTACAAGTAGGCAAAGATCAGGAAAAGGCGCAATCAGAAAAAGGCTGGTACATATGCCTGTCATGTTGGTGACAAATGTTCATCCTGACGCAATAAAGGCAAACCGCCCATAGGGTGCCCATAGGGAAATGACTCCGGCTTTAACCATTATAAATAAAACCGTTCACCTTGTTTATGTCAATGTAATATTCGAACATTAGGTTTTACAGAAACTACAAAATAGTCATTGGCATATGACAAACATCAACATTTCAAAGAACACGTAATCATCGATTGCCTATAAAAACAGGAGGGTGAAAAAAATACATCAACAGAGGAGATTATGTAATTTATGCAAAACTGAAATTGGGGATGAGTTTCATTATGCACTTGTTTGTCGAGAATAAGAAAATATTAGAAAACAATATTTACGAAGGCATTTTTACGTTCGACCAAATACGCTAAAATTTTCTGAACTATTTAATTGTATGAATATCACAACATTAAGAAATGCGTGTGCATTTATTTGCGATATATTTACAATTGTAAAAAATCAATAACTATTCATGGTAACAGAATCTCTTACGCCAGTTTATGTTCAGCTAACATTGTATCTATGTTTATTGAGTAATGATTTGTATTTAGTAATATTACATGGCTATTTAGTCTGAACCTCTGTATGATATTGTGTAAGATGTAGTCTATATATATTTACCTCATACGGCCATTGTAATATTGGACTGAGAGAAATTGACTTGACTTAAGCTACTATCTCACTGGCATGCGAATTTCTCGCGACCGTTTTGAGAATTTTGTCGCGGACTTTTGCACGACATTCTTGCGGATGTCGCACGAGTGTCGCGAACTAGTCGCGAAGGTTTTAAACATGCTCAAAAATTGTATGCGAATTTTTCGCCGAAATACGTATTTCGCAAGACTGTCGCGCGACTGTCGTGCGACGGTCGTGCGACTTTCGTGCGAGTGTCGCAAATCTGTCGCTGCGAAATTTTGGCGAATTCACAATGCGAAATTTTCGCAACCCTCGTACAGATGTCGTGCGAGTGTTTAACGACGGTCGCGTGACAGTCTTGAGAAAACATGCGAACACTTGGCGACTATCTGGCGAGAAAATAAAACTAAGCGACATTCGTACGAATGTCGTGCGACATACTCACGAATGTCGCGCGACTGTCGTACGAATGAAAATGAAAATGAGCTACATTCGCGGGAAAGTCGTGAGAAACTCTCACGAATGTCTCGCTGTTGTCGTGCGACAGTCGCGCGACTATCGCGAAATATATTTTCAAAATTAGACCGAAATTCGCATAAATGACCATTCAATGAGACCGCAATGTGAAAGTTGTGTTTATATCGTTAATCTTTGTCGCGAAATAGTCGCGAACTATTCGCGAACTAGTCTCCAGTTGTTGCATTCCAGTGAGATAGGGGCTTTAAGTACAATGTCAGCATTCTGTGAATCTATGTCATTCTTAATTATTGTACAACAAATAGCTTTGGATCTATTCAAAGCAATCCACTATATAGTCTATTGCATGACCTGGTTAACAAATGCGGCTTTCATCAAGCTCATTCAATTTAATTCATCTATGCTTTATTTCCTTGTGAAGATTGTTAAAAGCGAAGCATTAATGTTGAAAACCACAAACATATACATGTAACTCTCCGAGAAATTTCTCTAAATCTCTAAGGAAATGCAGTAAAGTTTAATCTACGTAGTACTTTGGAAGCGAAGAAAGTCGAATAAAAAAAAAAAAAAAAAAAAAAAAAAAAAAAAAAACATAATTATGTTTATCGCAGTTTCCATAGTACGCTAGTCGTCTAATTAAATTTGCATGTAGCAGAAGTGAGATTGTCTAAGGTGGCAACACATTTGCACATAATTATTTTTGACAGAATGTGGTTCATTTGCGCGCGCACTTTTCACAGGTAAACGTGCGACTCATTTGCGCACACAGTTTCCCTAGGTAAATGCGCACATCAGATTTTCTCAGGTAAATGGTATGTTTGCGCTCGCAAGACTGTATAGATAAGCGAGCACTCATTTCCAGTCTAAGCTTTATCTAAGTCTGTTTTAGTCATTTCGTTAGACAGATGGCATTCAAGGCACAGCCAAATGAACTAAACAAAGTGCCCCAAAATGTAAATATGTTAAACTAAAACTAAAAATTTACTTTTAAGAAACTGTGTAAACCTTTTCGAACTCTTCCACCTGCAGGTCGGTAAACAGGGGTAACGGCGCTGATATTTTATTTATCGTACCTTGATTAATAAAAAACCAGCGGCTGGCCAAGGGAAATGCACAAAACCATGCGCGCAAATGTACCACTAAAACTGTGCGCAAATGATATACTGTAAATTCGGAAATTTTCGCGTGACTTTCATTTCCCGAATTTTCGATTTCCGATTTATAAGCGAGTTTTTGAATTCGAAAGCGGGCACACTTGTGCAGTCTATAAAGCTTATAGTAAATAAGAATTAAAATTGAGATCCTTTAAGAGCAGTGAACACATTAATGAGAAAGAGGATGGGCCATACCGCGGTTTCGACTATTAAAGTCTCGTCAGTGACCCTATAGACTTGGCAACATAGAGCCAAATAGAATTACTAAAATTTTGCAACTTTCAACAGGGTAGTCGATACAAAGACTAGTATTATCTAAATTGGACAAAATATATTAAACATTGGTTAGAAAATGAATCTTAACCGATAATAATTTTTTGATTTCTCAGAATATCCTCCATGATCTCAAAGGACCAAAAAGAAAATATAACCTGCACTATGGATGATGTACGGGGAGACTTTTTAGGGCCGCCACACGGCACAACACCAGCTGCAGTAATAGCAAATAAAAATTAAAATTGAGATCCTTTAATAGCAGTGAACACATTAATGAGAAAGAGGATGGGCCATACCGCGGTTTCGACTATTAAAGTCTCGTCAGTGACCCTATAGACTTGGCAACATAGAGCCAAAGAGAATTACTAAAATTTTGCAACTTTCAACAGGGTAGTCGATACAAAGACTAGTATTATCTAAATTGGACAAAATATAATAAACATTGGTTATAGTAACCCTATTTTAGCGAGAACTTTATTTTCGCGAGGTAACGAATTCGCGAATATTCGTGAAAATTAAGTTCTCACGAAAAATTCCGAATTAACATCCGCATAGGCAAAAAATCCGGTTTTCTCATGACGCGGCTCAATCGATACTTGATATTGGTGCCCAAGAAAATGTACCTCAGAAAAATATATCTATGACAAGTATACCCCCTTGAACCCCCACTTTCATATATATATACTCAGAGGAAAAAGTTTAGTCAGTAACTTTGACCAGCCCAATTATTATAATGCCTAGCCGCTTGTCTTAGATGTTCCCCTCTACTTAATTTGCAAAGTCAGTCTCTTTCTAATTCTGGAAAGAAACTCCATCAGTTCTTAATTTCGACAGAATTATTGGCCTTTTTCGTAAAACATCATTTTCGTTATTACCCGATAAATGATCAAATCGGTGCTTTGATTAATAGCGCTCTCTGAAAAAGGTGGTTGCCAGTGATAAAAATCCGAAAAAAATCTTTTGAAAATTTGTCCACAGTATCGAGAAATAACAAGTCAAATGTTCATTATTTTTAGATTACCTCCCTTTCATTTAAAACAAGAACGAAAATTGGTGAATGCACTGTGGCAAAACCACATGCGATATTTCAATCGTTTTTTGTTGGAAATGTTAGGCTTTATTCACAGTTTTATTATCGGTAATTTTAATCTCAAACTATCGAGGGGTTTTGAAGTCAAAGCGATTTAAACTGTCCCAATGGGACTTTACATGTATTTTCACTGACTAAACTTTTGCCAGTGAGCATATATAGAAAAATGGAGTATACAGGTGTATACAATTTTCACATTTATGATCCAAAACATAGATTTTGGGTACACATTAGAACAGCCTCGGCTAAAATGTTACATTTCTTGCCCGTTGATTTTTTTTATTTATTACAGCTGAAAAAGTTCCTCTGTATATTGTAAGGACAACTTTTCGTAATGCAATGTTCTAGGATGTAGAAACGTTAAGTATCAAGTGACCAGCTATTCTGTTAATAGTCTTTAACAGCAGTCTTGTCATATTTTTCTGAGAGACCCGTGACAAACAAATGAAAAACATTATAAAATCGCACTTAAGTAAACAGCCTCCTGCAGTTACATTTGTACAGTGTTATCTGGAGAGAAGAAAATAAATGAATTGAGCATGTGCGTGAGAAAACCAACAATTTGGATTCCGACCACGTCCGACAAAAAACCGGGCTGTATAGTCACAGATGATGGTTAGAGGCTGGAAATTTTGGATTTGGAAAATAAAGGCCCTGATCAGCTTCGCAGTGACTGTGAAGCTGACCTGCGCCTTTGTTTTCGCCTATGCAGATTGTTGGTTTCCCACGCGGTTGCTCATTTGTCAAACTAAATTACGTATAAGTTCGATTACATTCCGTTTTGAAAAGCCATTGCTTTATGTGCCATGTAAAGAGTATATATAAGTTCGACATTTATTTGTAACTATTGCTTCAAGTTATATTGATGCAAAGTGCATCCTGACTACATTTAGACTCATATCTTTTACCGTAAAAAAGAAGCAACCAAAGTCGAATTATAACTTACACAGTATCTTTCATTTTCTGGATATTCGGCGACCCACGTTTGATAACCGTGTGTAAAAGAAAGGTATTTCCATCGTGTTTCTGTATATGAGCCGGAGACCAGTGGCATGTTTGAGACGTTGATGCCATTATCCACGATCATTGAGTAATGGAATATAACGTTTAAATCAAGAGTCAAACTAAATTCATTTTGAAAAATCCTTGTTTTGTTTATTTATTTATTTACTTTTTTTTTTCTTTTTATAAAATTCTTGATTCGGAACATCTACAGATTCGGTACGGCTACAATAAGTGTATTATTATGAAATATAAGAGTATTAATCATAATGAGTCACATTTTGAATCTACGCATTGCCCGCTAGTCGCCAGTTTAATATGTAGCAACAACTCATCAAGGAAATCGTATTTACTTAGAAAATAAGCTTCTCGTGAAAAGCATCATGTTAAATCAGAAAAAGTAATTATCAGCCTTAATCCTTGCCATTGATGCATAATAAAAAGCTATCACAAATCTGCAAAAATGTACTTCATATCAACTCCGGAGCAAAAGAAAAAACACCAGTTGATCCCCGGTGGGCCAAGCAACTTTACAAGGCATTGTTGACCTTCATGCACTCAGTGGCATTGGTAAAATGAATGTTTGGAATGGTACTGAGAAAGAAAGAAAAAATTTCAATCTACCTTGGGTAAACAGATGATAACGCTTTCCTCATTTTGGTCCTTTGAGATCAGCAAGGGTATTCTGAGAAATCAGAAATTCATTATCGATTTAGATTCATTTTCTAACCACGTTTTATATATTTGGCTCTGATTTGATACTAGTCCTTGTGCCGACTATCCTGTTGAAAGTTGCAAAATAACAGTATTTCTCTTTGGCCCCATCTAAAGGGCCCTTGAAGTAGCCGAACCCGCGGTATGACCCATCCCCCCTTTTCTAAATAATATTCTCACTGCTCTTAAAGTGTCTAAGTTTTATTTATTTTTTGTTTTGTTTATACCTACGCACAGCAATCTGGTACAAGTCTTAAATAGTGTTCGTCACTGGCTCTTTTGCCAGAAGCGCTACATAGAGGAAAATGTACCACACCACCAAAGCATCACAGAGCTGATAGAAGTGTAAAAGTTGTGGCTTTAGAGTTGATCGAACTGGGACAAATGGATGCATACAGAAAAAGTAGGTGTTTTTAAAGCTGATCGAACTAAAAAGGTGCTTTCAGAACTTGCTTTCACAACTGAAAATAAAACCAGAAAACCAATGGTCCTTTAAACGCTCACCTGAGACCTGAGATATATACCAATAAACTTGTTTGACTAGAATGGTAATATACATGTATATAACCCCAGGGCAGGGTCAGTGCAAACTCTTGGAGTCAATTTCTTTTTTAAATCATAAAGATTCAGTCGATTTGCCCATTTACTGCAAGTTTTGTCCTTCAAATGACATTGTAACAATTTTCCCCATTCAAATGTGTGGGCAACCTAAGTTGACCTTGCCGTAAAAAAGGTCAAGGTCATCCCAGGGTCATGCTTTATACAAACTTTGTAGAGCTCCATTGCCTGATGCTTCATGCCAAGTTTCAAAATCATAGGCCTTCTGGTTCTGGAGAAGAAGATTTTTAAAGGTTTTTGCTATTTATAGCCATGGCGGCCATCTTGTTCATGTGACCTTGACCAGTTATACAAACTTTCATTCACTCTTCCTAAGAATACTCCACATAAAGTTTGGCTTTGATTGACCAAGCGGTTTCAGAGAAGAAGATCTTTGAATATCACTGTAATATTATACAATTATTGACTTCAATGAGGTAGATATAAGGATTTATCTACCCGAAAAAATTGAAATTCACCGAGGCCGGAAGCCGAGGTGAATATCACTTTTGAGGGTAGATAAATCCTTATATCTACCGAAATTGAAGTCAATAACTGTTTTGTTATATGACTTTTCAAGTGTTTTAATGTTTATCTTATAACAAATAAACAAACAAAATCATATCAGATGTTTAAGAAGGCTAGACTAAGAGGAATAATTGATCATGCTTGAAAGATAATTTTGTTAGCTCTTAATAAAACATATATTATGGGTACTCCTAAGAATCACCATGACGAGGCAATGCCAATGGGTACCAACAACATGGGTTCGGGTACCAACAACATGGGTTCTTATGAAAAATAAACAAATTTATCCCATAATTATCACCAAATACACCTTATTATCTAGTGCTTTGTTTAGTACCTGTAAAAAGCATGTAGATTTCATGAACTGAAATGAGTTCAGGCTATTTATAGCTAACTGGCAGGTTTTAAACATAAACACCAAATCATGTCAATTTCATCATTTCATGCTGGTGCTATTTTGGGGTACTCAGGAGCGTAATATAGACTTTGGAGGTTAATATAGGAAACCTGTCAAAATAATTAACCTCCAGGAACTGGTTTGATCTGGTTTTCATCAGTTTGGTCTGGTTTCAGAGAAATATAAGGATTTATTAATACTAAATGAGCCAATCAGGAGACAGGAATTCCTTCAGTCATATAACAAACATGTATATTGCCCCGGGGTGGGGGCAGACAGACCCCTGGGGTCCAATTTTTTTCAGAATCAGCAATCTTAAGTCCATTTGCCCATTTCCTGCAAGTTTTTCCCTACAAATGACATTTCAACACTTTTCCCATTCAAATGCATGAGCGGCCTATGTTGACCTTGCCGTAAAATAGGTCAGGGTCATTCCAGGTTCATGATTTATATAAACTAGGTAGAGTTCCAGTCACTGATGTTTCACACCAAGTTTCAAAATCATTGGCCTTCTGGTTCTGGAGGAGATGACTTTTAAAGTTTTTTTTTTCTATTTAAAGCCATGGCAGCCATCTTGGTCATGTGACCTTGACCATTTATATAAACTTTCTTTCCCCCTTCCCAATGATGCTCCATATGAAGTTTGACTTTGATTGGCCAAGCGGTTTCAGGGGAGAAGATGTTTCATTACTAGTATTATGGAAATATTATACAATTATTGATGAGGTAGACATAAGGATTTATCTACCCGACAAAAATTTATATTCACCGAGGCCGTAAGGCCGAGGCTGAATATAATTTTTGAGGGTAGATAAATCCTTATGTCTACCGAAATTGAAGTCAATAAATGTTTTGTTATATGACTTTTGACTATTAATGCAAAATTTCTACTTTCATTTTTGGAGCTAAAATCTTATTGTAGAATTAATGTCTAACTAAGGTCGTTCTCGTAAGTTTTAACAACCGTTTCTGAAATATTTTAAAAGGTAGTTTCCCAATAAATGCCTTTTATTTTGTGTTTAAAAGATGTGTCACAGAAAAAGTAAAACATGCTACTCTTTTTAGATATACCCATTCAGCCAAAGAGAAATGAACATAAATAAAACAAAATTGTTGTTAAAACACCTGAAAAGTCCTTAGTTTACCTGTTGAATGTTGATACATCAAATCATGTCAATTTCACACAGCCCATGTTAATTTCATGCTGAAACTATTTTTGGGTACTCAGTAGGGGACTATAGATTTTGGAAGTTAATAAAGAAAATCTGTCAAAATAATTAACCTCCAGGAAGTGGTTTGATCTGGTTTTCATCAGTTTGGTCTAGTTTCAGAAAAATATAAGAATTTATAAATACTGAATGAGCCAATCAGGAGACAGGATTTTCTTCAGTCATACAACAAACATGTATATAGCCCCGGGGCAGGGGCAGACAACCCCCCAGGGGCTAAAATTTTCCATTAACATTAATCTTCTGTCCATTTGCCTATTCCCAATTAGTTTTACCCATTAAATAGCATTTTATCATATTTTCCCATTCAAATGCATTGGCGACCTAAGTTGACCTTGCCGTAAAATAGGTCAAGGTCATCCTAGGGTCATGATTTATGTAAACTATCATGGGCCCGCGTCCCCAATGCTACATACCAAGTTTCGTGGAAATCGGCCCACTGGTTCTGGAGTAGAAGATTTTTAAAGGTTTTTGCTATTTATAGCCATGGCGGCCATCTTGGTCATGTGACCTGAACCATTTATATAAACTTTCGTTCACCCTTCCTAAGGATGCTCCACATGAAGTTTGGCTTTGATTGGCCAAGCGGTTTCAAAGGAGAAGATCTTTGAAATTGTGGACGACGGAGGACGGACGGACGGACGACGGACGGACTCCGGAGCATGGGTATACTTATAAGCTCACCTGTGAGCCTTCGGCTCAGGTGAGCGCTAAAAACACACTCAAAAATTTGGGGCGGGGGGGGGGGGCTGTGCTCATGACAAATGACCCAAAGTGGTTCATTGCACTGACAGCCAACAGTTGCAAGTCTGCCTTTGGCATTAGGACATGTACAAGCAGACAAAAAGAACTCGCATGCACTGAGTTGTGTTTTTGTTTGTCCGATGAGTCATTTTGCAATCCAGAAATTGGAAATAATGTTCAGGTGATGATGATTCGATTAGATTGCTATTTGTGTTCCAAAAGTATTTTACGCCTCGAATTCTAGTCTGATTTCAGTGAAAATGTGGTACATACGTTGCCATTAAATTGTCCGTCAGCAACATTGATATTTGCTATTTGCTCAAGTATAGTGGTAGGCTTTGTGAATGGTTACTTCAGAAATAGTGTCACGTTGCGTTGATAATGTCATTTCATAACACTGAATCCTAAAAAATGACAGAAAATAAACTTTTCAATATTTTGGAAGTTTTGGTTTGGGATGTGAACGCTTAAAATTCAATGGCATAACCGGATTGCACTATTGAATATCTAATATGAGTTCTCCATGAGTGCCAAATCATAATATTGGACAACGATGCGCATTTCACCTGCATTAAAATCATTACATCTGACTTTTAAGTTTTTAATGTTTATGTTTTACATATGTTACCCAGCTAACAAGAAACGTTTTTGGAACGTTCGCCTTTGGTTGTATGAAGGTTTGGGTGAACTTAACGTTCTTAGAATGTTATACCAACGTTCGACTTTGGTTATATGAACGTTTGGCTGAGCCTAACGTTTGAAGGACGTTTTACAAATATACATGCCGAAATCTGAAAATCAAATAGAGTTACTAAATGAGTTACTAGAATAAAGATACAAGACCGCGACATAACGACATGCGCAAATTTCATTTTTTGTATGATTTTCATACATTGGTTCCATTACAACGTTAAAAAACGTTTTCGAAACTTTCGAAGCACATGGCGTGTCACGTGGAGGAAGCTTCCGGTATTTTCAAAACGCGAGAACAAAGGAAACTGCGATACGGTAAATACAACTTTTTATTCAATGTTCCTCCGAACTAATGTGGGTTTAAGCTTTTTGTTTGCCATTTATGTTGTATCTAAATTTCCTAGATGTAAAGGAAAATAAATCAACAGAATGAAACTTTGGCTTTAGTGATATTTTTGAAACGTCATGTGTTTTCGCAGCTATCAATATTTTGTGCTTTATGAGGCGGGTATTAGCCGCAAAAAGCAATCGCCTGGTTCAGAAAATATTTACTTATCTCTATATGCTCTAGTGTATAATTAAGGCATTGCAATTATCATTTACATAAAGGGCCTCGAAGAGTTTCTAATTCATTTGTACAATATACGTTATTGAAATGTTTTAGAAACGTTCTGAAATAACGTTTCTCAAATTATATGTTTCAGGATCCCTGCAGGTGTGATAGAAAAAGGTTAGGAGCAGAAACTACGACACAAGGCTCTAGAGAATACCATTTGGTCATTTGGACCCTAAATAATAATAATAATAATAATAATAATAATAATAATAATAATAAACAAACAAAGTGTCATTGTTTGTATTGTTAAATGATGTTTTGGTATTACGTTTAACCTTCAAACAGATTAAATTGTTAACGATAGAGATGCACAGCTTTCTTTGCAATATAAAATTTGTATTGTAGCCGGATAGAACAGTTTTGGATTTCCGATCCTCATGCAGCTCAGTTTGGGAGAGGTGGTGTTTTCCCTAGAATTAGGGGGACCGATCCTCATGACGAACTAGAGTTGAAGGGGTGGCGCAGAGGTTCAAAAACTATTCTAACCGGCTACTATACGTTACCTTTAGTTTACAAAAAACGTTTTACCAAAACGTTTAGAAATACTTTTTGGAAATTCCACAAAATCCCTAAAAAAAACCAAACTACCAAACGTTTTCAAAACCAAACTAAAACGTTCCAGTAACGTTTTAGAAACGTTTGTTTGTTAGCTGGGTACAGTACCATCTTTACGAATCGAAAGTACACATTTATGAAAAGGCAGTGAACCTTCAACTTAAAAAAGACTTAAGTATTTGTTATTTATAGCCAGATGATGGTGTATAAATATTTCTTTTATTTCAAATTGGGCTGTTCATAGTTGAATGTGAACGCTTTACTTTTTCATAATCATGCTTAAGTGTGTTACTGTGGAACATATGCAATAACTTCCGACTGAAGAATGATATGATGAAAATTCTTTCTTTTTCGGAAAAGAAAATGATTTGGCGTTTAGACCATTGTATCAAAACAAAAAAAAAAGTGCAAAGAGATGTACATTTGTTTATTAAAACTAGCTTACTGTCCTGTAATTAACCCTTGTATAGGCTGTTTTACATATGTAGAACTGTTATGTAGGTAACACCATCTGTTCGTGCGTCTGGTCGCAAGCTTTTCCCACCCCGTATCGTCATATAATTTTTCAACGCCGCATAATTTGTTGGCTCCTGTAACAATTCTCATTGCTTCAACCTGTTCGGATTCAATTTTCGATTCATATTCCAAAACTGGCCTCACAAATGAAATATACATCCGTTCTAAAGAGGACCTATCAAGTTTAAATTTGAATGCTCTTATGATATTCAAACGCTGCCATGCTTTTTTAAATATGGCGTCAATATGAGCTTGCCTTGACGGAATATTTCCATCGGTATTCCGTTAGACCTCTCCATACCGACGGAAATGACATGTATTGAGCCCTTGGTCGAAAATGAAAAATCATCGAAGACGCCAAATAAATTGAACATTATGTTATGTTATATCTTTTCTGACTGATAGGACTTAATATATAGTTTTTACATATTCTAAATGTAAAGCAGATTCATAAAGTACACCATGTTTTCTGTGGAAAATATCACATGCGTCTTTAAATAGATAAGGAGAGACTACTGAAGAATATGGGACGCAAAGTAGAAAATCGATTGCTTTTTGCAAATTTATTGAAATTCTGCAGGCTAACCAGATGTTTACAAAAATATTTTTGCATTTTCTAACCAAACATAAGAAAAATTCTAATAATTCTCACCAAATAAAGCAGCTACAAGCTTCTTACGAAATCCATAATCTGTTCGACCATAGTTTAAAGACAACTAATGCTAAGCTGTCACGAGAGAGGAGCGAGGTCACGAAGTGTATCGGAGTGCAGGTTAGCCAGCTGATCTAGAGCTTGTCATCCACAGTTCTGAGAGAAAATCAAATCCAAATGTTTATGCATTTCTACTTCTTTTAAAATAGTATTATTCATAATTAAATCAGGATGAATAAGTTGAATCCTCTTATGCGTTAAAAGCATTGATTCTGTTTTTGCTGCATTGAAGTCCACAAGCCAGAAGCCGGCCCACGTGTGCACGCGACCCAGATTATTATTTAATATATTAGCAGCAGTTACATGGTTTTCGACCACTATATATAGGCTGGTATCATCAGCGAAAAGTCTTACATCAGTTGCAATTTAATTCTCGGACAATATCATTGATAAATATCAAAAACAAGAGCAGTCCAAGAGTAGAGCCTTGGGGGACGCCAGCTTCAACTAATTTAAACTCAGATGTAAAGCCATTTATTACAACCCGTTGTTTTCTGTCGTTAAGATAATTTTAAACCATTTTAGTAATCTACCAGAAATTCCAATGCTCTTTAATTTAAACAGGAGACCATCGTGCCAAACTCGGTCAAAAGCTTTACTTATATCGCAAAAAAAAAAAACACGCACCTCTTTGCCAGAATCTATTGCTTCACAAAATGAGTTATACATATCAATTAGTTGGTATGTTGTTGAGTCACCATGCACGAATCCTGATTGAAATTGGGTTATAATGTTATTTGATACACAATAATTATATAAATACTTATGAATACAACGTTCCATAGTTTTACCTATAATGCTTAAAAGAGATATGGGTCTATAGTTATTCGGTAGAGACCGGTCGCCTTTTTTATGGATTGACACTACGTTTGTCTTCTTGTAATCAAGAGGAAAGATTGCTTCGCGTAAAGATCTCACTCAATGGACCACATAGTTCGGTGGACGCTTCTTTAAGTAATCGAGGGCTTATATTATCAGGCCCTGATGCTTTGGTTACGTTAAGATGCCGTAATATATCACTGACATCTTGTCAGCTTATATACACCATTTCTAATAGGGGGTATTGGGGAGGAATATACATGGGTAGCATAGGAGCATCTTTACTTAACTGTGAGTGTTTTGAGAAAAATGTATTTAAAGCTTCAGCTTTTTCAATATTAGTTTCATATAGTTTACCATTATATGCTAGGTATAGTTTCAGATTTGGTGTTGATATTTAAAATTTCTTTAGATAATTTCCACCAAGTTTTTATGTATGTAGTGTTATCTTTTAATTTCATTGTAGTTTTATGTTCATACCTTAATTTTGCAGTTCTTATTTAACAATTTTATTTCTTATTTTTCTAAATTTGCTCCATAAGGTTTCATTGTTTACTTGTTTCGCTCTTTTATGTATTATTTTTCTTTGACGAATTAACTTTCTGATTTCATTGTGTAACCGAGGTTGGTCTGCAGGTCGTATGGTTCTCTCATTTGAGTTGTTTCCCTTGATTCTTCGTTTTACGGTATTAATCATGACAAAATCTAGACCCAGCAGTATTAGTGCACTATACGTTTTTTTTTTAAATACTAATTGCCGATAATTCGCCGCGACATGTCAAATGTCATTAATGAAAACAGGGCAGAACTACTTGTAGTCAATGAAACATGTGGCGTCCGCGTTAGATAGTAACTAAGAAGTGCAATGAGACTGCATGGATGTGCACCTTGAATACATTTGTATTAAAATGTACAGCAAATTGTTTAAAATTCAAAAGGTAGAGAGCAATACTGTAAAATCAGTGTAGATTAGGATCATTCATGAAACAGTGAAAAGTAGCCCATTACCTTTATATGAATAAGACGGAACTACGCACAGTATGCATTATCAAGGATTCCACTCTTCACGTCACCAAAATATCAAAGCAGCGATAAGTTAGGTCCCGGATTAGTATACATGTACTAACCCTAGCCCTCACTGCTCGCATACTAGTGAGAAGGCGCTAAGAAGAAACTTGTCTGTCAATAAGCAAATGGACTAATTAAGATGCCCGGCTCTTGGTATACTGACCAGTGTCGCAATCCCCAGACTCAGTTGTTGCTCCAGTTTTCTTCCTTTGCTCTCATATAAGACGAATGGAATGCTAGATATGTACAGATGTGCGTAAACTTATCCTAAAAGCATCGCAATTATACATGTAAGCTCACAATATTACGTAACAGTACCTAGATAGTAGTAATACAGGGTTATTGCACATTGTCTCGAGTTGTGATATCGAAGGACGCGAGCTTGCGAGCGTCCGTAGATATCTCAACGAGGGACAATATTCACCGATACCAGTGCGATAACCATTTTATCATATAGCTATAAATATTTTAGTAATGTACCCCGTCGGTAATAAAGTTAAGAGTGACTTTGTTTGGTGTAATTTTCAGATTTTGCGCTCTTGAACGACAACTTTTCACGCGACGTCATTAACATTTGACGTCATCTAAAGTAACGTCATGTAACGGAAACATGCGAGGACATCCAAGTAACGGTGCAATATCAAGTAAGCGTGCCGATATCAAAGTGATATCTGCACACTTGTTACTCGGCTTTTATCCCTGTTTTAATTATTTACTATTTATAGCTATATGATACATATGCACAATGTGTCATGTACTTTCTTACTTACTTAAATATTCTTGTGGTCATATACATTATCACTCAGCTATATAAAGGGTCCATATATTCACCAAGGATCAGACTGCATTGTTGCTCATGCTAAATCGCATCTACGTTTACACCTGTTTACGCCAGGATACTTGCTTGATCCAATTAATTTAGTACTCAAGCCAGGCTCAATGCTCAGTTGCAGGTAAAAAAGTTGTTTAAAACGATGAAGTGATATTGTAAACTAGTAATCGCGTTGCTAATCTGTTTCGTAGAACAGCGTTTGCACTGGACAAAATAAGATATATACTTGCTACCACAACATGCTGATTCCTTTACATACTGGCATCAACAAGCACTCATATTAGATATCCTGGTTATCATCTTGTTTTGTCGTGACCTAGCTCTGTTGGACGCATTTATTCTAGTCAAATATGACAATACAAAAGGAATTGGGTGATAACTACGACCAAAAGTAGATGAATAGGCTTTTGCTACGACGTAATCGATTTCTAGGCAACCTACGAATTTCAGATAGTTAACGGCATGGAAAGAGGAATTTGTATCGAAACAGCTGACTGGAAACAACCTGCGTGGTGCGAACACCGTGAATATCGCCGATAGGTTTCCGGTCCTGTAAACGTTAAACGTAAACGTGCAAGCCTAGACATGAACACATCAAACCGTCTAGGCCTACTAAGCAAAAGTTTTCTCGTACAAAAAGCGAAGTCGCACGTCATTTCAGCAAATAGACGCCTATGGGATCATTTCCGGAGAAAACGACGTCAATTACGTCTACACCTGGGCCGTTACCTGATTTCAAAATGTAACCAAATCTCTACGATCATGGTACAGTACTCTTTTTGAGCACAAGAAGGTCTTAAATGACTATTTTGAGAATAAACCTTTAACTTTTCAGATGCCGAGAAACAATGTGAATTTTGAGGTGTCACCCCTGTAAACTTTTAACGCAACGTAATTGCATCAGGAAAAGATGGCTTTCCGGCTAAAAGTGTAGATTGTGGTTCTTTTTTAGGCTTAAAATAAGAAAAATATCAAACTTTTTCAGCTGAAAATTTTCATTTTTTTAAAGCTTAAAAATGTCTGTTTATTGTATAGGCATGTTTTTGAAACCTAGTATGTGGAGGATGTTGTGCAAAACGAAAAATTTCCCTACCATTACGAAAACTTGCCCATGCAATATATTGACATTTTTTTAACTTTAAAAATTAAATTTTTTTCAGTTGAAAAAAATTGATATTTTTCTTATTTTTACTCAAAACATAGATTGTGGGTACACGTTAGAACCGCCTCGCCGAGGCGGTTCTAACGAGTACCCACGATCTATGTTTTGGAGCAAAAATAAGAAAAATAGGTATACCCCTGCAAATCCCAGTTTTGCTATATGAAAGTGGGGTATAAGGGGGTATTTATTTCACGGACATGTTTTCCTGATGCCACCGTCACGTCTATTATAACTTTGATTCATTCTTACCATATCACATTTCTTTAACTGAATTATGCATCTTACAATTGTTAGACGCTAATGACCCAGCAGGATTGACAGGTCGTTAAACACCAATCAACCAATCAATCAATCAATCAATCAATCAATCAATCAATCAATCAATCAATCAGCTTTAGAGGCGATTTCCCTGCATAACCCGTCTGATAGGTTACTAGTTTTCGTTGTGCAAGCACATTCGTCTAAATACATGGAATAACTGGATCCTGTGGATGCCGAAGACTGGACATAATATTTCATATCAAAGATATACAAACTTCAACAGCTATTTATCAAAGATATACAAACTTCAACAGCTATTTATCAAAGATATACAAACTTCAACAACTATTTATCAAAGATATATAAACTTCAACAGCTATTTATCAAAGATATACAAACTTCAACAGCTATTTATCAAAGATATACAAACTTCAACAGCTATTCCAATCTTCGGCATCCACAGTATCCAGTTATTCCATGTATTTAGACGAGTGTGCTTGCACAACGAAAACTAGCATATGCATGTTTTCGTAATGGTAGGCCATTTTGTCTACGACACACGGGTCGTGTAGTACTTTTCTTCAACGGTACAAGCCGGCTTTTTGTAGTGACTCGGTACAGTCGAAAAGATCATTGACAAGGAAAAAACCAGTCTCTTCGAAACAAAAATTGTGGGTACTGAGGCGGTTCTAACAAGTACCCACAATCTATGCGTTGAAGCAAAGATAAGAAAATACACCCAATATGCCCATGCAGTATACAGAGATTTTAAAAGTTGTAAAAAATGAAAATTTTCTACTCATGTATTGTGTGTACACGTTAGAACCGCCTCGGCGAGGCGGTTCTAACGTGTACCGACAACCTATGTTTTGGAGCAAAAATAAGAAAACTATGTATACCCCTGCGTACCCCAGTTTTACAATAAAAACTGGGGTTTAAGGGGGTATTCATTGCACGGACATGTTTTCCTGATGCCCAGTTTGAGCTATATAACTGTTGGGTATAAAAGGGTTTACATTTCATGGACATTTACCCTGCTTTAGGACTCTTTAAAAACATGTTAACTCTGTTATTTGCGGAAATATACTACGTCCACAAAGTTTTAACATCACTTTGAGCGTCATCACGAGAACCTACATGTTTATATATGCATTTTTTCAGTCTGCTCTGACAGGGAAATTGTACGTTAGTCTTGTAGTTTTGGATTTAGAAAATACAGAAGTTATGAGAATATTTTTGCAGCGAAAAACGCAATGGATCGATGTAGCTCTGATCCAACGCCACGATGGTACAGCTGTCAGTCTGTGTCTTTGGTCTTTCGCACGCACAAAAATTATGGTTTCTTACTGCGTGTGTTGTTTGTCTCAGTCATGCGAAGACATAATTAAACTCTAAGGTGTCATCAGTTGGATAAGACAAAGTCGCTGCTAAGCCTAATGGACATCATATGAGCCTGTGCGTGAGAAAACCGACGATATGGGTTCCGACCAGGTCCGACACAATCTCGGCTGTACAGTCACAGAAGTTGGTTAGAGGCTGGAAATTTTGCGTTTAGAAAGTAGGGGAATTGTACTATCCGTGTATCGAAAACAAAGGCGCTGAACAGCTTCGCAGTTACTGCGAAGCTGATCTGCGCCTTTGTTTTCGCCTAAGCAGATTGTTGGTTTTCCCATGCGGCGGCTCGTATTGTATGTCTATGTATAACAGTCATTTGGGTATTATTAATTCTGACCAGTTTTGTATTACTAAGTTAATGCTCCATAAAGGTAACGTTACAAGTTCAGGTTGTATCTGATAATAAAACATATAAAGCAAACTTCATAATTCTACCTTAACCCGTTTTTGACGAATGGATTCTCCTATCATTATCAAATGGAAGAGTCCACTTTCATTTTTAGGGGCATCAGAAGTGATTTTTAAATTTTATTCAATTTTTCGATGAAAATCCTCCAAGCAAATAGAATAGCCCCAGATGGGACGCCGCGTTCTGCGGCGTCACATCTGGGGCTATTCTGTTTGCCTATGTCCCATAAAAAAGGACGCCAGGCTTAAATGAGTTAAACACTACTTTCGAAGATGGTCTCGTGATGCAACTAGATTTATTCGCAAAACATGTGACAAATGACAAATTCTTTAGTGATTTAGGCCACCGGCCCATAACACAATAAAATACACATAGTTTTTTACTATAATGGATCATAATGTAGCTGGTGCATGTAATATACCTATGATTTTACAGATTATCACATTTGTTTGCTTGTTGCAAACGTCTGTCTGTTGCATGATACAGATACAGGGCTAAATAGAATATTGTTTGCTCATCAGATGCACTCATTAGCCTGTTAAACTTATATTTAGACGGTGACATACGGTAATTTTATGTCGTAAATCTTTAAACATAATACATATTAATACAAAGTGGTATTCACTTTCGACTTCTCTGCGACACAACTTGCAAATTCTATCACAATATCGCGTCCACCAATACCACTGTACCGACCACGCTCCATCTCTAGGCCATGAGCAGAAATTCTAAATTGGGATATGATACGTCTATATTTCATTCACATTTATATATGTAACGACTGTCTGTGACGTGGGTCTACTCTGATTTTGTTTTATTATTATATTATTCTACTTTCAGATTGTGCAGTTGTAACACGCATACTGTGCATCAAGCTTCAATTAATCTGTCTGCAGAAAATGGGTTTTTAAAAGTCTATTTATTTTGCTCATAATAGCCTTCTGGCTGCACTCTGATGCTTATAACTGCACTGAATATGCTTCACTTCATTTGCTTATTCATTTGAATATGCTTCATTTGATGAAATGGAGATACATGTACTCCTCATTGAAGGTTTTAACATTTTCTCCCAAATATATGGGAGACGAGAGAAAACGTACACATTTACCACCGACGTACACATTTACCTCTGACGTACACGTTTACCACCGTTTACCAACGACGTACATGTTTACCACACACGTACACGTTTACCACACGCGTACATGTTTACCACAGACGTACACGTTTACCACACACGTACACGTTTCCACAGACATACACCCAAACCTCCGACGTAAACGTTTACCTCCGACGTACACGTTTACCTCCGACTTATTCGCTTACGTCCGTAAAATGTTTTGCGTCGACATGATTCAACATTTCGTTAAAGCAAGTGTGTGAGCAATTTCCTGTTTCCAGTTTATATATCAATTACATGTTAATGGATCTGAATTTATTTACTGTTTTTGCATACATTGTAATTTGCATATTTTTTGTGATTAACTGTGTTATTTTTCACATTATCTTTGGTTACAAACAATATCAAATTTTGACACAGCGGGAAATTCAAATGTGTTGATGATTATGGCAAATTTTGGGGACAAAACGTGTAAAAATGCATTTTTGGACAAAAATGAGTACCAATGAAACTTTTCCATAAGATTTCATTGTACATGTGATATGCATAATATCAGTGTCAGAAAAACATTTTGAAATTTCGTAAATCTTTAGTTTTTTACATAATTTTGAAAATTGGCATTGTCAGAGAATTAATCGGTAGTTTCGAAAATTTCTTTTATATCAAATCAAATCAAATAATTTTATCGGTATAAAATTCAACGACAGGATTGTCACCATATACAATACAGTACATATAAAATGCATGTATAGCAAATTCCCTTGTTATTTAAGTGTATTATATACTACAAGTATATTTAATATTTTACGTGTTAATCAAAGCAACATTGTATTAACATGCAAAATGACCAGGGCATCCGTAAAAAGAAAGCGAAGAATACAACGAAAATGCATTCTAAGGTTGTGGCAGATAAGCACATTCTCCACATGACTGGTTTGGCAAGCTTCATAAACAAAAGTCAAATTCGTATGCTGTACTTTCGGTTTGTATGCAAGAATTTTTAATTTTGATTTTACAAGTACAGTTTTCTTAGTTTTCGATATTTTATGTGCGTTTTATTAAATAAGCGTTAAACATCTAGTCTAAAACAATAAATTAACAGGTGCTTTATTTGGTCCATTAAGATTCTGTTTTAAAACTCTACGAAATAATACACCATCGTTACGCCGCTTTCGGCTGGGACAATTCGCATTATTGTATAAAACAAGTTGTTCAGTCTCACTACAATGACATTGCCAAATAAAACATACTGAATGGTAGTTTTAAAATCAAAATTAAAAACTCTTGCATACAAACGGGAAGTACAGAAAACGGATATGTCTTATGTTTATGAATATCACAAAAAATTCATTATCTGTCATAAGCTTTGAATACATGGGTCTTTGTAACCTTTGTTGTTTAAAGGCAATTTTCAAAACCACTGGTTAATTTTCCGAAAATGCATTTTTTAAAATTTTGAAAAAACTGCAAATTCTCTAAAATTCAAAAGATTTCGTTTTTCTAATACTGACATTAAACAGATCACATTATGTGCAGAATCAAAACTTAGTTTGAAAAATTCATTGGTAATGCAAATTTACACTTTTGCCCCAAACATTTTGCATTATCATCACACTCTTTAATTTGCTGCAGGGTCAAAGATTTGATATTGGAATTGACCAAAAATACTATTAGAAATAAAAGCAATTCTAGTTGATAATAAAAATTACCAAACACAGGGTGTTGCAAGCAAGACTTGATGTTCAGTATATTTACCTATGTATTTATTTTTTATTACCACTTATTTTGTAAAAAAAAAAAAAAAAAAAAAAAAAAAAAAAAAAAAAAAAAAAAAAAAAAAAAAAACAAGCATACACACATCAAGAACAATACGTACATTAGATTTATAAATAGAAAAAAAAAAACAAGGAAAGAAAATAATAAAATCAGACTGTTCTTACCTTCTAATCCAAGTCTTCAGAATTCAGAAAGTGGTCACCTAAGTTCCATGTCTGCGAGAATTATGGTCACTGGATTTGATTTATTCCATTCCAAGCCAATTGTGGTGTCACTAATCTTAACCATTCAATGAGTCGCGACGCATGAAAATCGTAGCTAAACCCTAGGGATTGGCACACATCCTCGCCTTCTACAGCAACGGAAGGCAATAAGAAGCCTGTAAGATCAAATTCGAGAGAAAGAACTACATGTAGTGTGCAATTTTATAAAACAAGGAAGCAGAAACTTGAGGTTGCAATATGACTGCTCGGATCTATACAAAACCAGGTTTGATGATGAGGTTTATAATTAAAGATGTTTGTGCTTATCTTATCGATCGATGCCGATGATGCTATACAAAACATTTATACCATTGCCGTCCAAAAATTCAAATATTTTCAGCTTGTGGATTGGAATTAAGGCACTTCTCCTTCAAACCAAACCCTACGCTAGTATTATTACAAAGGACAGCTTTGTAAAATAGGTACATATAATTATGTCAGACTTGCAAAGTGAAATCTTAAGTGTCGCACAGGAATTTAGTCTATTATGTTTGTCACTCCTTTGCTATACCATACCGATGAACTCCTGCGCCCTCTTATGCTTCTTGAACTCGGCGCGCCCGTGAAATAGTGCATCACGTACAATGATATGCATGCAGCCAAACCAAATGACGCAGTGGGGTCAAAATTCCAAAATAGTCTTGCAAGCCAACTAAAATGAAGAAAACACTAACACTCATGCAAATCCATCGACCAACTTTCATTGTACTGCTTAAAGTGGAAGCGGTGCATTAAAACTGTGTTTTCGCAATCTGGTTCTTTTGTACATGACTTGCAAGTACATGGTTCATGTACATGTATCGCAGGTACAATGCACGGGCAGTTATGATGTGTGGTTTTAGGTATACTAGACGACTTATAAACGTGTAGTACTCCTCACAGCCCGCCTATTTCTTAAAACCAAATAAGCCACGTGATGAGAAAACCAACAATGTGTTTTAACAGGTCCGACACAAACCGAGCTGTACAGTCACAGAAGCAGTCAAGAAGAGAAATTGTACTGTCCGTGTAGCGAAAACAGAAGCGCTGGTCAGCTGTGCAGTTATTGCTGCGCACAGCTGATCTGCGCCTGTTTTCGCATTGGTAAAAATCCGATTTTCTCAGGACGCGGCTGAAATATTTTTTGCAATAAAAACAAACAGTAACACACCAGTGGCTTGAGCTTTGACGTCAGTTGACTATGTTTACTGGAAACTACTCCATAGCCTTGCCCAAGGCTTAGAAATAAAGAAAAACTCCTTTCGTAATTTTCATTTTTTTAATCTCTGCGGCTAGTCTAGTCTATAGATGGGGCTCGATTTCTAAAACTCAGCCAAGACGATTGAAGAAAAATTCATTGATAGACTAGCTTAGAGACTCGAGAAATTTCAATAGAGAAAATAATAAAAATGAAAACAATAATCATATGACATTTATATGTTTTACAGACTAGTAGCTAGTCTAACTACTCCATATCGCGTCGCTTTGTCTATCACCAAGAATCTTTAGTGAGAAAAACAATCTATTTGGGTGAGGTCGATAACCCACCTTGATAATCGACCTCACCCAAATAGATTGTTTTTCTCACTAAAGATTGTACCAAGGCTTAGTGCATAGAAAAGAACTGTCGAGACAGAATTTGATTAACTCATTTAAGCCTGGCGTCCCTTTTATGGGACATAGGCAAACAGAATAGCCCCAGATGTGACGCCGCAGAACGCAGCGTCCCATTTGGGGCTATTCTGTTTGCTTAGAGAATGTTCATCGAAAAATTGAATAAACTTTAAAAATCGCTCCTGACGTCCTTGAAAGTGAAAGTGGACTCACCCAAATGATAATGATGGGAAAATCCATTTGTCAAATATGGGTTAACAAACTAATTCCCTCAACCTGCTTCTTTGTCGCATCGAAGTTAAGAATATTTCCGGAAAATATGTACATGTATGAGCCGCCTCATGGGAAAAACAACAATTTGCATATGCGAAAACAAAGGTAACCGCGAAGCTGATCAGCGCCTTTGTTGTCGCTTATCGGATAGTACAATTCCTCCTCGACTTAACCCCAAAATTTCAAGCTTCTAGCCTGCTTCTGTGCTTGTACAGCCTGGTTTGTGTCGGACCTGTTCGGAAACCACATTGTTGGTTTTCCCACGAGACGGCTCGTATATTATCCGAGATAACATATTTACTAATAAATGCTTGACATCAGTAAAAACTTGTCCATGAAAAGTATGCCCCCTGAAACCCCTCTTTTTATTTAGTAAAAACGGGGTATACAGGGATATACATATTTTCATTATTTTTGATCCAAAACATAGATTGTGGGTACTCGTAAGAATCAATGTTGTGAGCTAATACATGCACATGTTTCAATTAAATTTTCATTTTTTACTGCTGAAAAAAATCTCTGTATATTGCATCCATCGAAGTGGACGACAAGAATGAACATGTAGTCAACAGCAATGGTTATGCCTCCATTTTATGGGACTTTTATCATTGGGATGTCATCGGGTGGTCAGTCAGGTAGGAGTAAGCTTTGCATGGAGCTACAAGCACCCCGTCTATTTCTTACAGCCACAATGGGTGGGAATAAATGAGCCGCCTCGTGGGAAAACCAACAATGTGGTTTCCGAACAGGTCTGACATAAACCGGCCTGTACAAGCACAGAAAAGAGCTAGAATCTTGAAATTTCGGATTTAGGTAGAAGAGGAAATGTACTATCCGAGTAGCGAAAACAAAGGCGCTGATCAGCTTCGCGGTTACCGCGAAGCTGATCAGCGCCTTTGTTTTCGCATATGCAGATTGTTGGTTTTCCCATGAGGCGGCTCAAATATAACCCATACTTCCTCATACCATTATCTGCATCTTTTTTTTTCTAGTTAGCTCACCTGAGCCGCAGTCTCTCAGGTGAGCTTATCGAATAGACAGGTACCCGGCGTCAGTGCGTCGTCCACCATTTTCAAAGGTGTTCTCTGAAACCGCTTGGCCAATCAAAGCCAAATTTTGAAGGAAAAAACTTGCAGAGATTGGGCAAATGGGCAAACTATCAATTATTCTGACATTTTATATAGACATCAATAGGAAGGGGAAACCAATGTTTACATAAATAATCTAGTTCACATGACCAAGATGGCTGGCAATTATAATCAACAAGCTCGCGGAAAAGTGCTGCCAAATTGTTAATTTTCATGGGAAATTCACGCTCTCTGTGCATGTTGTAAATAAACAGCACAAATTTTGAGTGAAATAGGATGGAAATTAACCATTAAATCACGAGCGTATCTAGGACTACAATAAAACCGGCCCAACGTCGTAACAGCGTCGTGCTATACCCATCCTTCCCGCTGTATGCTAGCTCTTAAGCATTTGAGGAGTCAACCTTGCATACAGCATCTGATTGTCAATTCTGTGTGTATAATATGGTGAATTGTGCCGAAACTACAGCTCGATATATTGTGTGTTTCACGAATTCTGCTCTTTTCTATCATGACGACCAATTTCGACATTATGACGTGACGTGACCTCCTTGAGTCGACATGGACGCTTTTCTAACCACCATGAAATCACGCATACTAATTGTAGATTGCCGTTTTCTGAATTTCCTTGTCGCCATATTCGTTTCCTTCTCTTCTTTTTATAGCTGTTCCAAACACATAATTACTTGTTTCCCGCGCATTTTAGGCGTGCTCACTAAACAATATGGTCGTATTACACCTAAATGACATCACACACTTACATGACGTCATGTGCTTACCGCCAACATATTGAACATTACTCACTGAATGATACAAAGTGTGGTGAAAATACCACAGTAAAAATATCAAAAGCAACATCCTTATTAAGCATCGACCTTTTGTAAAGATGATCAAAAGTGGGCCGGTAACCGTGATGAATTGTTTCCATAGCAACCACTGTATAAATTGTATTCAAGCCCGAGCAGCAAAATTTGCTGTATATGTACAAATTATGTTTGGCTATAAAACTGTACGAATTTTTGCTAATTTACAAAATAAGGACATGACGGCACTTTTCCGCGAACTTTTCATTAAAGAAGTATCTGGGTTATGTGTTAGGGTATAAACATGAAAGATACAGGTCAGAAAAAGCGTGGGTACATATCACAGAACATAAATTTTTGTGGGTTACAGGGTAGAGGGTAATCATGGGTACAGATCGGAGAATCTGTTATTGTGGGTACGGATTAAGAGTGGGTACAGATCATAGCCTGGGTACAGATTAGAGTCCTACATACGTACATATATCTCAGGTGAGAGTTTACAGGACCATTAGTCATCTGGATTGCAGATGTTAATAATAGCATTTGAGGTGGGGTGACTCATGCAGGATATAAATGTAAAAGACAGACACGTATCTAGTACAGTCCTCCGGACTCTTTATTACCTCTGCATCAGGAAAACATGCCCGTGCAATGTATACCCCCTTAAACCCCACTTTTATATAGAAAAACTGGGGTATGCAGGGGTATACCTATTTTTCTTATTTTTGCTCCAAAACATAGATTGTGGGTACTCGTTAGAACCGCCTCGGTTCTAACGTGTACCCGCAATCTATGTTTTGAGCAAAAATAAGAAAAATATCAAGATTTTTCCAACAAAATTTTCAATTTTTACAACAGAAAAAAAAATCTCTATATATTGCATGGACATGTCTTCGTAATGGTATACATGTACATAATGTATACACCAGCATGTCAATAGACTCTACCATAACAAAACCAACAAAATATTTTCACATAAGGATAATGCACCAGTCATTTGTATTCATCCTATGAGGCCAGAAAATAGTATAACATTTTTCTTTCTTTTTTTTCAATGTTTAATGACCTGTTAAAAGTCCTGCACTAAGGGGCTAAAATTGTAAATTCCCTGCTGACAAAAATAAGGACAATAAGAGCTGTCGCAGGACAGCGTAGCTCGCCTGACTTGTGCTTTGCCACTAAACTTATCAAAATCTATGACCCATGACCTTGACCTCAAGGTCGCTCAGGTGGGTTGTGATGGTACAGCATAAAATTTCAGACCAATATACACAAACATGCAAAGTTTCAACTTGATCCATCAACATAGAGATATACAGACTTCAAAAATCTTTAAACCAAAAATTTCTAAGGCCATGACCTTGACCTCAAGTTCACCCAGGGTGGGTCATGATGGTACAGCATAAAACTTCAGACCAATATCTACCAACATGCAAAGTATCAACTTGATCCATCTACATGTTCAAGAGATATAGACTTCTAAAAACTTTAACCGAAAACTTTTACAAAAAAATTCTAAGTCTGAGACCTTGACCTCAAGGTCACCCAGGGTGGGTCATGATGGTACTGCATAAAACTTCAGACCAATATCTACCAACATGCAAAGTATCAACTTGATCCATCAACATGTTCAAGAGATATAGACTTCTAAAAACTTTAATGAAAAAGTCACTAGAGCACGAAATATAGGTCAAGGTCACTAGATCAATGTGGGTGCAAAGTCGGGACATTGAGGAGGAGCCATATGCAAGGTTTGATGGTTGTAGGCTTTATAGTTGATGAGATATTAAGGGTTGGCTTAAAAAATGACAAAGTCACTGGAGCATGAAATATAGGTCAAGGTCAGTAGGTCAATGTAGGTGCCGAGTCGGGACATCGAGGAGAAGCCATATGCAAGGTTTGATGGTTGTAGGCTTTACAGTTGATGAGATATTAAGGGTTGGCTTCAAAAATGACAAAGTCACTAGAGCACGAAATATAGGTCAAGGTCACTAGGTGAATGTGGGTGCCGAGTCGGGACATCGAGGAGAAGTCATACGCAAGGTTTGATGGTTGTAGGCTTTATAGTTGATGAGATATTAAGAGTTGGCTTCAAAAATGACAAAGTCACTAGAGCACGAAATATAGGTCGAGGTCACTAGATCAATGTGGGTGCTAAGTCGGGACATCGAGGAGAAGCCATATGCAAGGTTTGATGGTTGTAGGCTTTATAGTTGATGAGGTATTATGGGTTGGCTTAAAAAATGACAAAGTCACTGGAGCATGAAATATAGGTCAAGGTCAGTAAGTCAATGTGGGTGCCGAGTCGGGACATCGAGGAGAAGCCATGCGCAAGGTTTGATGGTTGTAGGCTTTATAGTTGATGAGATATTAAGGGTTGGCTTCAAAAATGACAAAGTCACTGGAGCATAAAATATAGGTCAAGGTCAGTAGGTCAATGTGGGTGCCGAGTCGGGACATCGAGGAGAAGCCTTATGTAAGGTTTGACAGTTCTAGGCTTTACAGTTGATGAGAAACTAACACAGCATCTGAGCATTGTACAAAGGTGTTCTAGATATTGACCTCTAGCCCCGCCCCCAGGCATAACCCCACGGGTCCCTTCACACTAAATCACAGAGGACCCTCATATGCAGCAATGTTCCAAATATGAATGATTTCTGGTCAGTGACTATCAAGATATAACAATTTTAAAAACTTTAACCGAAAGTGTGACGCGGACGTAAACGTACACGCGGACGACCGAGGTGACAACAATAGCTCTGTGCACTTTGTGCAGGCGAGCTAACAAATGACCTTATTATTTGAATAATACATAAGTTCCTCATCTGCCCAAAAGGGTGAAATTTTGCTTCTAGAAGTGCAGTGGTTTCAGAAAAGAACTAACACACACTGTCTCGTGCATAAGTGAGGCTTTAGCAATTAACAAATGAACATGTTCTTGTATTCTTCATTGCAAGTTAAATTCCGGCACTTAAGCCCCCACTACATGTATCCCCAGCCTCGTAGGGACCATGATTTTAAATGACTGATGCATAGCACAAGACAACTTGAACTGTTCATTACAAACACTTGCCTATACAATATACTTTATTTTCAACTGAGAAAAAAAATGAAAACTGCATTTGAATTTTTTTTACATTTTTCAATATTACTGTTTCAAAACATAGCTAAAAACGCCTTGCCACTGCAGATTTAACATGTACTCATAATCTGTGTTTTTAGTGAAAAATAAGAAAGATATAATAATTTTTCAATTAAAAATTTTCAATTTTTAAACATATTGAATAGGCTTGTTATCGTCCTATTGACATTTTGTTGGTTTTTCTCTGGTAGAGCTTGCATCATTCAATTTACAAAATGAGCCTGTGCATGAGAAAACCAACAATTCCGGGTTCTGACCATGTCTGACACAAACCAGCCTGTACAGTCACAAAACCAGGCTAGAAGCTTGAAATTTTTTATTTAAGTAGAAGAGGGATTGTACTATTCATGTAGCGAAAACAAAGGCGCTGATCAGCTTCGCGGTTACCGCGAAGCTGGTCTGCGCCTTTGTTTTCGCCTAATGAAGATTGTTGGTTTTCCCATGCGGCGGCTCAAATAATACATTCCAAATTAACACAAAAACAGGTATCAAATAAATTAGGCACAGGATGTGCATTTTTAGAAAAATAAAAAATGCACCAACAATCATTTAACAAATAATTAAGATGGTAAAAAACAATGTACTGTAGGGTTTTGGCCAGATCATGGGGAAAACCTGCTTTCTAGAAGTTGTCATTAGGTTTTAATCTTCGCCTGAATTTCAAAATATGAATTTTATACAAAATGTGAATCATATGACCGTGGTCCCTCTTGCCGAGTGGCTAAGGGCACTGATTTCATTAACACAATCACTTGATCATCTCACCGCTGTGTCTGTTGTGGGTTCAAGCCCCACACTGGCCACATGTGAGACAAGCCAAGTTCTGCTTGCAGGTCTGCCAGGGGTTTTTCTGAGGATTCGCCCATTTTCCAGCCACCTGCTGATATGATCTTGAAATAATCTTGAAAGGGACATAAAACTGAACAAAAAAAAAGAAAGCCAATCTCCAGGCTGTAGACACTTGAATTTTCCTATCTGTTGTAGTAACAAAAGGAATCACTGTATTTTCAGCTTTTTTAATTCATAATAACTATTAAATCTGGCATTTTATAAACAAAATACAAATTTTCTCATTATCATTACATTGCAACAGGGGCCTTACTACAAGACTGATAGCTAACACAAATCTGAGCCACACCATGAGAAAATCAACAATTTGCATATGCAAAAACAAAAGCGCAGATCAGTGCCTTTGTTTTCGCTACACCGACAGTACAATTCTTGTACTTTCTAAATTTGAAATGTTTTCATTATCTTCTGAGCTTGTATAGGTCCGTTTGTGTGAGACCTGTTCGGAAACCACATTGTTGGTTTTCTCATGATGCGGCTCACATTTTGGCAAAGTTCCCCATGATAAGACTTGTGCAATACTTTGCATGGTTTCATTATAGGTTGTAAAACGGTCATCAAAACAGGTATTGTAAAACGATCATGATCAAAACAGGTACTGTAAAATTCCAAGATTTTTTCAACAGGTGAGTGTATAGTACAGTCGGTAAGTAGGAATTTTCATGAAAATCGTTCAAATTGTGATAAAAGTGTGAAATTTGGCACAAAGCTTCACTATTTGATAATAAATCAAAACAGACCGGGACACAAGTGATATGAGCACTTTAGTGGCGGCCATCTTGGATTTCAAGATGGCCGCCATAAAAAAATACAAATATGACAATATCTTGAATTCTGTTCGTGTTTTTGACTCGATTTCAATTCCGATTTATGTGTTCTATTTCAAGAACTGTATTAGATAAGTGTATTTGGCTCAGTGAATGTAATAAAGCCATGTAACACTTCATACATTTGTAGCTACCAAAACGGTATGTGTCACTGCAAGTCAAAATCAACAGAATGACATTTAGATTTCAGGGATTACTCAATATCAGCCCAGTTGCCTATCAAGTTTCTGAATATAGGTTTCTGTTTGAATTAAGAATATTAATGTTATAGGCAAACCCATTTAAGCAAGTGAAGTCTCTTACCAGACTGATTGGATGCTTAGGGTGATCCATTTACTTGTACTGACATATGTTCGTATGGTAGTTAATAGTGACAATGGGGACAGCGTCCCGACATGACCATAGCTGTAGCAACAACTAAAACTAACAAACCAGCTTGACTGTTTATGTTAAGAAATAACAATTCCCAATGTCAAAACAGTGTAAAATGATAGATCCTGGAGAAGGCTGTAGTTCTGTAGAACTGGAACTTCTTGCTATGCAGTTGGTTCGCTCTTTATGTAAAGCAAACTGACCCCTATGTCCAATGTCTTGGTCAGTTTGTGCTGTGGCTCAGCTAGTGCCGTGGATGTTTGCCTTCGATCACACAAACTATACCAGATGGCTTCCAATTCATATCAAAGATATGATCCTGCTTAAAGAAAACCAAACGGTGCCGTCAGTGTCAAAGGCAACTTCATTGTACAGAAACCAACACAAGGCAATGGATCAGGCCCATGAACAGATGTCAATGAATGATTTAATAAAAAGAGATGGTGGTGTAATCGGGATCACTGATAATCCATTGATATAATGGATGGCTGGTCCAGAGATCGCCCTCATTTTTGAGGACTTTGAAAACCCACCGCCTGCAAAAGGTTCACATCATCATGGTAAAGAGGAGGGTCTGGATGGGGGGTCCTGGTATTCACTAATCACTAAAAATTTAGCCATTTATTCACTGTCATTAAAATTTTGGCTTATTCATTAAAATTAGCTCGATTATTCATTAAAATATGATAATTACTAGCCATGCCTTTTTCACCCAGCTAATATCCATAAACATACAGGTGTTCCCCACCTAAGGCATCCCTATCTCAAGCCACAAGGACTAGTTCTAAATTGTAAACTGCTGAGTGCAACCTTGATAGTATTAACATCTTGAGAGAAGCATATGATACCCTGCTAGACCACAAAGCCTCATAGAAACTTTCCGAAATAGTATACCGATTGTTTTTAGCAAAGTATAATCCCCTCCACCTTAAATACTGAATACGCCCTAAGTTTTACCCTGAATCTTTCTCTTCAAATTATGAATACCATGGTTATTTAAGAAAAAAATGTAACTTCAGGGGTAAAAGTTATAATAAAATGTCGTTGTTTTTATTTAAACAAGTTAGCATAGAAGTACTATGTGATGTATCATGGATTTGTGCTTGTGCCTGATTGTACAATACATTTTATTAATGTTTTAAATACCGAGCGAGCGAAGCGAGCGAGGAAAAAAAATATGTAGCTCCATATAAATAAGATAGACTTGCATTAACCTTAGTGCTGCCTTGTTTCTGTTTGCAAAAGACACTATAATTATGATCTGTCATATAAAAAAGAAAATAGATATACATAAGCAAACAAAACAGTGAAATAGTATCTGGCTCAGTAAACATCCAGAATGATTTATTTTTCTCTGCCTTCAAATGCATGCACGGATCCAGAAATTTTCTCAGGGGGTCCAAATTCCGCAGAGGGAGGGGGGGAGGGGAGCGAGTCCGGAGCCCCTGCCCCCACCCCCCCTCTGGATCCGCCCATGAAATGACGCATTTCTTTTTCAATTGATCCATGAGGTGAGCACCTACATGCTTGGCTTCCAGACATACGTCTTTCCAAACATTCAAGGATTTCTGAAATATGAATACAACATTTGAACTTAATCGGGTCTCGGGGCGTCCAGATCCCAGAAAAAAATGAAATTCTGTAATGTCAGGGACGCCATCTAAGACAATTCCACTCTCATTAAAACTTTTAGGCCATTATTCATTAATCATTATACCCCATCCAGACCCTCAGTTCAAGCACAATTTGTAAGTCACATCAAGGCAATGATATCAGCCTTTGAGGAATCAGGAAATCCCTTCAATGAAGGTAGTCAGGATCTGGTTACCTTAGATTCAAAGGACAACTATTAGCTCTCTACGTGAAGTTCAGACAATTGCTCAGTCACAGTATGAGATGTATGTAGATGAAAGGTTGAAGCAAAGATCGGTTCTGATTTCGAACATCATTCCTAAAAACAATGTCTCCTTGTTCAGGAAAGCGCAACAAGCTAACCACTCCAGAATCAAATCTTTGAAGAATAATTGCGAGTTTTTCAGCAGAATGTACCGTATATATCATGTCAACCAATAGATGGAGATCCGGGATGGAGATACGGGTGAATTTTTCCGACATGAAAATCAGGTAATGCCCCCATCACTTTCAGACATGTGAGATCTAAGACATGGTACAAAGTCTGATCTAATGGGGAGTCTTAATTGAAAGCCTTATTACAGTACCACAGAAAGATATGCCCGGGGTTGAGGCAAAATTGTTGACGGGTCTGTGGTTGTGAATATGCTTGAACCGAAAGCTTCTACTACAACTTTTGGTGAATGCGCTGAAGTTGTGTTCATACCATATCTTGTCAATCTACTGCAGACATCGGAAGTACGCTTGGGTGTTGTTTGGGACCGTTTCATCGAGGGAAGCCCTAGAAGTTCCACAAGGGAAAAGTGCGGTTCAAGTTGTCGAATCATTGTGAAAAGTACTACTCCTTAGAACTGGCAAAGCTGAAAACAATACAGAGTTGTACAACTACATGTATCTTACAGATTGCTTATCGGTTTAACCAACCCCAAGAAAACAGTTTAATGCAGCAAGGGTACACACATTATTGCTACCAGCGACAGTGTAATAGGCGGTGGTATTGCCCCAAGTAAGCACTAAGAATCCGACACTCGACTGTGCAATCATGCTCTTCATTGTGCAAAGCAGGGTCATCGCAGAATTTTGATTAGGACTGTAGACACTGATGTTGTAGTCCTTTCGATACTTTTCATGATTTGCATATTGATGAGCTATGAGTTGCTTTTGGGGTCAAGAAGCAATATAGATATATTGCAATACAAACGATTGCAAACAAACTTGGACGAGAAAATTCCAGAGCCCTCCCCTTCTTCCATGCTATAGATATCACTGGCTGTGATACGATGTCTTTTCTTAGCAGTGTTGGAAAGAAAATAGCTTGGTTTCCCAGAGGTTATGATCTCGGCAATATGCCACTTTCACTGTCGGACGAGACTATGAAACATCTGCAGAGGTTCGTGATACTGCTTTATGACAGAACAAGTCAGAGCACACAGGTCGATCACAGTAGAAAAGTGTTGTTTGCCAGGGGAAGGCAAATAGATGGCATACCTCCAACTGAGGCTACTCTGAAAGAGCATGTCAAACGTGCAGTGTATCAAGCGGGGTACTGTTGGGGACAGACCCTCGTTGCGAATCAGGAGTCCTGGAGAATGGGGCTGCAAGTAAAAGCACAATTCTCCTTCCTGGAAGTCACTTCCAGAAGCAGCCAAAGTATGTAAAGAGCTTGTCAAGTGTGGTTGCAAAGAAAAGCATGTCGGCGGCCATGCAAATGCGTGTCTGTTTCACTTCCATGCACAGAGCTCTGCAACTGCGCGGCCACCTGTTATCAATAAAAACGTATTGGATACGTTTCAATGGGCATACATATACATACATTCAATATCAAGTAATTACTCTGTCCAGATTTCAGCAAAAATTAATATATACTGTATTCTTTCTAATTAGCGCACAGTGCGCTTAACATTTCAAAATAACTATTAGTTAAGGTAGCAAAATATCATTCTAATTAGCGCACACTACGAACGAAAATAACATATCAAAATGCAGAAATAACCATGTAAAATATATCAAGTTTGATGTCATTTAAGTCTTCCAATTGTTGCAAAATAGTTTCTGATCATTTACGGTTAAGTCTTAATGCGACAAATGAGGTATTGTTGTGTAGAATTGGTGTAAAATACCATTATACTATTCGAGTAGTGTGCGCTTATGCACTTGTTTTTTCGGAAACGACCGGAATGTGCGCTTATTGGAGCATGTGCGCTAATTAGAACGAATACGGTAGGTGTTTTAGTGTCATCTTTAGCCGTAGAAATGTTTTGTTAAAGATTACACCTCGGTGTTCATCTTTACAATGGCTTTATTTAGACGAAATACCCTCTGTAGAGAATTTTCATACACAGACATGCAAAATAATGCTTTTTTCTTCATTGTACTGGCTTCCTTGTGTGCCAAAACATATAAAATGACGTTTAAATCATGTCTCTATGTAGTCTGAGAGCCGAATTATTCACTTGACAACTTCTTATTGGCGGCCATTTTGAAATTCAAGATGGCCGCCACAATTTTTGTCCTATCACTTGTGTCCTGGCATTTTCTTAAATCAAGTGGTCAAAGGAGGTATTGTGCCAAGTTTCATACTTTTGTCACATTTTGAACGATTTTTCCCTTATCTCCCATACTAGTACAGGAAAATTCTTTGGAAATTACTGACAACAATCCAAATAAATAAATATTGGGTAGAAAAATTGGTCCCAATAGGAATGAAAAGGACTGATTTAGGCAAAATATAGGATGGAATTAGCAGACTGAGAGTAAAGATGTCTATTTAAACGTTCAAATCAGTATTTTAATGGTGGCCCCGGTGACTGAGTGGTTAAAAACGCTGTTTCTTAATCACTCGATCATCTCACCGCTGTGTCTGGTGTGGGTTCAAGCCCTACTCTGGGCACATGAAAGACAAGCCAAGTTCTGCTTGCAGTTGTGCCAGGTGTTTTTTCTAAGGTTTCTCCCACTTTTGCCCCACCTACTGATTGGCCCCTTTCTTATGAAATAATCTTAAAAGGGCTGTCAAACTGAATGAAAAACTAAAAAAAAAATAAAATATATTTTGCTTGTTAAGCTATTCAGATACAGGGTTTTATTGGTTGTGTTAGAATTGAAATATTTTTTCTTCACTGTGAATTTTCTTTGCTTAACATGCGATGTTATAGGGCAATTTCAATAATCAATTCAATCAGGGTGTGTAATTGTGAATTAATACATTGCAAACTACTCTCCAACATCCCAGCCTTATCATAATTCACAGTAAGGTATCTATTTCTATAATATACCATATATGAGCCGCGACGCGAGAAAACCGGTCTTCGGGAGTTTCGACAAGGTTTGAAACAAACCGGCCTGTACAGTCACAAAAGCAGGCTAGAAACTCGAAATTTCGGATTTAAGAAGAAGAGACATTGGACTATCCGTGTAGCGAAAACAAAGGCGCTGATCAGCTTCGCAGTTACTGCGAAGCTGATCTGCGCCTTTGTTTTCGCATAGGCAAAAATCCGGTTTTCTCACAATGCGGCTCATATCATATCTGCTATGCAGGACAATAAATTATTCATATGACATATGAGGAACATAGAACATACAATATTTCAAAACAATTTTATGTACAAGAATGCTTAAACAAAACCATTGCACATTATACTGTAAATTCGGAAATTTTCGCGTGACTTTTATTTCGCGAATTTTCGATTTCCGAATTATTAGCTAGATTTTGAATTTGCGAACAAGTACTTGTGCAGTCTATAAAGCTTATTGTAATTCTTTATTAGCGAGAACTTTATTTTCGCGAGGCGACGACATCACGAATATTTGCGAAAATTAAGTTCTCGCGAAAATTTTCGGATTCACAGTAAACTTATTATGATGATAACTACTTATAACACCTTGTATACCAGTGTTGATGCCAAATTTATTACAGCCAAGATTGAGGGGAAGTCAAATTTATTTGGCTACAACTTACAGAGAAACAATGATCTCAACACTGTAGGTTGCATCAAAATTTTGTCACATGCTGCGTGAAGTTGCATCAATCTGCTCAGTAAGAATCATGGGTCTACTGGTATACAGAGTGTATCAGCAGATGATATGAGCCTCCTCATGGGAAAACCAACAATGTGGTTTCCGAACAGGTCCGACAAAACCCGGCTTCACAAGCACAGAAAAGAGCTAGAAGCTTGAAATTTCGGATTTAAGTAGCAGAGGAATTGTACTACCCGAGTAGCGAAAACAAAGGCGCAGATCAGCTTCGCAGTTACTTCGAAGCTGATCTGCGCCTTTGTTTTCGCCTATGCAGATTGTTGGTTTTCCCATGTGGTGGCTAATATAATTAGGAGAGTATGTTTATTCATGGATATTTTTGTTTCTTAAAAAGACTTCTCATTTGTTTATTGTTATCAAGTATAAGTTGACCCACCATGAAAATCATAAACTCATTTTGTTATCGATACGTACACACATTTTACTTTCCCTTAAGCATTATTTTGACAGCTAACACGGATACCTTCAAATGCATTTTCAGTTTGTTTGCTGGCATAGGTCTGAATTTTAGTGCTTCTAAAAGAGGTTGTTGCTTACATATTGTACATTTCTGATACAATTTTGTTCAAACATAATATCATGGAAATAATGATTTCTCATGGAAATACCATTTTTTCTTTAATGCTTATAAATTCTGGCATCAGTTTGTGGTAAAAGTAGCCTAATGGCAGAGGGTAGTACATTAATTGAGCCGTGTCATAAGAAAACCGGTCTTCAAGAGTTCCAACCAGGTGCGACACAAATCGGCCTGTACAGTCGCAGAAGCAGGCTAAAGGCTTGAAATTTTGGCTATAAAAAGAAGAAGAATTGTACTATCCCTGTAGCAAAAACAAAGGCACTGATCAGTTACTGCACAGCTGATCTGAGCCTTTGTTTTCGCATATGCAAAAATATGGTTTTCTCATGACGTGGCTCAATTAACGAAGAAATCTTTCAAACATTTCATACAGCAAATATGAGTAAATGTAACTTGTATTTGAGCGGCCTTATGAGAAAGCAAACATTTTGCATATGCCAAAACAAAGGCGCAGATCAGCTTCACAGTAACTGCAGTAATTGCGAAGCTGATCGCTACACAGATTCCTCTACATGTACTTTCTTAAATTTCCAGCCTCTAGCCATTTTCTGTGTTTGTACAGCTCGGTTTGTGTCCAACCTGTTTGGAAACCACAATGTTGGTTCTCATGACGCGGCTCATTTGTAGAATATGGACAAATAAATGAGCCGCCTCATGGGAAAACCAACAATGTGATTTCCGAACAGGTCCGACACAAACCCACTTGTACAAGCACAGAAAATAGCTAGAAGCTTGAAATTTCGGATTTAAGTAGGAGAGGAACTGTACTATCCGAGTAGCAAAAACAAAGGCGCTGATCAGCTTCGCGGTTACCGCGAAGCTGATCTGCGCCTTTGTTTTCGCCTAGGCAAAAATCCGGTTTTCTCACGTTGAGGCTCAATTTATATCCCTTGAACTATTGAAACAACATAACAATGCATTACAACTGAGCTTTCACATGAGAAAACAAACGATTTAGGTTTACCACCAGGTCGACATAAACCGGCCTGTACACTCACAGAAGCAGGCAAGAAGCTTGAAATTTCAGATTTAGGAAAGAGAAGAATTGTACTATCCATATAGCGAAAAAAAGGCACTGACCAGCTTCGAAGTTATTGCGAAGCTTATCTACGCCTTTGTTTATGTATATGCAAAATGCTTGTTTTCTCATGACGCAGCTCAAATGCATACAAATTTGAACATACAAATTCATTGACTAGTACAACATTAATGTATTTGTCTCCTGGTCTTGCACTGTCTTTTATGGTAGCTCTGAGCCATAGAATTAATAATGGAAAGGACAAAATAGGCCACCATAACTATGACAACTTTCTCGAATATCCAGCCTAGAATGTTACCCTCCTGGAAAAGAGAGAAAAGAACAATTACAGCTCAACATCATTATGCCAAGCCTTGCTGTAGGTTTTTATGGTGGTCCTGAGCCACTGAATAAATTATGCATAATGTATACCCCCTTATACAACCCTTTTGTATTGTAAAAATGGGGTGAGGAGAATTTTTTTTCTAATTTTGATCACAAACATATGAGTGTGGGTACTGTAAGTTATAACATGTACCTACAATCAATGTTTTGAGCAAAAATGTGGATTTTTTTCTTCTTTTTTTTTTTCAAGTGATTTTTTTTTTTTTTTTCATTTTCAAAGACGAAAAAAGAAACTCTATATCATGCATGGATGAGTTTTCTTAATTAGGAAAACGTATCCGTGAAAAGTATACCCCTTATACACCACTTTTCTATTAAACTAGAGTATGCAGGGGTATATCTATTTTTCATATTTTTACTCCAAAACATTTATTGTGGGTACTCATTAGAACTGCCTTGCTGAGGCGGTTCGAAGGTGTACCCACAGTCTATGTTTTGAGCAAAAATAAGAAAAAAAAATAAAAAATTTTCTACTAAAAATTTTCAATTTTCACAACATAGAAAAATCTACATGTATATATTACATGGGCATGCTACAAGCACTTACACTTGCCACCGCTGTTCCTGGTTTATGGTGGAGTTTTTCTTTCTGAACTCTGAGATAATTTTTAAAAGGTGTTTGTATCATTGGTCCATACTTTGGTAATTTTCTGAAATCAAAACAAATGTGTTGGTACTTTTTAATTCTGTTGTATAGTGAATATTTTTTTGGAAAATATTTTCAGTCAAGACCAGTATGAAATACAGTTTTACAATTTGGACTGATAAAGTTACCAAAAATGCCTTGTAAAATCAAATTATTGCACACTGGTACCCGATCTATGGTCACTGAGATTTTCATGAGTCTTTGGAAGCTTTCTTTCATTTTTTATCTCACTACAAAAATATACTTTAGAAACTCTGACTCAAAATTAATTACCAATTGTACCAATAAATCAGTTTCAAACCGAGAAAATTGCAACCAATGGTGGTTTCTCATCAGCCAGCTCATAGCTGCATGAATAAAGAAAATACATGAACCTGTAAATTATAGTGAGGGCTATTCCAGTTGAACATAGGTACCCCGGGAAGACGGCACTTTAATAAACTTCTATCGTAGGGTCCTTCGTTGGTTAAAATATTTCTGTACGTGGTGGGAGTTGGAGAAAAATTGCTTCTATAGGAGGTGGGGTATTTTTTCATGTTGAAAATCGGTTCTAAGGTGTAAAATTCCATGCAATGCATAGAAGCAAATTAAACAGACTAAAAACCTTTCGTTCGCCCGATCCGACTTTGATTTTTTCCTGTGAGAGTGCATTGTCGCTGACAGGTAGCGCTTCACGCACTAACCTGTCGCAGTTGGCCAATGGGATCTGGGAAATTCATGCGGGATGCCCCAGCTTTCTTCGTGTGTCGTCTGTAGCCAAAATCGGCTATATCCCACAATTCAAAGCGTCAAATGCGAGAGATCAAGACGAGGTATCGTCTGATCTCGCGAGAATGGTGAGAGTGCTCTCTATAACGTTCGCGCTGGTGACGTGCGCAAAGAAAACTGAATCAGGAAATTGTTAGACTCAGACCTTCAGCTGTTATTTACAATCTCCATGCATGTTTACACAAAAGCATTCCGAATGTGTCATACAGCTTCAGTGCCAAGCGTGTACTAACCGGTCAAAAATAGTTTTACTTTACACATCAAATTTTGAAACCCGAAATTCACTGTGAAAAACTAAATCCTGCTCACCCTCACTTCGCATACTGTTCTCAGAGATATTAAATTTTCTCTCCAGGTGTGTTCCATTAGAAAAGTCTCTGATTTCCTGCTTAAACTCCATAATTTCTATGAGATTTACACATTCAGCTAGCTCGTTTGCTCTCATTTTTTACACGACGCTAAGCCAATCAGAAAGAAGCTCTCCATGCTCACGTGACAAAGCGAGCACCGTGACGTCAAGGCACACACGTGACGTCAACAAGGTCAAGTTTGGATGCACTGACCACATGTCAACCATGTGTAATCCTGTTTTGATCTGTTTTATTCAATCGGAAATTGTTTTGATCAAATAGAACCATCAAGGTCCGCAACGGAACGTAGTGGAGTGAGGTTCCGCAACTAGGAAATTGTAAGCGATCGAGGTTGTTTTTTTGGCATTTTAAGCCTAGAAAAGGCATTTGAACCGGGATTTTGGTCAGAAATCACAATTACAGACCTGTTGAAAGCTAAAATGGCGGCTCATTGATGAATTTAATGATGTTTAGACACAAAACGTAGCGATATACGAACTTGTATCGCTCTCCCAAAGCAAGTAGTAGCTTTTTGGAAAATGCAACATAGTGTTTTTTGAAGCCTGAAAAGAGGCAAAAAAGCAATTTTTTGCAAAAAAAAAAAAACAAACAAAACTAGAAATTGGCTGCAAGCAAGGCTTTCAGTATACCCCCCGCAAAATTATCTAAGGCCAAGAACTTCCTTTAAGTCAAACATGCAAAACATTTGTCAAAAATATCTTTTCAGCAATATAATCCTTCATGAAAATCCTCCGTATGTCTGACTCATGTCTGTAAGGTATTAAATAATATACTGAAAGCTCAGGGAGTAAAATTATTGTTGATTTCACTGTACACTGTTGATCATTATTTATCATGAGAAATGGTCAAAAATTGGCTATGCTAAAAAAAAAGCTGTAAATTTGTCAAAAATAAATTATTCAGCATAAGAATTATTCATGCACATCTGAAATATATCTGGAACAAGTGTGCAAAGAATTCAAATGAAACAATGAAATCACTAGGAGGACTTGATTTCCTAAAGTATGCTCTACCAGCCGTATTGTATATTAGTGATGGTTGAAAAATGTCTAAGTTGAAAAATGTTGTAAATTTGTCAAAAATTATTTTTTCACCAATAAAATTCTTTATGCACATCTTCAATATGTCTGTAACATGTCTGCAAAGTATTGAAAAGAATTACTGAAAGCCCCAGGAGGAGTTGGATTTCACAAAGTATGTACTATCAACCATAATTGAATATAAGCAGAAATGGTCAAAATTGGCTAAGTTTAAAAAGCTATAAATTTGTCAAAACTAAAATTTTCAGCATAAAAATTCTTCATGCACATCTTCAATATATCTGGAACAAATCTGCAAAGAATTAAAAAGAAACAATGAAAGCCCTAGGAGGAGTTGATTTCACAAAGTATGCACTTCCAACAATTATTGTATGTAAGCAATAGTCGAAAAATGGCTAAGTTAAAAAATGCTGTAAATTTTGTCAAAAACTATTTTTTCAGCATTATAATTCTTCATGCACATCTTCAATATGTCTGTAACATGTCTGCAAAGTACTGAAAAGAAATACTGAAAGCCCCAGGAGGAGTTGATTTCACAAAGTATGTATGTAAGCAATAGTCGAAAAATGGCAAAGTTAAAAAATGCTGTAAATTTGTCAAAAATTATTTTTTCAGCATTATAATTCTTCATGCACATCTTCAATATGTCTATAACATGTCTGCAAAGTACTGAAAAGAAATACTGAAAGCCCTAGGAGGAGTTGATTTCACAAAGTATGTATGTAAGCAATAGTCAAAAAATGGCAAAGTTAAAAAATGCTGTAAATTTGTCAAAAATTATTTTTTCAGCATTATAATTCTTCATGCACATCTTCAATATGTCTGTAACATGTCTGCAAAGTACTGAAAAGAAACACTGAAAGCCCTAGGAGGAGTTGATTTCACAAAGTATGCAGTACCAACCATTATTGAATATAAGCAATTATAGAAAATTTGCTAAGTTAAAAATGCTGTAAATTTGTCAAAAATGATTTTTTCAGCATGACAATTGTTCATACACATCTGCAATATATCTGAAACATATCAGCAAAATATTAAAAGGAAACATTGAAAGCTGTAAGAGGAGTTGATTTCACAAAGTATGTACTTTCAGTACTATGGCAAACATGTTATAGGAAGACTTAAAAAGTCCCATAACTCTTGCAATACTGACCCTTTGGCCCCTAAATTCATACCACACATGTATTGTCTGATGGTGCAAGTGTGGTGAAAATTTGAAACAAATCAGGCACAAGCTACTCAAGTTATTCAGCAAAGATGTCCAAATGTTGACGGAATGACGGAATGACGGAATCACGGAATGACGGACAGGCTGAAAACAGTATACCCCCCCTAAAACTTCGTTTTGCGGGGGGTATAAAAACTCAATGGCACACGTTATTGGAAAAAAATAAATCTGAGCATGATAACGGTTAAGAGTGACGTTACACATATAATTAAATGGATATAGCCCATTGTTGAAAATAGGCACAAAAATCATGAAAGCTGATGAGATTCAAACACCCTTCCAGGGTTCCCACAAACTTCATAAAGTAAAATTCCCTGACTTTTCCCTGATTTTTCCCTGACCAATTTCAAAATTCCCTGACCAAAATCATCGGCGTTTTCAAGCGTATGTGGTCATTTTAACTAATGTTGGCCTCCTTCTACCCCTTCTGCCAACCCTTACCACAAAAATGGCTGAAAGGCATTTTTTCTCTTTAAAACAGAGACTCAAATTTGAGATGAGTTCACAAATTCATTAACAAAATAAGCTTTCTAATGAGACACTATGACAAAACACATCCATGCTTGTTCTTAGAAGAAACTGCCATAGCCACTTGTTGTTTCTCCTTTACTATTTTAAAATTTCTTCTGAAATTCCCTGACTTTTCCCTGACTTTTGCCATTTTTTTAAATTTCCCTGACTAATTTCAAAATTCCCTGACTTTTCCCTGACCTTGAATTTTTTTCATTTTTCCCTGACTTTTCCCTGACCGTGGGAACCCTGCCTTCCTTGTCCACATGGCTTGCTGATCAGGATGATAAAATGAAGATATATTTTCAAAAAATAGGTATTCAATCTTTATTATTATAGTTAGAACATTATTTTAATGACTTTTGACAACCAGAGGACCATTGGTCCTGAGAACGCTCACCTGAAGCCTGATCCTAGAGTATTAAGTCATCATGAAATGACCTTGACCTTGAATACTCACACACCTTTATTGAATTCTTAAGTTGTCTGCATCTGCAAAGTTTCATGTCTCAGGCTGCAATAGTTTCCAAACCCAGTGATTTATGAGAAAACCATAATTTTAATTTTGATATTTAAATGACTTTGGGTCAAGGTCAAGAAATGACCTTGTCCTTCATTAATTAATTACCTTCATTGACTCCATTGGTTGTCTGCATCTAGCAACTTCCAGGTCTCAGACTGCAACAGTTTCCAAAATATCCATTCTTTTCGCCTTTTCCCATGTAAAAGCCTATGTTTCCAAAATTGACCTTGCCGTAAAATAGGTCAAGGTCATCCTATGGTCATCATTTGATCAAACTATGATGGGCTGGAGTCCCAAATATTACATACCAAGTTTCATGAAAATCGGCCTGCCGGTTCTGGAGAAGAAGATTTTTGAGTGGTTTTTACCATATATGGGCGTGGCGGCCATCTTGGTAATGTGACCTTGATTTTGCGATCAAACTTTCGTCTCCCCTACCCATGGATGCTCCATATAAAATTTCACTTTGATTGGCCCAGCAGTTTCAGAGAAGAAGATCTTTGAAAAGTGTGTATGGATGACAGACTGGCCAAGGTCAAGAGATGACCTTGACCTAAATTAATCACATACCTTCATCTACTCCATTAGTTGTTTGCATCTACCGCTTTTCAAGCATCAGGCTGCAATAGTTTTCAAAAAATCCATAGTTTTCACTTTTTCCCATGTAAAAGCCTATGTTTCCAAAATTGACCTTGCAGTAAAATAGGTCAAGGTCATCCTAAGGTCATCATTTTATCAAACTATGATGGGCTGGAGTCCCAAATGCTACATACCAAGTTTCATGAAAATCGGCCTGCTGGTTCTGGAGAAGAAGATTTTTGAGTGGTTTTTACCATATATGGGCGTGGCAGCCATCTTGGTCATGTGACCTGGATTTCGCGATCAAACTTTTGTCTCCCCTACCCATGGATGCTCCATATAAAATTTCACTTTGATTGGCCCAGCAGTTTCAGAGAAGAAGATCTTTGAAAAGTGTGTATGGACGACATACTGGCCAAGGTCAAGAGATGACCTTGACCTACATTAATCAAATACCTTCATCTACTCCATTAGTTGTTTGCATCTATAACTTTTCAGGCATCAGGCTGCAATAGTTTTCAAAAAATCCATAGTTTTCACTTTTTCCCATGTTAAAGCCTATGTTTCCAAAATTGACCTTGCCGTAAATTAGGTCAAGGTCATCCTAGGGTCATCATTTTATCAAACTATGATGGGCTGGAGTCCCAAATGCTACATACCAAGTTTCATGAAAATCGGCCTGCCGGTTCTGGAGAAGAAGATTTTTGAGTGGTTTTTACCATATATGGGCGTGGCGGCCATCTTGGTCATGTGACCTGGATTTCGCGATCAAACTTTCGTCTCCCATACCCATGAATGCTCCACATAAAATTTCACTTTGATTAGCCCAGCAGTTTCAGAGAAGAAGATCTTTGAAAAGTGTGTATGGACGACAGACTGGCCAAGGTCAAGAGATGACCGTGACCTAAATTAATCACATACCTTCATCTACTCCATTAGTTGTTTGCATCTACCACTTTTCAGGCCTCAGGCTGCAATAGTTTTCAAAAAATCCATAGTTTTCACTTTTTCCCATGTAAAAGCCTATGTTTCCAAATTTGACCTTGCCGTAAAATAGGTCAAGGTCATCCAAGGGTCATCATTTTATCAAACTATGATGGGCTGAAGTCCCCGATGCTACATACCAAGTTTCGTGGAAATCGGCCCACCGGTTCTGGAGAAGAAGATTTTTGAAGGGTTTTTACCATATATGGGCGTGGCGGCCATCTTGGTCATGTGACCTGGATTTCGCGATCAAACTTGAAATGCCACTACCCAAGGAGGCTCCACATAAAATTTCAACTAGATCTGCCAAGCGATTTCAGAGAAGATCTTTGAAATTGTGGACGACGGACGGACGACGGACGACGGACGGACGGACGGACGCCGGATCATGGCCATCCTATAAGCTCACCTTGTGAGCCTTCGGCTCAGGTGAGCTAAAAATCACACAATACAGTTCCGTAAAACAGCAATACAAAAATTTACTTCTGTTCCTAAAAATTCCCTCTTAATTTACTTCTATCCGTATTAAATTTTGGTTCTGTAGGAGGGTGTTTTATTGAAATGAACGGTTCTGTAGGTGGTTCAGTCGAGATGAAATTCACTTCTATAGGTGGAGGGTCAAAATTCAAAGTGCCTTCTTCCCCCCGTACTTATGTTTTACTGGAATAGCCCTGAGAACTAACTTAATTCCAACTTACATTCAGTAATTTGAGCCGCCTCGTGGGAAAACCAACAATCTGCATAGGCGAAAACAAAGATGCAGATCAGCTTCGCAGTAACTGCGAAGCTGATCAGCGCCTTTGTTTTCGCTACATGGATAGCACAATTCCTCTTCTACTTAAATCCGAAATTTCAAGCTTCTAGCTCTTTTCTGTGCTTGTACAGGCCGGTTTGTGTTGGACCTGTTCGGAAACCACATTGTTGGTTTTCCCACGAGGCGGCTCATAATAAACTCACCCTATAAGACTAACAACTGATTCTACATGATGTTCACTGAATAAGAATATCACAAACAATTTCTGAAAGAAAAGAAATAATAATTGAATTGATATAATCTAACTAAGCTAAAAGAAGAAGCATTTAAGATGGCATCATGCATACATAGTAGATATGACTTTATTAAAAGGTTGGCTAATTGGCGGCTTCATTACCAAAGTAAACAAATAAAGTAGTCATGAAGATCAGTTATACCTTTAATAGGAAGCTTCACAATGTTAGATTACTAATAGTTAATAAACAGTCTTTGACCATGAAATGGCAAATGCTTTTCATAAAATAGTTCATATTATAAAGAATTGCCCATGCAATATTTCACGGACAATTTTTCCTGATGATTATTAAACCTTCTAAAAGAATTTGTAACTCAACATCTTCTGTACTCAGCAAATATTATACTCATTGTTGAAACCTTACTTACTTGTATATGCATTTTAATGATCGCTTTGCCGATGAGCGTAGCTCCGAAGAATGTCCAGAACGGGATGAGAAAATGGCCACATGTGATACCTGCTAGGTCAAATAATGGGTTAGGTATCTGCAAGAAAATGAAAACATGCAATATACATCACTCATTTTTTCTTACATGTAACAAACCAAAATGATCATTTTTTTATCACAGAGTATGAAGTGGGTTGTGCTACAAGGGCAATTAAAACCTATTTTACCTTAACATATGAGCATTTGCATGAGAAAACAAACAATTTGCATTTGCGAAAACAAAGACGCAGATCAGCTGTGCAGTAACTGCACAGCTGATCAGTGCCTTTGTTTTCGCACCATAGATAGGTTAATACCTCTCTTCTTACCCTGTAAATCCAAAATTTCAAGGTTCTAGCCTGCCCCTGAGATTGTACAGGCCGGTTTGTGTTGGACCTGGTTGGAACCCAAATTGTTGGTTTTCTCACGCACAGGCCCATATAAATTTTAAGAAGCTATCAGTCAGCTTATATAGAAACACACATTAAACCACAGACAATGTAATATATTTGTACGAAGTCACTATCACATTCAAGGGAGACAACAGCTTTGAGCCATGCTGAATGCTTGAATGATAAGTCAAACTCTAATATGACTAAACAGTTTGATTCTTGAGTCAGCAATTGTTGTTGCCATGACAAAGAAACAAATGAGCTGCCTCATGACAATACCAACAATCTGCATATGCGAAAACAAAGACGCAGATCAGCTTCGCGGTAACCGCGAAGCTGATCAGCATCTTTGTTTTCTTCTTAAATCCGAAATTTCAAGCTTCTTGCCTGATTCTTTGACTGTATAGCCTAATTTGTGTTGGACCTGTTCGGACCACATTGTTTGTTTTCTCCGGAGACAGCTCGAATGCATAACAATAATGCATGTGACATTAAAAATGCTTTTTTGTGAATTTCATATACTTACTGATGCACATAATAAAATGCCAAAGAATCCAACTTTCTGTACAAGCTGGTGAACAGATAACTTGGCCTTCTCTAGAAAACTCTGAAACAAAATTAAGAAATTAACATCAATATCTGACATATCACTTTTATTCATTTTAACTCGTTTTTCATGAATGGATTTTCCCATCATTATTATTTGTATGAGTCAATTGTCCTTTTAAGGGGCATCAGGAGTAATCTAGATTCTTCATTCCAGTTTTAGACAAAATTCCTTTCAGCTAACAGAATAGCCCCAGATGGGATGCCGTGTTCTGCAGTGTCAAATCTGGGGCTATACTGTTTGCCTACATCTGATAACCAGAGGACCAATGGTCCTGTAAACGCTTACCTGAGTCTGCTGCATATACCAATAAACATGTTTGAATATTATGGTATTTAACCCCAGTGCAGGGGCAGATGAAGCCCTTGGGCCGTTTTCTTTTTTCAGACTAATCAATATTCTGTCCATGGATGCTTCACGCCAAGTTTCATTAAAATCAATCTATTGGTTTCAGAGAAGAAGGTATTTGAAGGGTTTTTACCATATATGGGCATGGTGGCCATCTTGGTCATGTGACTTAGATTATTAATATACACATTAGTTCCCCCATCCTATAGATGCTTCACATAAAATTTGGCTTCAATTGGCCAAGTGGTTTTAGAGGAGATGATGTTTGAATATTATGGTAATATACATGTATATTGCCCCGGGGTGTGGACATATGAGCCCTTAGGTCCATTTTTTTTTCAGAATCATTAATATTTAGTCCTACTACGCATTTCCTGCAAGATTTTCACCTCAAATGACTTTTTAAAAGTTTTCCCGATTCCAATGCATTGGCGACCTATGTTGACCTTGTCGTAAAATAGGTCAAGGTCACCACAGGGTCATGATTTATATATATACATTGTAGTATTTCAGCCATTGGTTATGTGAACTAGATAATTTATACATACATTAATTCCCCCATTCCATAGATGCTTCACATACAATTTGGCTTTGATTCCCCAAGCGGTTTCAGAGGAGAAGATGTTTGAATATTATGGTAATATACATGTATATTGCCCCGGGGTGGGGGCAGATGAGCCCCTGGGGTCCAATTTTTTTCAGAATCATTAATATTCAGTCCTACTGCCCATTTCCTGCAAGACTTTCACTTTAAATGACATTTTAAAAGTTTTCCCTATTCAAATGCATTGGCGACCTATGTTGACCTTGCCGTAAAAAAGGTCAAGGTCATCACAGGGTCATGATTTATATGCACATTGTAGTACTTCAGCCATCGATGCTTCAAGCCAAGTTTCTTTGAAATCAATCCACCTGTTCTGGAGAAGAAGATTTTTGAAGGGTTTTTACCATATATGGGCATCGCGGCCATCTTGGTCATGTGACCTGGATTATTTATATACACATTGATTACCCCTTCCTATTGATGCTTCACATAAAATTTGGCTTTGAATGGCCAAGCGGTTTCAGAGGAGGTGATGTTTGAATATTATGGTAATAATATTCAAACATCATCTCCTCTGAAACCGCTTGGCCATTCAAAGCCAAATGGTTTTAGAAGAGAAGATGTTTGAATATTATCGTAATATACATGTGTATTGCCCCGGGGTGGGGGCATATGAGCCCCTGGGGTCCAATTTTTTTCACAATCATTAATATTCAGTCCTACTGCCCATTTCCTACAAGACTTTCACTTTAAATGACTTTAAATGACATTTTAAAAGTTTTCCCCATTCAAATGCACTGGCGACCTATGTTGACCTTGCCGTAAAATCAGTCAAGGTCATCACAGGGTCATGATTTATATATACATTGTAGTGCTTTAGCCATCGATGCTTCATGTCAAGTTTCTTTGAAATCGATCCACCTGTTCAGGAGAAGAAGATTTTTTAAGGGTTTTTACCATATATGGGCATCGCGGCCATCTTGGTCATGTGACCTGGATTATTTGTATACACATTGATAACCCCTTCCTATTGATGCTTCACATAAAATTTGGCTTTGATTGGCCAAGCGGTTTCAGAGGAGATGATGTTTGAATATTATGGTAATATACATGTATATTGCCCCGGGGTGGGGGCAGATGAGCCCCTGGGGTCCAATTTTTTTCAGAATCATTAATATTCAGTCCTACTGCCCATTTCCTGCAAGACTTTCACTTTAAATGACTTTAAATGACATTTTAAAAGTTTTCCCCATTCAAATGCATTGGCGACCTATGTTGACCTTGCCGTAAAATAAGTCAAGGTCATCACAGGGTCATGATTTATATATACATTGTAGTGCTTGAGCCATCAATGCTTAATGCCAAGTTTCGTTGAAATCAGTCCACCGGTTCTGGAGAAGAAGATTTTTGAAGGGTTTTTAACATATATGGGCAGGGCGGCCATCTTGGTCATGTGACCTGCATTTCTTATATACACATTGGTTCCCCCTTCCTATAGATGCTTCATATAAAATTTGGCTTTGGTTGGCCAAGCGGTTTCAGAGAAGAAGATCTTTGAAATTGTGGACGGACGGATGACGGACGGACGGACGCCGGACGGACGGACGCCGGATCATGGCCATCCTATAAGCTCACCTTGTGAGCCTAACGGCTCAGGTGAGCTAAAAAGGCTTAGACGAAAGCCTTAAATGTTTGAATGGATAGTGAATTATGTGTCAAGAAATAATTTTGAAGGCAAACTTCATTTAAATGCTATATTCATCAAACATTCATGTTTTGTTATTTGACAGTTCTGAGTGATATAAAAAGAAAACATATGAGCCACCTCGTGAGAAAATCAACAATCTAACCGCAAACCGTGAAGCTAACCGCGAAGCTGATCAGCGCCTTTGTTTTCGTCACACGGATAGTACATTTCCTCTTCTTCTTAAATCCGAAATTTCAAGCTTCTATCCTGCTTCTGTGCTTGTACAGCTCGGTTTGTGTCAGACCTGTTTGGAAACCACATTGTTGGTTTTCCCACGAGACGGCTCATATTTTCATTAATGAAGAAATGAATTATGAACAGCGAACAAAACATTACGAAAACATGCCCATGCAATATACAGTGATTTTTGTCAGCTTTAAAAATGGAAAATTTCATTAGAAAATTTTTGATATTTTTGCTCAAAACATAGATTGTGGGTACACGTTAGAGCTGCCTCGGTGAGGCGGTTCTAACGAGTACCCACAATCTATGTTTTGGAGCAAAAATAAGAAAAATAGGTATACCCCTGCATACCCCAGTTTTGCTATATAAAAGTGGGGTTTACGGGGGTAAACATTTCACGGATATGTTTTCCTGATGCTTCCTATTCCCAATACTTTCCAGAAAACAGAAGATGAAGCACAGCGATAGAAATAGATGCACTTGTGATATCTTAATTCGTAACTATTGCTTAACCCATATTTGACGAATGGATTTTCCCATTCCTATCATTTGGGTGAGTCCACTTTCATTTTTAGGGGCGTTAGGAGTGATTTTTATTTTTTATCTCATTTTTCGATGAAATTTCTCTGTGCAAACAGAATAGCCCCAGATGGGACGCCGCGTTCTGCGGCGTCACATCTGGGGCTATTCTGTTTGCCTATGTCCCATAAAAGGGACGCCAGACTTAAATGAGTTAATTCTCAAATGTTGTAATGTTTTCATGAATTAGCTCCCTGAGGTTGATCTTATGAGTGACCACTGATTATACATATAATTTTGAGGAAAAAATGAAACACAAAAACAAACAGATTAATTATTTTTATCTGCCATTTTACCCAAAGCTATGCGTTTGTCCCCGAATAAGCACATTCACACAATATACATGTGCTTTGTTGCTAAATGTCTACAATATATCATCAGGAAAACAAGTCCGTGTAATATATACCCCCCTTAAACCCCAGTTTTATATAGTAAAACTGGGGTCCTATGTTTCTTATTTTTGCTCCAAAACATAGATTGTGGGTACTCGTTAAAACCGCCTTGGCGAGGCGGTTCTAACGTGTATCCAAAATCTATGTTTTGAGCAAAAATAAGAAAAATATCAATATTTTTTCAGCTGAAAATTCTCAATTAATCAAGATAAAAAAATCTCTGTTTATTGTGTGGGCACGTTTTCGTAATGTAATGTTTGCATGCTGGTGATGTGAAATGATTCTACAACCCCAGACCAATGATTTCTAACTTCTATTTATCTATTTCTTCTTGTCTTTCAAGTTCAAATAATCTCACACATCTCTGAAATTTCTCTCCTCATTCATGATATTCTTATGACAAACGAAAGATTGCAGAGCTTTAAAATAAAAATAAACACATAGCCCTCGGGCAAAGCACATCTTAATTAGCACCCATAATGCCTAGGTTACATTTGCCCCAATCGCCACAAAATGTTTTGGTCGCAAATTTTCCCTACTATTTTTCACAGGTGATCATGGACTATGATTTATGTGTATACATTTTATACAGGCATTGTGCAGTTTCTTGCTCTGGATCGTACATAAATCAAGAGGGTCCTTGCAGACTTTAAGTGGAAATCGTACAGAGCCCTTGCCATTTTTATCTACGACTTCTGATTAAGCCTTTGCTGACAGATATACCCCATCAAAAATGCTCAGCAATTGCAAGACAGCCGCGAGATAATCATACGGATGTTGTGGTATGTAGAATGATGACCACATACCTGTAAGATTTTACTGGTATTGTATGGACACCGTGTGATAAGCATACGGAGGCTGTACGATCACTATAAAAGCCTTTGATTACCTTAAGATGGCATGCACAATCATCGCAGGATCTCCGTATGATGCTACCTACAATGTGTCTATGGGCTACCATCTTATGATTTTTAAAAAAATTTAAAAGTGCAAAGTATTACAAAATTGTACAGACTAGGGAGATCATAGGAAGATGTAGAATCATAGGGAGTATGGAAATCGTAAGGTTGTCCTGCAGAGACTTCACAAAAATGCAAAGATCGGCATTGTACGATAATTGTTAATCATAGGCCAAATGTAAACTAGGCATATGTAATATTTTCAGTGATAAAAAAAGCAGCTTGACACCCTCTTTCATCATGTTTTTAACTTTTGATCAAGTCCTATACTGTATATATCATGCAGTAATAGCTACAATGGATGAATCGTATACATCTTAGCCCACAAAATAGCATTTATTTTTCTACTGAGAAAGCCTTTGTGTTTGGCTTCTTGTTTGGACATCAAAATTCTGTTCCATCTGACAATTACAAATAAAAATGATTTTTTTAACTTTAAGAACTGAAAATCAATGTAAGCTACAACAGTAATTTTAAATCAAGATTAAAACCAACAGACAACAATAAAACAATGTTAATTTATTTGATTTTTGCTGTTAATCAATGTACATGTATCAATGGAATAAGACAAATAAATAAAGTATCATTATGAAAACATGCCCATGTAATATACAGGTTTTTCTTAAGTTGTAAAAAATGAAAATTTTCAGTAGAAATTTTTTTTTTATATTTTTCTTATTTTTGCTCAAAACATATATTGTGGGTACACATTAGAACCGCCTCATCGAGGCGGTTCTAACGAGTACCCACAATCTATGTTTTGGAGCAAAAATAAGAAAAATAGGTATACCCCTGCAAACCCCAGTTTTACTATATAAAAGTGGGGTTCAATGGGGTATACTTTTACGGACATGTTTTCATAATGTATAAAGAGGGATGAAGGAATGAGAGTCTTGGCACATAAAAGAAACAACATATAGTGACCATTGAAGCAATTTACCCAGCATTTGTGACAGTAGACTAAACCTTTCTACAAAGCTTTTACTTGTAACTTACACGTAGAACATGCACACAGATATACATTCCCTTGTGTGGCCATGTCATTCTGGCAATTCGAATTCGAATAAGCTTAAATCACACAAATATGCTTGATATGTTAACATGTAATTTTCATCTGAAAATGGTTTCAAATTTTTAGCAATGAATTTTAGAAGTTTCATATAAGCTTCTCTGATTTTCTGATTTATCGATTGTCATTATTGTGTTTTGTGAATTTATTAATAAACTAGTGTTTAAACCAGAGGACCAATGGTCCTGTAAACGCTCACCTGAGATCTGCTGCATATACCAATAAACATGTTTGAATATTATGGTATTTAACTCCAGTGCAGGGGCAGATGAAGCCCTTGGGCCATTTTCTTTTTTCAGAATCTTCAATATTCTGTCCATTTGCCAATTTCCTGCTGGCTTTTCCCTTCAAATGACATTTTAACAGTTTTCCCAATTCAAATGCATAGGCAACCCATGTTGACCTTGCCATAAACTTGGTCAAGGTCATCACAGGGTCATGATTTATATATACATTGGAGTACTTTAGCCATCGATGCTTCACGCCAAGTTTCCTTGAAATCAGTCTATTGGTTTCAGAGAAGAAGATTTTTGATGGGTTTTTACCATATATGGGCATGGCGGCCATCTTTGTCATGTGACCTAGATTATTTATATACACATTGATTCCTCAATTCTATAGATGCTTCACATAAAATTTGGCTTTGATTGGCCAAGCGATTTCAGAGGAGAAGAGGTTTGAATATATATTATGGAAATATACATGTATATTGCCCCGGGGTGGGGGCACATGAGCCCCTGGGGTCCAATTTTTTTCAGAATCATTAATTTTCAGTCCTACTTCCCATTTCCTGCAAGACTTTCACTTTAAATTACATTTTAAAAGTTTTCCCCATTCAAATGCATTGGCGACCTATGTTGACCTTGCCGTAAAATAGGTCAAGGTCATGAAAAGGTCATGAATTATATACACATTGTAGTGCTTGAGCCATCGATGCTTCATGCCAAGTGTTGTTGAAATCGGTCCACCGGTTCTGGAGAAGAAGATTTTTGAAGGGTTTTTACCATATATGGGCATGGCGGCCATCTTGGTCATGTGACCTGGATTATTTATATACACATTGGTTCCCCTTCCCATAGATGCTTCATGTAAAATTTGGCTTTGATTGGCCAAGGGGTTTCAGAGAAGAAGATGTTTGAATATTATGATAATATACATGTATATTGCCCCGGGGTGGGGGCGGATGAGCCCCTGGTGCCCAATTTTTTTCAGAATCATTAATATTCAGTCCTACTGCTCATTTTCTGCAAGATTTTTCCTTTAAATGATAATTTAACAATTTTTCCCATTCAAATGCAAAGGCGACCTATGTTGACCTTGCCGTAAAATAGGTCAAGGTCACCGCAAGGTCATGATTTATATACACATTGTAGTACTTGAGTCATCGATGCTTCATGCCAAGTTTGGTTGAAATCGGTCCAGTGGTTCCGGAGAAGAAGATTTTTGAAGGGTTTTTACCATATATGGGCATGGCGGCCATCTTGGTCATGTGACCTGGATTATTTATATATACATTGGTTCCCCCTTCCCATAGATGCTTCATGTAAAATTTGGCTTTGATTGGCCAAGCGGTTTCAGAGAAGAAGATCTTTGAAAATGGTGGACGACGGACGACGGACGGACGACGGACGGACGGACGGACGCCGGATCATGGCCATCCTATAAGCTCACCTTGTGAGCCTGACGGCTCAGGTGAGCTAACAAGGAATGAATTTCAAAGTTTGAAAATTTAATTTAAAATTTTGTTAGAAAATCTGACATGCATTTTAGAATTTCGGGCACTAAAAAGTTTTACTTTTTTTTTTCAGTTTCTTTTTTGATTAGTATTATGCACATACTTTAATGGAAAAGTAAACAGACAAAGCATGAAAAATTAAGTTTTTTTTTTGTTCCTTTTATAATCAAAGCTCATGATATGCTTTCTTAATATACTTACCTAATTGTCAGTTTAGTTTCTTCCCACCTCGGTTTTTTGAGTGGGAATTTCTGATTGAGCAATTTCCTAATCATTGCCTACTTTTACCTTCCTGTTTAAATACATGCAGCTAAACAACTTTACAAAAGTTTGTGTAATGCAACCTACCAAATCATCTGGGTGTGTTTGTTTTTCATGTATCAATTCTTCAATTTCTTCAAATTCATCTTCGTCTAAATCAGCCCCCGACAGTCTTGCCGCTCTGGCCATAAAATATGGAGGAAGTTCACCTATCGCTGTACCTGCACCCTGAAATTTATTGAATCAGCATTTACAAGTAAGTTTATTCAATTCCAATAGCCCAACAGGACTTTGAGGATAAGAATCAAGATTTAAAGAAGATTGGTTTCAGTCTATCTTTTTCATCTAAATCTCTGCCATGTGGAAATTCCCTTGTCTTTAACATTTGAACAGTATTAGATGCAAATTGCTCCCCCACCCCCACCCCAAGTAAATGACAACTAGCGAAGAAAATGACAGATTCGGAAATAAAACCTGCAAAAGTAACAAGTTAACACAATGCTATAGTAGCTACCCACTGAACTACTGGGTCTGACTTTTCCATTTTACAGACTTCTCACTAGGATAAATTTGGAAAAATTGGAGTAAAAATGAGGCATTTCTCAAAATGTTGGATTCTTCCTATACTTTACTATTGGGGCTTTCAAAAAGATTGGAGTCAGAATCAAAAAGATGGAGTTTAATTGGAGTTAACGAGAACTCTGTTTTATGTAAAAAATGATAATACATACCCACATAAAAGCTTCTAATCTCACTTTGCTGATAATGGTCCACATAGAGATATAATCACTCTCTTTGTCAGGACAAACTATCCTGAAATGTACATGATAATACTTCTACACATTCAAAAACACAGCTTTCTTTCAAAAGAAACAAAATTTTTCCTTGTGCAACATACATATACAGGAATTATTTTCTGGGGAGATTATATGAGAGATTTGCCCATCCTTTTGGCCAAAAATCTCATTGAAATTGGCTAAGAGTAGGAAAATCTTTCCAATTTAGGCTGATTTAGGCTGAATGAGCATTTTTTGGGGCCAGAATAACCCCTGCATATAAATCTATTCTTTTATGTGCTTACATATGCTCCTTAATAAGAGATCTGAGATCTAATAAGCATAAGAAAACTTGAGGTAGTGTTGATAATTCAAACCTAGACTTACAATGCCTAGATTGCCAAAATAAGTGCTAGTCTTGTCTAGAACACAGGTATTTTTTTTTTCAGAGCCATGAAGCGAGAAAAAAATGGTCTTCAGGGTTACAAACCAGGTCCAACACAAATCGGTCTGTGCAGCTACAGAAAATGGCTAGAAGCTTGAAATTTTGGATTTAGAAAGTACAGGAACTGAACTATCTGTGTAGGGAAATCAAAGGCGCTGATCAGCTTCGCAGTTACTGCGAAGCCGATCTGCGCCTTTGCTTTCTCAAAGGCAAAATCAGGTTTTCTCATGATGTGGCTCAGTTATAATTGATGAGCCTTTTGCATTTGATTAAAAGAGTTATGGGAAGAATATAAGTTCAATATGGCTTACTCTGTAGGGTATGGTGGTTCAGGAAAATCTACAGACATACACTCATATGCCGCTAATGTCACTGCCGCTATATGAGGACCCTAAAATGAAATGGAGGAGAGCATATCAATATGGCTTGTATCAATTTACTTGTTTTTAGGTAACGGTACATTATCTACAACATACACTCATAGTCATATGCCTCTAATACCACTGCCGCTATATGAGGACCCTGAAACAAGGTCAGCATTTACATACTGACTTAATTTGGACATATTTGTGTGAATTTTATATCGCAAATTTACTATTGCCAAATTATTTACTTAGCGAGTTCTTGAGCACTCATGCAGTCTATAAAGCTTACAGAAAGTTTTTAATAACAAGAACTTTGAGTTCGTGATGTGACAAATTCGCCAATATTAGTGAAAATTAAGTACAGCTCTTGCTAAGGACCATGCAAAGGGTGATATATCCATGGTAACAGAATTGGTCAATTTGTGTGCCATAGTGTAGCACTTATGACCAAACCTTGAGAGGTACAATATTTCTTTGATTGAATGTCAGTTACCATGGCAACCAACATTTTTCATTTTTAGCACATTTTTCATCATGAATGTGACTAAAATTCTGATTTTTCATCATTTTCATGAGCTAAGGGTTACAACCAAGGGAATCAAAATCAACTTTTGATTTAATTGAGTGATCAAGTCATATCAGGTTAATAATATGATGTATTAACAATTGAGAAAAGATTACCTTTGGCCCGAAAACTATGCTTTCATTGGGAGGGGGGTTACCTGAAATCCTGATTTTAGCTAAATCCCCGAAATCGGACAATTTCAACATATTTTTTCTACCATGATGGACCTACTGTAGGACAATGGTGCCTTTTATTCATAGCATGAACCATTTACTTAAACAAAAAAGCAAGAAACCCGTGTGTTTTTCTTTCTTTGCTTGGAAAAATATTAAGGTAGCGATGACCATTTTCAAAATTTGTAAATTTAGAGAAAATCTGCACATTTTGACATAATTTTTCCCTCATGATGGACCTAATGTAAGTCATTGATGCCTTTGATTCAACTAAATGATGCCTTTGCTTGAATATGATGGCAAAAAAACCTGTTTGTTTTTCTTTCTTTGCCTAAAAAATTATTAAGGTAGCGGTAACCATTTTTCAAAATCTTGTATATTTGGTAGAATCCGCATTATTTCAACATAACCTCTTTCTCATGATGGACCTACTATATGTAAATTATTCCTTTTATTCAATAAAATGATTCATATACTTGAATAAAAAAGCAAGAAACCCATGTGTCATTTTTGTTGGCCTGAAAAACTATTAAGGTAGCGGTTACCATTTTCAAAATCTGTAAATTTGGAGAAAATCTGCACATTTCAACATATTATTTCTCTCATGATGGACCTAATGCAAGTCAGTGATAGCTTTCATTCAAGTAGATAATGCCTCTGCCTGAGTATGATTGCAAGAAACCCGTGTGTTTTTTCTTTCTTTGCCTGAAAAAACATTAAGGTAGTGGAAACCAGTTTTCAAAATCGGTATATTTGGTAAAATCTACATATTTTAACATAACGTCTCTCTCATGATGGACCTACTGTATGTTAATTATACCTTTTATTCAATAAAATGATTCAAATACTTGAATAAAAAGGCAAGAAACCCATGCGTTTTTCATTTGTTGGCCTAAAAAACTATTAAGGTAGCGGTTACCATTTTCAAAATCTGTAATTCGGAGAAAATCTGCATATTTCAACATAATTTTTCTCTCACAATGGACCTATTGCAAGTCAATGATGTCTTTCATTCAACTAAATGATGCCTTTGCCTGAATATGATGGCAAGAAGCCTGTTTGGTTTTCTTCTTTGCCTGAAAAAAAATATTAAGGTAGCAGACCCAGTTTTCAAAATCTGTATATTTGGTAAAATTCGCATATTTCAAAATAACTTCTCTCCCATGATGGAACTACTGTATGTTAATTATTCCATTTATGCAATAAAATGATTCATATACTTGAATGAGAAGGCAAGAAACTCATGTGTTTTTCTTTCGTTGGCCTGAAAAACTATTAAGGTAGCGGTTACCGTTTTCAAAATCTGTAAATTCAGAAAAAATCGGCACACTGCAACATATTTTTTCTCTCCAGATGAAAAAAAAAATCGGCACACTGCAACATATCTTTTCTCAATGATGCCTTTCATTCAACTAACTGATGCCTTTGCCTGTATAATATGATGGCAAGAAACCTTAAAAAATGGTACAGCTATCTTAATATTTTAGTTCAGTTCAGGTAACTGAGTGGCCACCTATTGGGGAATAGCTGCTTACTAGGCTTACGATATGTTTTCTTGGTATAAGTACCTAAGTGTCATTTTTTTTCCCACCCTCGGTTTATGAAGTGGGAATTTCTTTCTGATTAAGCCATTTCCTGGTCATTGCCTACTTGTACCTTTTTACATACAATTTAAACAACTAATATAACAAACATATATATATATATAACTTTTTTTTCTTTATTTGTATACAATTCTTGGTATGGGTACCAGTATAAACTCCATCAGGAAAACATCTGCATGCAATGAAAAAACCCCTAACCCCCACTTTTATATACATGTAGTGAAACTGGGATATGCAGGCGTATACCTATTTTTCTTAGTTTTGCTCCAAAACATAGATTGTGGGTACACATTATAACCGCCCCGATGAGGCGGTTCTAACGTGTACCCACAATCTATGTTGAGGCGGTTCTAACGTGTACCCACAATCTATGTTGAGGCGGTTCTAACGTGTACCCACAATCTATGTTATGAGCAAAATTAAGAAAAATAGGTATACCCCTGCATACCCCAGTTTTCTTATTTTTGCTCCAAACCATAGATTGTGTACCCACAATCTATGGTGTACCCACAATATATGTTTTGAGCAAAAATAAGAATAATATCAAAATTTTTCAGCCAGGTGGTTCTAACGTGTACCCACAATCTATGTTTTGAGCAAAAATATGAAAATTAGGTATACCCATGGCGTTCACATGTCTTATTGTTTTGGACCCCGAGATGCCTTTCACTCTGCCTTAGATGAAAGGTATCTCGGGTACAGATGGTGCAAATTACAAAGTAATAAAATAATTAACTCCCCCAGTGCTACTGGGGTTACAGTATAGACACCGCGAAGGTTCGATATTCCCTGTCCCCGCGCGATGCGGGGAATAGGCGGGAAAGGATTAAAATTCACGTAAAATCCACGCAAAGTTCATGCGAAATCCGCGCGAGTTTTTCGCAGCTCCCCTGCATCGGTAAAATCCGCGCGGGGAATTTCCACACATGAAGCGTGAAGCACGGGGAATTTCCTCGCATGAATTAAGCGTGTGGCGTGTACTGTATTTAGGATCGGTCAAAGTGAGATACGTGTATTTAGGATCGGTCAAAGTGAGATACGTGTTAACGGTAAAGTGCAATACAAATGACAAAGTATAGAGTATTTCATGGATGCGCCCCTCATCACTGTTTTCTTTGCCACTGCTAGATAAGACTGAATTTTCTTGCCTTGATGTTTCCCAAATAGACAAAGTGTTTACACAGGTGCAAGTCCTTAATATTCTGGGATTCTTGCGAATACAACGCTACGTCTGACTGAACGACGCCAGGAAGGCTTTGTAAACATCGTAGTTTATCAGTGAAGGTCACCGACGATGTCGACGTCCGGTGGAAAATTAGGATATTTGTGGTGTTTTGAAAGAAAAAAAAAACGTTGCTGCAGAATGAGAATAGTGAAGATGCATATCGTCGTATATACGGGCCTGAATAATGTTTTATGGTTTCGCTACGCGTCACCATAAAACGAATTTTCGGCCGCTATTATATCCGACGATCTGTGCTTCGTAGCATAGAATATGTAGACATGTAGAATATGATCGGGCCTGCACTAGTCAGCACCACGAGTAGCACGTGTATTGCTACATGCACATGCTTTTGCAATCCTTGCTACATGTATGTATTGCAACATCGGCTGTTTTATTTAGACTTACTTCACGTGCTACTTTGTGTAAACTTGTTGCCATGCGAACTACAGTGCATGGCCAATAACATATTCTACTTACTACCCATATACATGTGCACGTGTACATTCTTATTCACTGAGTGCTGCTATTTTGCATGGAATATTGCATATGCTTTCTCTTAAATCAAAGATCGCAGATTAAAGCTTGAAGTCCTTTGCTTGACAATCACCTGAGAAATGAGCAAATTTAGTGTAACCCATATCTTTCTACAACAAATTTGGCCATCTACTGTATGCCTCTCAGATAGCAGAAATCCCCTTTAACAAAGTTCGTTTATAAAGACGTTGCATAACGGAAACTTGCCCATGTAATTTACAGATTTTTTCAGCTGTAAAAATTAGAAAAAAAAAAAAATTGGAAAATATTTTGGGACTTTTTTTTGTCAAGTTGTTCAAAACATAGATTGTGGGTACACGTTAGAACCGCCTCGGCGGTTCTATGCCGAGCCGGTTCTAACGAGTACCCACAACCTATGTTTTGGATCAAAAATAAGAAAAATAGGTATACCCCTGTAGACCCCAGTTTTTGCTATATATAAAAGTGGGGTTCAAAGGGGTATACATTACACGGTTTTCGTGATGGTATACAATACACGGTTTTCGTGATGGTATACAAGACAGGATACTCCCGTCGGCATTCCACGATCAGCTGGGGATAATTCTCAAAAATGGAGACATTCTCTCGATCGGGAGACACTGCCATAGAGTCTAATGTATTTTGATCAATTTATACATCATGTGTTAAAATTTTGTCCCCCGATTGGGAGACAGGAAATGACCTAAATAAAAAGTTTCAGATTAAAGCTCATGCCTTCTGATTGAAAATTTATCGTAAAAGTAACCATGCTTAACAATAAAATCACGAAGAAAATAAACGATTCTTCCAAGTCTTTAATCTAGTGACTATACCAGGGTCTGTCCCATATCTCTGTACTAATCGCAACGGTGAATTTCTTTGATGCAACGGATTAAATTTAGGTCTTGATGGACTGGTGTCTTCCCAACTTGTTTAGTCCAGTAAAACTAGTTTACGCCCGCCAGTAATTTACATTACTGATTGTTCCAAGGCGATACTTCAGTGCAGGTTCTTATTGTTTTACGTTTTGGTGTTGAATTTTTGTGTTGTTTGCACCTTTTGTACGTTTACATATGAGCCGCCTCGTGGGAAAACCAACAACGTGGTTTCCGAACAGGTGTGACACAAACCGTCCTGTACAGCTACAGAAGCAGGCTAGAAGCTTGAAATTTTGGAGTTAAGTAGAGGACGAATTTTACTATTCGAGTAGCAAAAACAAAGGCGCTGATCAGCTTCGCTTCGCGGTTACCGCGAAGCTGATCTGTGCCTTTGTTTTCGCCTATGCAGATTGTTGGTTTTCCCATGGGGCGGCTCATATTTTAGTTAAATTTGGGTAACATGCTCACTCAACTTAGTACGATATGTTTTCTTTTTATAAGTAACAGATTGTTATTCTAGGTTTTCCATCCTCAGGTTTTAGAGTGGGAATTTCTTTCTGATTGTGCCATTTCCTGATCATTGCCTACCTTTACCATTATTTCGCAGATCTAAATATGTGAATTGCATGTAGAGATACTTGTTTGATTGGGATGAACCATTTCGAAATGTTCTTTTTTGGAGACATGTCGTCGTACTAAAATTGTCAGAAATAAAAATTAAAACTGAGATCCTTTAAGAGCAGTGAACGCATTAATGAGAAAGATGATGGGCCACACCGCGGTTTCGACTATTAAATCCTGCTTTACGAAGACGATGACAAAATGTTTGAACGTATATATGACGACAACACCCGCCTGGTGCGCCTGTTTGGATTTTTAACATTTTTAAACCATGTGTTGGCCACACAATGTTTGTTTGTATTTAAATTTGCGACCCCGGTGGCCGAGCGGTTAGGAGCGCTGTTTCTTAATCTCTCGATCATCTCACCGCTGGGTTCGAGCCTCGCACTGGCCACATGTGAGACAAGACAAGTTCTGCTTATGGGTGTGCCAGGTGTTTTTTTCTCGGGGTCCTCCCGTTTACGCCAACCTACTGATTGGCCCGTCTCATATGAGCTGAAATAATTTTGAAAGGGGCGTAAAACTGAATTCCAAATATATTTAAAAAAAAAATCTTTATTTGAACCGCGACGCGAGAAAACCGGGATTTCCGACCAGGTCCGACACAAACCGGTCTGTGAAGTCACTGAGGATGTTTAAAAGATTGATATTCCGGATGTAAGAAGAAGAATTGTACTATCCGTTTAGCGAAAACAAAGACGCTGATCAGCTGTGCACTGTGCTGATTACTGCACAGCTGATCTGCGCCTTTTGTTTTCGCATGGGCAAAAATCCGGAGTTTCTCATGACGCGGCTCATTTCTAAAGCCACAGTAATTTAAACGCCACCATGCTACTAAAAGGGTAATGGGCAACCAATAGTGATGCTCCGAATGCTACAACTTCTGTTTATTCTGCCTGCTTCTCTGTTGCGCTCGTTGTCTTTGGTCGTGATGCTGTTTGGATCCTAAGCATGTAATGTTCTTAAGGTAAGATTAAACACCTGAAATAATAAAAGAAAATCACTATGGTGGCATATAGGTGCCATCCTCATAATAAGTTAGTATCACGTTAATTTAAGTTTCTAAGTCGACTTATATATAACGTGTTGGTGCGATACTATCTAGTCTTCCGGTAAATAAAATTGTATCTGCTATTTGACATGATTCCGCTCTTAAGTGCCATTTTGTTAACGAGATAGTAACTCGTTAGCTCTAGTTTTATGTCGACTTAGGATGACAGTAACGAGATAGTAACTCGTTAGCTCTAGTTTTATGTCGACTTAGGATGACAGGAAGTCAAGATTGTATAAGAACCATTCATCCTAAGTCGACATAAAAGCTAGAGCTAACAAGTCACTATCTCATTAACGAGATGGCGCTTAAGAGCGGAATAATGTCCAATAGCAGATAAAATTTTATTTACCGGAAGACTAGATAGTATCGCACCAACACGTTATAAGTCGACTTAAAAACTAAAATTAACGTGATACTAACTCGTTATGTGGATGGCACCTATATGCCACCATAAATCACTGAAATTATACTATGATACTTATTAGCAATTTTTAATCTCACATTTTTAATTGATTTCCAAATTGCAAAGTGGTATGAAGATGAACTGAAACAAACGCTTTAACTCATTTAGGAGCCGCAGTGTCGAACGCTATCTTTTTCTGACGCAAATGCCCTAACGTAACTAAAATGAAAACCTACATTTTTATAATGTGCTAACAGCAAAATTACAACACCAAGACATAAAACAATAAGAACCACCACAGATGCATCGCCTTGGAACGATCAGTAATATAAATTACGTTACATCGTCTAACGGTGATTGATGGGATAGCTGACGTCACCGGTCCCGATAGCGTAATGGTTAGAGCATCCGCTTCGGGAACGGGAGGTCTTGGGTACCAGTGGCTACCTTGCTTGGCGCTCAGCATTCACACATGGCAAACACTAGCTTCTCTTTAAGCCTTACTCGGGGTAAGAAGGAGGTGCGCAGATAAGTCAACGGCGGAACACTATATACATGTACATGCGAACATGGCGCAAAGTAACGTCACGCTTATTCGCATCATATCTTGCATCATAATTAAAATCCACGCAAGATTGTGGAGACAGAATGTCACCTTGACGTTGCGTCACAAACTTTATATACATGAACTTGTGCATGCATTTGGGTCTATGATCTCGGTTATCCTTTGCAGTGAGTTTTTTTTTTTTTTTTTTTTTTTTTTTTTTTTTTTTTTTTTTTTTTTTTTTTTTTGTTGTTGTTGTTGCTGCTGCTGCTGCTGCGGCTGCTGTGAGGGGAATTCTGCAAGTTGTTGTTGTTGCTGCAAAAGCACAGACTTACGTTTGACTTTCGATCTCTCCATTGATCTTCTGTGATTGTACAATCTTGTGTAATTGATTTCGTCCACGACTACGGTCAACAGCTTAACAGACTGTATTTTATACATGAATATATGAAGCAATGTGTGGTGATAAAGATACGGTAGGATTGAGCGACCAGGAGCTGGGGCAATGAGAACCCATGTTGCGAAAAACACAAATCAGACAATTAGTTACTGATACTCAAAGGAGATATCGTAATACGAGATAGCAACTATTTCCATAAAGGAGGTCTAGCATTTACATGAACTTAACTAAATATAGGAACACGCACACAAAAGACACAAACAGCACAAAAATATCGACACCGAAACATAAAACAAGTAGACCCACAACTTGAACTTGAAATGGTGAGAAATAGAAAGCTAGGGCGGGAGGAACCGGTTACGAAATTCCAACCTTGTCCTCAGGTTCTAAAGTGAATGAAACATTTAGTATATTGTTCAGATCTCTACGATCTCGACGACATGCATGCTTTTATGACACCGGTTGTCGTCCCAGTTTCGATCGTCGTAGTTGAAGTCCACTGGATGTAGAATCACAGCATCACCGCGGGGCTAGATGCCTCATAGTCCTGAAAGAAAAAAAGATTTTTTTTCCAATAATTTATGACAATTTTGACAAAGTCAATTATCAACCTAGTCGACGCATGGTAGTGGTTATGTTTGGCCGTCCATGCATATGTTGCTTGCTTGAAAAGTGCTTCGATCATTGTGTTCGTTCATTCCAAGGACCACCGATATGAACATACTTCTTTTTAATTGGATGCTAAACAACGGACAACTCTGTGAAATTTCAAGTTGTGTTTGACGACGGTGGCTCTACCATGCATGTATCTTTTACTATTTTTTTCATTTGATTCAGTTTAGAAAAACCCGATATCTTTGGGATATCATGTAATTTTCATCCCCCAAACAGTACACGAATGATAATATTTCTACGGACGCACCTGCTAAGATTGCTTTCCTCATGCACAAAACGTGAACAGATTCAGTGATGATCAAAGTAAGCCACGCCGGCATAATTTTTGACCACTGACCATGCGCGATGTAGATAGTTCTGCACACTATGTGTTTACTTCTTAGTCTACATGTACATGTACTTCTTAACATCGATTTAGATCAGTTTTCGGAGAACAAGTGATAACTTCTTAATCATAATCATTCTACATGTAAGTAAGCTTTGTAGAACATGGACAATGGTCAAGAAACGTTGGGGAAATATTGTACACTCACGTGGGTTCCAAAAGAGCTTGACACAGCCTCAGCTCAGCGACAGTGGAAAAGCAATAACATGCATGAAATTATATACGTTTGTCCCAGTTTACAAAGGAGGTCGTAGTGACAAGATGAAAACGTTTGCATGTGTCTTCATTAAAGTCGTAATTTAACACAGCATGTACATGAGTGGGTACACAGCAAATTCCTCTCCTTTTAGCATTGTTTAGCGGAAGATGTGATGTTCACTGCATCAAAATAGGGATCCGGCAAACATGATTTTTCCCTCATTAAAATTTGCGTAGCCCTCGGTTTTCGACACTCCCAGGTTGACCTTGCGAATGTTAGTAAGTGACAAAGTCATTTTTGATCGCTATTATTGCATTAATTCTGCACAAAACGAAATAAATAATGGTGAGCTATATTTTACAGTATTGTCACATTATCAAATGCGCAAAACCTTTCATTCTTATGCTCGTTCCGGGTGGACTTAGGTTACTCATTAGTAGCACGTGTTTTGCGTGGCGCCCGGTAACAGCACGTGTGCACGCAAATTGTCACATAATACACAGCTTTTTTTAATACGCCTGTTAATATAGTATAGATAGATAGATATATTTCGAATCTTAACAATTTGACTTCCGACCGTACTCGTACATACAACAACAATTTACGTACGCACACCACTGGACATGTTATGATTTTCCAACAAACATGTACGTCGTCTGTAACGTTTAACCGCAATGCTGACCTATCACAATCGATGTTACTCAGGACTTCGATGTTCCGACGTTATGTCGCAGGATTATACATGTATCTTGACTATATTCCATAAGGACGATGTCACGACATGAACATTCAACTAATCTAAGGAACCAAACGACCAACGAGTTATGAGGGACACATGGAAATACACTTGCTTCAAGTTTTTTAAACTATATTCAGAAGTTTATAGACCTGTCACTTTGACTTTTCATGCAACACATCATTTTGTCAAAACAGACTTCAAGTTCCATGTAATTTTCGTGCCATCCACGCGTGAACTTTTCCCGCCACACGTGAAATTTCCCCGCCACGCGCGAGCCTAGCGTGGAAAAGTCCCGCGACTGGCAACAAAATTTCTCGCAAAATTCATGCGAAATTCACGGAAAATCCGCGCGAGTTTTTTGTTTTTCTTGCGTGGAAAATGTTCAAAATCCACGCGAGACGCGAGTATTATAGAACTATCGCGCCGTGTGTACTGTATTATGCAAATTTTGCTATGGTTATCTTGTGATTAATTATCTGTTGATAATTGATATATCTATATAAAAATAAGAATATTTAATTCTGCATTTTAGACGAAAACAGAGTAAGAAATCATAAGTATCAGAATCTTTTGAATTAAATTGCATTTTCAATCCGTTTTCTACATGAAATATTAACGATTTTGCATATTGATGAAAATATTTTTTTATCTTACATGATCAGCTAATTACACACCCCCTGCAGTGAGCTGCGGCATCAACAGCACTTTATTGCCCAGTTTTATAATTGAAACCATATGCCAACTTCATGGTTCAGGAAAGAAAAAATGCACAGAAATTTTATAAGAGATGTGTACGCTATGTCTGGATACCCGGGCCAGTTTTCTTATTTTTGCTCCAAAACATAGATTGTGGGTATTGTGTACCCACAATCTATGTTTAGAGCAAATATAAGAAAAATATCAAAATTTTTCAGCCAGGCAGTTCTAACATGTACCCACAATCTATTTTTAGAGCAAAAAAATAAGAAAAATATCAAAATTTTTCAGCTGAAAATTTCCAATTATTAGAGCTCCAAAAATCTCTGTACATTGCAAGTTTTTGTAATGGTTCCAAAATCTACATAAGGAAAACTTGCCCATGCACTATATAATTTTTTTTTTCAGCTGTAAAAATTGAAAATTTCTTTGGAAAAAAATATGATGTTTCTAATATTTTTGTTCGAAACATTGATTGTGGGTACAGATTAGAACAGCCTTGCGGAGGTGGTTCTAACAAGTACCTGCAATTTATCTTTTGGATCAAAAATAAGAAAAAATGTATACTATACCCATATGTAACCCAAATTTATCGCATAAATGTAGGGTATAAGAGGGCAGGCATTACATGTACATGTTTTCCTGATGAATCCTTGGCTTCAATGAATTTGAAAAGCTCCTCTAAAGTAACTGTAAGTATAAGAAGGTGTTTTCATATCTTTTTTTTTATTTCATTTATTTTTTTTTTTTGTATGTCACCTTAGGTTTTGTTGTTACAAAGAGAAACTGTAAGTTTTTTAAGTCATAACTAAATTCTTCTTCCTAATAAATCTATAGAATCGGCTATAGCGAGATCTTTAATTTCACTTTTAGGGGAGTCTGTTTAATAGTACCGGTACTTAAACCATCACATCGAATTGAACATTTTATGATTAATTTTCAAGTTCATGCCTTATTCCAAAGGCGGGTTCTCAACTGTCTTTCAAACTTGTCCCATACTTTGCAGCTTGAACCTTGCCGGTTGACTTCATCATAGTATTTTCACCTCTAAAATCAAGCCATTTAATGTGAAAACATCATCGACATGCTTTTTCGTTAATGTTGTCTGTGAAACAAAGAATTCTTCCTGAGAGGTTGTCACAGTATTCAAGTAGTTGTAACACTTTACCTATCCCATCTAATCACTTATCCCCACAGCAGTAATTTTTGACAGTTTATTTTCTCCACTTAAACTGTGTGCTGAACAGGGTTGGGGAGGGTACGATAGGTAGCTGGTTCTAATGTGATCATGTTTTCTTACGCCATATTGTGTCCACAGTCGTGAATAGGGTAGCTGACTGCTGCATAGTTGACTTACAGAAAAATGAGTTCTGTCAATTACTCAATCTGTTTGTAGCCTTTAATCTGAAAAAATAAAATAACAATAATAACAATAATGACTGTGAATAAGTGACAACAGAAATTAGCATAATATCTGAATCTGAATGGTTTACTGGTAACACACCAAATTGACAATAATTTACCAGGGGGTGTGCCAGGAGGGAAATCAGCCCCTGGCTCTACAAGAGAATATGACAAAATGATCGCTTATTTATGGTTTATCTACCTTCAAATACGACAAAGTTAACCTTGATTTTCAGGTAAATTTTGTAACTTCAGAAATTGTTTGCTTGTTTACAGATGCAAAGTTCTGTTATAACGTTTATAGCTGCAACTGCATTTTAGCTTCAATACTTAGTTAAAGTGTGTCATTTTTACAGAAACATCCAGGGTGTGCGCTTATTGGAGCATGTGCGCTAATTCTAACAAATATGGTATTTTTTATGAACTATTATCACCGTGTCCATTCGAAACGCATGAAAAGAGGTCGTAACGCATGATCGGCGGCATTTTCACGTATGATTGCGGTAGTTTCCTTCGGATTCGCCGCCATTTTTGGAGGAAACTTTAGCGGTAAGTTTTTACAAACTTTTATTTGAATTATTTAAATAGACCTTTCCATCGAACGATCTAGCCTATCCGGATCTACATACATGCCTCTAATTGCCGAGTGTTCTACTGATGCATAGGCTTCGATAGGACTCGCAAACATTCGAGGAGATTATTGTTTTGCAAGTTCGGCCATACACGAAAATAACATTCGCCCAAAAACGTTTCGTACTTTTCTCATTTTCTTCAAATTTTTGACTAACTGTTGGATGATTTTGCTTTTTGACATCACACTTTAACTTAAGAAGCCAATTTCTCCTGATTTTTTTCCCGAACAACCACGGGTTAAAACAAAATACGTCAAAATTAAAGTAACGCACGATAATACGGCAACCTGGTCTTTCGAACTTTGCAAGTATTTACAATGAATAACATATTTTAAGGGGTAAAAGCAAGCCAAACGCTCATTTGTCTCCAGTTTACACGTTTGGTGCTCGTCAATTGTACAAAGCTGAATCCTTGCTGTAAAACAGTAATTTGCTGACCATGTTGCTCGGTAGCTCTGTTGGCATAGCTATCAAAGAAGCAGAAGAAGAATGTGGCCCGACCAGGGCACGAACCAAGGGTCTCTCTCTTACCGTTTGAGCATATAGTTAGTCCATTACTTTGAGACTGTCAGTAATAAATTAGAGAGAGATTAAATCAAATATATGGACAAACCTCCTCCCTTTCTACAATTTATCTATATTCTGATGTTGACCGAGTCATATAAATTACTGGAATGACCCCGAGTGGGTACTCTGACATTTTCGCCATCTCTATACATAGGCATGGCCTATTTTTTTTTTTGAGTCAACATTTCGAATTTCGGTATTTTTGGGGTTTTCAGAAAAAATGGCTATCTTGGGGGTAGGGAGATTTAAATGGATACTTTGTTGCCCATTGTTTATTTCTTTTTTTTTTTTTTGGGGGGGGGGGGGTTGTTTAATGTCAAATTTAAGTTGTTTTTCATTGTTTTTTCTGCAATTTCAAATATCTTTTTGAAAAGGTTAAGATTTCATTAATTGGGGGTGGGGGGGGGGGGGGGGATAGCCCGTCATACCCGCTATTTTAAGGTTGTACAGAGCAAGGTAGGTGCTGGAATCCAGCAACCCTCAGATTAGCCCCCGGGGGAATTACCTCTTATTCTCTGATTTCCTGTGCTGAAATGTCAAACGACTGTGTGTCCAACTTTTCATCTCTTGTGAGAGACTAATTTTTCCCAGGCGCACATCCCCTATTGAGGTATTGTCTCGGGGGTGGGGGAGGGGGTACTCTGAGATTTTGCCTATAAAGAGGTTCGGTCCCACCATCTACTCTGTAACCCAAAAGTCAAACATATCGGATACGACGGAGCACCTAAAAAAATATAAATAATTTTGACCATACCCTAGAAAAATACCAAATTGCTGAAAATACCCCACTAAAATAACCCCTTTTGACATTAAACAGCCCCCCAAATAAATTTTTGTGAGAACCCCAAAATATCCGCAAAAGTGTCCCTACCAAAAAAAAAAAATTTTTTCTGACCCCCCGACACACACACACACACACACACACACACACACACACACACACACACACACACACACGAAGTACCCCCCCCCCCCCCTATAATACACCATCCTGGCTGCGTGAAAGAAACATTGAAACAAATCTGAAACTGTTTTATTATTTGGGCATAAATAGAATACAGTATTCACAACTTGTGGTTAAACGACCACCGACTTCTGGTCATCTTGATTGGACCATGCAATTGCAGTAGGCCATACGCGCATGCCGAGAGATCTGCCCGAGCCTTTCCTGATCTTTGACTATTCTGCTATTGATGATGGTTGACACATGATCATACACTTAGATAGCGATGTGAGATTGCGAGCATCTCTTGGAAAAGCTTAACTTTTGTTGAATATACATTGTGCAAAGATGATTGAGCGTATATGCGGCGTGACTATTTATGCAATGCACTCTAGACCAGGGGTCCATAACCAACTCGCACATGCACCTGACACATGAACACACTATGTTAATATGACCTATGTTTATCTCATCAAGATTGACACAGAGATTGACGAAAAAGAGGACAAACAAAATTTACGCGCATGTCTCTTACAAAGATTGGCTTTTGTTCTATTGGCTACCGACCTCAGACCTTGCTGCCCTCATAGTCCAGAAGCACATGATACGGTATTTTATTTAAGATTAAACTATGGAATGTTAATTAATGTTAAAATAAATAAGACGTCGCACAGAGTCAACATTCATAAATTGTTGAAGCCCTTTTATATGCTTTTTATGGACAAGGGATGGAATGCAACTTCAGTAAGATATTACACCTTGAAAAAAAGTAACCTGGACCTTACTTCAAACTACAACGGGACTTGACAACAAATGAGCATTTGGCTTGCTTTTGCCCCTTAAAATATGTTATTCATTGTAAATACTTGCAAAGTTCGAAAGACCAGGTTGCCGTATTATCGTGCGTTACTTTAATTTTGACGTATTTTGTTTTAACCCGTGGTTGTTCGGGAAAAAAATCAGGAGAAATTGGCTTCTTAAGTTAAAGTGTGATGTCAAAAAGCAAAATCATCCAACAGTTAGTCAAAACTTTGAAGAAAATGAGAAAAGTACGAAACGTTTTTGGGCGAATGTTATTTTCGTGTATGGCCGAACTTGCAAAACAATAATCTCCTCGAATGTTTGCGAGTCCTATCGAAGCCTATGCATCAGTAGAACACTCGGCAATTAGAGGCATGTATGTAGATCCGGATAGGCTAGATCGTTCGTTGGAAAGGTCTATTTAAATAATTCAAATAAAAGTTTGTAAAAACTTACCGCTAAAGTTTCCTCCAAAAATGGCGGCGAATCCGAAGGAAACTACCGCAATCATACGTGAAAATGCCGCCGATCATGCGTTACGACCTCTTTTCATGCGTTTCGAATGGACACGGTGTATTATCTACCAGTACTATTCCGATAAAATATAAGCCAGTGTCAGTGGGGATCAAATAAAATGAAACCATGATCCATAGTCTGACCTAACCAGTATTCCACCATCCCAGCCACTGCCCTCCAATGATTATTTTTGCAGTCGTCAACTGAGATATTAAGAAAAGGAAAATACTTCTTCTTAGTGGTATTGTATTAGAGGGGACTGGAGCATATGGTATAGTGTCGGACTCTAGTCCCAGAGGACCCAGGTTTTATCCGCAGCCGGGTCGCCTTTTGTTGTGACCTTGTGACAATTCCACAACTTCTGAGGTAATGATCAGAAATTGATCGACTCAGTAGCAGCACACAGTAAAAACCAGTAAAAACACACACACACACACACACACACAAAAAAAAAAAAAAAAAAAAAAAAAAAAAACAGGCGAGGAAGGGGGAGTATCAATATGGCTGTCGCTACATGGCAGAGCATCATCAAAATGACCCCACTATTGCTTGGGGCATGAGGTGGGTAGTGGGTGCATCATGACCAGATGACAAATCACAATTAACTAAAATTACCTGTTGTGTAGCAATGTTTTGTACTTTTGACAGCCCATGCTCCACGTTGTAGCAACTTTCACACATTTATTCAGTCTGGTCTAGCTTCTACTTCTAGCATCGTTTTGCCCCTTGCCCTTGGTCGGAAAGTTTGACTGTCTTGCATTTTCCTCGTGACAAACATGCAAAATACTGCATGAAAATGAATACTCCGCATCCTTGACACAGTTTATGTCATGCTGAACATAAATATTTTACAAATCTACACAATGGTTTCTTCATTTATACACACAAAAATAATTATGAACTGAAATTGTAACAATCTTGCTCAGTTTTATCACTTGTCAATGGAAAGTCCGGGAAAATATGTCACTCGGGGAGCCTCATTATTCGCAAAAGACTTCAGATTAATAAATTCAATTTTCAATAATTCCAACTTCACTAATTTCCTACATTCTGATTGGTTGTTTATAAGACTTTATACTTCGATAAAAGCAATGTGTAAGAATACTTGGTTTTCACCTTAAAAACGGCGCGACGTTACGTGATTACGTGACGTTTCCTCGAGGAAACGTTGACGTCACCAAATCTAAACGTCATAAAAACAATGGATGAACGCGTTTTGAAGTCGCCGAAATGAATATTTGGAATTTTTAATAAACATGGACGCTTTTTCTTTTAATACAACATCGTAAGGTAAGCGTTTTTATCTTCTTGTTGTGTGTTGAAATTTGACGTTTGAATTTCTAATGTTCCGAGCCCCAGTTCAAAATCAACATGTCTTTCTATCGGCCCAGACGGCGACATTTCCTCCCAAAAGAACAATTTTGAATGAAGGGGAGATGTTTTAAAGCTCCCGCTTTTACAGCTTGCCTTTAGGAAGCCAGTTATAGCTTCTATTAATTGCGAGAAGTGAGTTCTGTGCCTTGAACATTTTCAAGATGGCTGCCTCATGAAGATCCGTTTTGCTCTATTTTCCTTCCGCTGGCTATAAAAAATGAAATCAATGTAAATAAATGCAGTGTAATGGGACAAAGTTGGAATTATAAGGAATGAATTATTATTTTTGTTGATTTTATCGATGTGTAAACTCAGGCGAATCACTCACAAACTTTTTCATAAAGCCCTTCGGGCTTTATTTAGTTTGTGAGTGAATCGCCTGAGTTTACACATCGATAAAATCAACAAAAATAAAATTCATTCCTATAATAAAATAAATATAGATATGAATAAATTATTGCAGGATATATTAATTAATTAAAATATGTTTGTTTTTTGATTTTTTACACAAGTTACAATTAACAAAACCAAATAAAAATAAAGTCCTTGAATAAATGCACTGGTATCTCCCTTCTAAAAATCTATAAACAAGGGAAGTAACTCAATTTTACCCATAGCTACACTATATATTGCCTTTTTACCATAAACTATCTAAAAAACACACGGGTTTGATTACAGAAATGAAATCCCGTCATCTTTTTTTAGCCTTTTAACCAAAATCTGCTCATAAAACAGGTCCATCATGAGAGAAAACAACACTTCAAAATTTACAATGGAAGTCTATGGGAAAATCCCCCCAAAGGGTGTTTTTAAAACTGGCTACAACATTCATATAAAATATATTTTATCAGAAAAAAGGGTCAACTGCCTTGTTTTAGGACCTAATCTACTGGAAAAACTGAAAATTGTTTATTTTTTTGATAGGCGATGTATCACCATTTGCAGGTTTTGCATGGTTTTAAGCAAGAGCTGTACTTAAGTTCTCGCAAACATTTTCGAATTTACAGAGTAAGTTCAGGAATTTTTCATTAATGTCCTACTCAAGGTAGTTAATTATATGCTGGATGATACTGCTGATAACATAAACTCAAAATTTTATACTACATGTAGGTAGGAATTATCTCTGAGTATCCTTATTTTCCTTTCACATACTGGAAACATAAGTTTGTATGTACAGACACATATGTACAGTACCTAAATAGTTGATTTTTTTTTTCTTAATCATAAAATCATTCTTTATAATGTTCATGCACTTACCAAATATAAAAGGAATGTATGAAGGCCAGTACCTAGTCCAACTGAGGATAATATACCCAAGCCTACCCAGTAAGCACACCAAAGAAAATATTTCTCCATTGATACAACAGTCTGTCAAAGGGAACAAAAACAATACATGTAAATGTATAAATATCATTTGGTCTTGTATTATTGTTGAAAAAGCTTTAAATAATGCTTTTGTGTCAGATCATGTCTGACACATTTTAGAAAAGTTTTCTCATGAAACAAATCGTTGGCTCGTTGACAAAACCTCGTAACTGCACTTTTTTCAAAAAATCCTTTTTTTCACATGGCCCGATTCAAAACATTCAAATTCAGCTTGTTACAAAGCCTTGTAGGTTATGTCCAATGGGAAGTTAGTTTTTCGATGACCTTACAAAACCTCGTAACTACAAATGGTAAACGGACTTGAAAAAAGGTGACAAAACCTCGTATATGCGATTTCAAAAAATTTAAATACAAGAAAATCTTTATCTTTTAGATATGCAAAAGTTGCATATGTATGATTTCTCATAAATGCATTCTTTAATTCATCATAAGAATCTGCTTCTAGCTTTCATTTATCAAGTTTTGTATATACGACAATTTGTAAACATGCACAATTATATATCATTTATATACAAGTTTTAGTTTTTTGCTTCTGAAAAATTTGTTGTTGTTGTTTTTTTTTTTTTTGCAGTTACGAGGTTTTGTCAACGAGCCAACGAAATACTATGGGACCCATTGAGCAATGACCCAATGACTAGTCTGATCAATAGGTAACAGATGAAATCAGTTTTTAGCAAGAGTAATGGTAAACGAGACTTCGTTTGAGAAAACCAACAATTTGGGGTTCCAACCAGGTCCGACACAAACTGGCCTGTACACAAAAGCAAGCTAGAAGCTTGAAATTTTGGATTTAGGAAGAAGAGGGACTGTACTATCCGTGTAGTGAAAACAAAAGTGCTGATCAGCTGTGCAATTACTGCACAGCTGATCTGCGCCTTTGGTTTCGCATATACAGATTGTTGGTTTTCTGATGCGACAGCTCAATTTTTAGCAAGAGTAATGATAATTATAAGTGTATAATGAACTTACAGATTGATGAGATCCCTCAACATGATAAAGTGTCACTAAAATAACTGATATAACTAAACACAGGAGCACTGTCTTTTTTCTGTTATATAATCTGAAAGAAGAGGTAAAATCAAGCCATTATCAATAACTTTGGCCATGTACAGTAGGTTCATTATCAGATGATGATGAGGATGCCATATACATGTACCTGATTCAACAAAGCTTTCATTCTAATTGACATTTGGGTAGATCATCTCTTTTCTCCCTTTTAATATCAAGCCATTTACCATTTCTGTAGCTGTACAGCATTGCTTGACATGTTGATCTTGTTTTCAGGTTTTCATATGATATGAGGCCTAATATATATGCACACAGACTTGATTTCATAAAGTGGCTGAATATACGCTTTTGTTGTTGAATGTCCATTTTGGGAACTTTTTGTATGCTAATTCCCATTTAGCATTTAATGAAATTTCAAATAAATGTACGAACCTCTCACATAAGGAATACAAAAGAATTGCAGATTCTGCTAGGAAATATCTCAAAGTGGTAAATGGGGCTCGCCAAAGCACAATTTTCTCTCTTTCTCTCCTCTCCATTTCTTTAATGCTGTCTTCTCTGCTACTAGTTTTATCCTCTCCGCCTTTGACTTTACCATTAGACTGCTCAAGGGAGGGAACTGGATCTGGAACTTTTCTCTGTGTGATTACTGTTCCTGGCGTCTTGGAATTTTTCCCTGCCTTCATAGCTTTCTTTTGAGCATCCAGGAGTCTGTCAATCTAAGTGAACAAAGGATCAGAAAATGATTCTTACGTTTCTTACGGCGTTATTATACATCTAATTAGGCCCTGCAACCTCTGTTGATGCGTTTGGATGTCTTTGCCAATGTCTTGTCGATAATATCAGGAATAAAAAGCTTGGAGCCCTATCACAGCATTACAGTCTAAAAATACTTCAGTAAGTACTGTAAATAATGTTGAATCAATCAACAGAAAAAGACTATTAAACAATAAACATTATAACATGTTATAACATAATTTTCGTACACACTGAATTTCTTAAATCCAAAAATATTTTACTCAATGGACAACTGTATGTGAAGTTTTATTCATCTAAATTTGCAATTATATTTCAAAATATAATACATGTTTATATAAACATTTCAATATGGAAAAATGAATTTGCATGTCAAGTATGCAAATATTTATAGCTAATGGCATGCTTTTATTGTGACAGATGGCTCTTAATATTTATTACCATGGACCAAAATTATAAGGCTTCAGTGAAATATATGTTGGTTTATGTTTTATTCCAAAACAAAATAAGGATATTGGATGTAAGTTAAGAAAAGCATTCACACCCACCCCATCTTGTGTGGTATAAAAAGCTAAAAACAAGAGGACCAATGGTCCTGTAAACGCTCACCTGAGAACTGGGATATGCAACCTAAGCTGACCTTGCCGTAAAATAGGTCAAGGCCATCCCAGGGTCATGATTTATACAAACTTTGTAGAGCTGTATTCATTGATGCTTCAGGCCAAGTTTCAAAGGCCTTCTGGTTCTGAAGAAGAAGATTTATAATGGCTTTTGCTATTAATAGCCATGGCAGACATCTTGGTCATGTGACCTTGACCATTTATATAACCTTCATTCTCCCTTCCTAAGAATACTCAACAAGATGTTTGGCTAATCAAAGCCAAACGGTTTCAGAGAAAAAGATCTTTGAATATTATGGTAATATACATGTATATTGTCCCGGGTGGGGGCAGACCTGCCCCTGTGGGTCCTTTTTTCAGAATCATACCTATTCAGTCCATTTGCCCATTTCCATAAAGTTTTTCCTGTCAAAATGACATTTTGACAATTTTCCCCTTTCAAATGCACGGGCGACCTATGTTGACCTTGCCGTGAAATAGGTCAAGGTCATCCCAGGGTCATGATTTATATAAACTTTGTAGAGCTCCTCCCCCTGATGCTGCATGCCAGGTTTCAAAATCATAGGCCTTCTGGTTCTGGAGAAGAAGATTTTTAAAGGTTTTTGCTATTTATAGCCATGGCGGCCATCTTGGTCATGTGACCTTGACTATTTATATTAACTTTCATTCCCCCATCCTAAGAATACTACATATAAAATTTGGCTTTGATTGGTTGAGCGGTTACTGAGAAAATTAAGTTTAACATTTAATTGGTATATGACCTTTGGCCAAGGTCAAGAAATGACCTTGACCTTTAATACTTACAACACTTCATAAGCTCAACATGTTGTCTGTATCTACCAACTTTCAGGTCACAGGCTACAAAACTTCCTGAAAATTCAATGTTTTCACTTTTTTCCACTGAAAAGCCTATGTAACCAATATTAAGCTTGCAGTAAAATAGGTCAAGGTCAACCCAAGGTCATGATTTATATACACTATGATGAGCCAGAGTCCCCGATGCTACATACCAAGTTTCGTTGAAATCGGTCCACCGGTTCCAGAGAAGAAGATTTTTTTATGGTTTTTACCATATATGGGCATGGCGACCATCTTGGTCATGTGACCTGGATCATTTATATAAACTTTCATTCCCCCTTCCTAAGGATGCTCCACATGAAGTTTGGCTTTGATTGGCCCAGTCGTTTCAGAGGAGAAGATCTTTGAAATTGTGGACGGACGACGACGGGCGGACGCCGGAGCATGGCCATCCTATAAGCTCACCTTGTGAGCCTTTGGCTCAGGTGAGCTAATGAAAGTCTAAGAAGTGCACAAAGCAAGGATTTTTAAGCTAGCTAAGCTAAATCAATAAAGTCTATACACTATAAAATCCTCCATTCACCAAAACTACATCATACAACATGTTCTAGCGAAATAAGAGCTGTGGCAGGACAGCTTGCTTGACAGCTTCTGGCCTTTGTCAAACATTATGGCAAACTCGACTTGTGATCTAAAGCATTGATGCTCATACATATTTTTGCCTTGATGCAATATTGCAAAATCACTAATTACCAAGAAGTTAGGTCACAGTGACCTAAGATTACTTAAAGGTCAATGGTCTGGTCATATGCAAAGATATTGTGAAAGAAGTATGTTCACTTAACCTAGTCAATGCTGAGATATAAGGCAAAATCACTGAAATGTCAAACTGCCTCTTGGTCTTTTATAATAACTATGTTTGGCATAACTTCCTTCAATCGGCCACACATTTTAGGTAACGTGGAAAAAAATGTAAAATTTTTGTCATGGGTTTTTGTGATTCTCAATTCTCAGACCGCAGTACAACCTTCACAACAACTTTTTGTTTTGTATGAATTATGCTTAGCAAGTGAACTTAAAAAGACACTTGCAGACCTTGGCAAGTGTGAAAAAAAAATCCCATATTTTTCTCTGAACTAACATCACGCGAATTCCACACCCGGGCCAACCGCTTTAGACACATTGTGGCATCTCGAAACGATAGATGTGCTGTACGACAAATATCACAATATAAAGACAATTATTATCATTAACTCATTCTACCTTAAGAAAAATAAACAGGCTGAGTTGACACATGGGCCATGTTGGTACAAGGCGGAGCGAACCCGCTTCCCGACCGATGACATCACTCAGACCGGATCAATATTAACAATGCCAAATTCCAAGCCCAGGCCAACCTCATCGACAGCAGTCAAGTTTAGACACATTGTGGCATCTCGAAACGATAGATGTGCAACAAAATATCACAATAACGCAATATAAACACAATTTTTATCATTACATTAACCTCATTCTAACTTAAAAAAATAAAAATTAACAGGCTGAGTTGACTCACCAGCCGAGATGGTACAAGGCCAAGCAAACCTACTTCCCGACCGATGATGTAACTCTGACCAGATCAATATTAACATTGTCAAATAGCCAGACAGAAAATGTAGTGCCAGATCTCCCAGAAGTTTTTTTTTTCTGAGCCAGGCTTGGGATTCAGCACTGCCAAACACTGTGACTCTGGGTCTTGTGATCCAGTACCGTACTTTTTTCTTTCTTGGAAGTGTCTCAACGTCCGGTACCGGACGAATTAGGCTAAAAGTCTCCGCGTCCGGCAATGCCGGACACCGAGCCTATCCTCACTGGAATGGCTCCGTGTCCGGCACTACATTTTTCCTAACAGTTTCTTGGTTGTAAGTAGTAAAAAGTACAAATAATTTGATTACTATCAATACGGTTTGAAGAATAAATATTTTTTCATTCGTGTCTCGCCATTTTGAAAAGGGGATGTAACTCTTAAATTGTTTATGCCTTGTGTAAAGATGAAACTGTAGTGATATCATGTTGCATTTTGGATGTTGAATAAAAAATATATAATTTTATTGTTGTTTTTTATCAAATATAATTATCTATCAAATAAGTTCTTTAAGCCCATGTATTTAACCTTGCGTTAAATTATGCCAATTAGCCTCTTCTCATCTTTAAGGTAGCTATAGCCAGCTAACCGCGAATATTGCGCGCCTCTTTTGTTCCTTTTGAAACGATCTCCGACAACAAACGACCATTCTCAAGTAAAACAAACAAACAATATAATTGCGTAAATTAGAAAACAATCCATCCATTAAGATGTGCAATGCAAAAATAAATTATGTTGTCTCTGTTTTTGACCAGATCAGACACAAATCGATGATCATGCAGATGCAACTTATATGAACGTACAACCAATGATTAAAACATGTATATAATATTTAGTTAACGTGGATTGATATATTTACAAAGTCCCTAACCCCCCCTAAACTTTGAACATGTTGTTCTCAGTCCTGGGATACAGATCATTCATGATATTACATCTCCTGAAAGGGCTATGAATGACAAACGTTATCCTAGTAATATAACCAGAATTTGTATTTGCATTTTCGTGCATGTTGGTAGTGAAATGCACTGTTAGTTTGAAAACTGCTTTTATTTTTCTTGCATTGTTTTACGCTTAAATAAGAAATATTGTGGGCTGAGTGTTGGCACGGTAGTTAGTAAGTAGAAAAATCTATCAACTGCTATCATTTTTGTTCTGTTTGAAACAATTCTTACCGAAATATCTGCAGACAAAAAGCCCGTTTTTTGAGACTAATCAAGGTCAAATTAATGGGCTTATTTGTTATGTAAAAAGGCTATGGAAATATACTGTATATGTATGTTCTACCTGAATGAACAGACTACCTGTCCTATTTTAACAGGTATACACAGCGTGTACATACTATAATGCATATAAATATACTGTACAAAATAATTTTATCTATGTTTTATTTGAGACATGTCTCAGAGGACTTTAAATCCAACGTTACTTCAACACCACACAACAATTGTTTTTACCCTTATTAGATATATAAAAGATATTGTCAGAAGAACTTCCCTAATGTCTAAAACGTATGAAGACACTGTTCAAAGTAAAAGTTGCTTAATTTATTTGGCATGGTATATTTAAGGTACAGGTATTTGCATAAGTGACGGACAATATTATTCAAAGTAATAAATCTGATAAAGATGATGCACCTGCTATTCATGCAAATCGTTTCTAAGCTAATTTTTCAGCTTGCAAATTAGTTGGAGAACATTATTTAGACCTTCACAAAGGTTTCTATCAATTAAAATCAAAAATTTATTTTAAAGGATTATTTATGGAAATTTATTAGAAAAATAGGTAATTTCACTAAAAACTTCTATTACAATGGCTTCCCTTTGGAAAACATTATCATTCATAAGAAAGTTTAAGGTTTAGGGATTATTCTGGTATGTAACATGCCACATTTTTTAAAAAAAATCTATGAAATATTTATGAGCAGAAAACACCATTATTATAGTAATAAGGAACCTTAAGCTCGTCATATAAAAATGTTTCGTTTATTTAAGTCCAGATCAGACACAAACCGGTGATCATGCAGATGCAATTTATATGATACTCGTTATAAGAACTTATGGTCTATTTTCCATACAAGTATATAACTAACCTTGTTTTATCATGTTGAACTTCGACCAGATGCATAGGCAACATAGAAGCATTCCATTTGCCGTTTATATGACCTATATGATTAGAAAGTACGATCTATGTCTAACGCATGCATATAATGTTTAAATAACGTTGTTATCATAAAAAATGTTTTATTTGATTTTCGACCAGATCAGACACAAACCGGCTAGTATACATAGGCAAAATAGAAGCATTCCATTTGCCGGTTATATGACCTACGTTAATAGAACGTACGATCTATGTCTAACCTGAGATAAAAATGAAGAGATAAGAAAGTCCACCTAGCGGTCACTTTTGATTGACACGCCTCTACCTGTGGCTCCACCTACTTCCGCCATTTTGTTTTTTTACTCTAAACGAAGACAATTTCAACGCTATAAAAATCAACTTCCATCGGCGATTTTATACATCTGATGAAGCAATATTTAGTCCTAAAGAAATGGTTAACATTTTATCTTTCATTTATGAACCAGATTCTGAAATTTGTAGTGTTCTTATTGGGTTTTTACACGATAAAACGATGCAATCCTTGTTGAAGGTTTCAAAATGGCGACCAAGCGTAAAATAGTCGGTACTTTTTTACTGCAACTCGTTGTTATTAATAGGCTAGGTAATTTTTAATCAACAAAATATGAAAGAAGAAAGATGTAAAAGTCGTTTTATTTGTAAATTAGCACTCAGCGCGTGACTGCGTTTGGGTTATGATCGTATAAATATTGACTAATTTTGTAATTTTAGGAAAATCTGTTCCGACCGATCTCAAAACGATGCGTTTTATTTTTCATTATAAGGCTTCCATGAATGACATTTTTTTGATAAACATCATCAATATTCTTAAAGAACAATGTCTTACAAATCGTTTTATTGCCCTTTGATACTGTTTGGGTATTTTTGACAGGGTCAAATCGTCCGAATTAAGCAGCTGTTTTTCACAACTTTTCGCGCTTTTGAATTTAAAATGGCGATATTTTCCACACCTTATTTGGCATTGCAAATAAGACGAAAAAGTTACATTTTGAAAGAAAAAATGACAAATGATTTTACAGCAGGCTCAGGACATCCTAGATGTTAGCTTCTGAACTGAATTTAGCTAAACTGTGGCTAAAAGGAGCTTAAAACTGATGATGATCAGAAATTAAACGACTCAGTATAGCTATGAAGATAGATAGATAAAAATTGTGTATAATTATTTTAATTCACAAGTTCGTTAAACATTGTGAAAACATTGCAGGAAAACACCTGATAAAAAGTCATTTTTGGGAAAATCGAGAGAAAAAAAAATCGAACAATGAAATATACAAGATCAAAATATTGAATGGCCTCCTTACCTTTTGCATTTGTAATTCCATGTTTTTCGTAGATGACCGCGCAACCCAGATATCGACGCATACGAATTAGTACACTCGGAACAATTGTACGTTTTAGCCTTAGCACTATTTTCACTATTGTCACTTTTCACTTTTTTTTTTTGCTTTCTGTTTTTTTTTTTGTCGATGGTTCATCATCGTCCGTGAGTTCAATTTCACTACACGTATAATCACCTAGCAAAGAATCAAGATCAATATCATCATCCCAATGTAGAAAATCGTCTTTTCCGTAAGACATTCTGACGCGCGTTTAACGTAAATTGCGAATTTGAAATGCCTTGAACTGTCGGAGTTAAAGCTTAAATATGCATTTTATTTTTATTAGCGCCTTGTTCACTAATTATCGTTTCTTTTTTCAGCGTTAAATATGATTAGTATTACGGCGAGATTAATCAATCGGCGATTTCTTTAATCTAAAGATAATCCGTAAATAATTGTTTCAAATGTGTCCAGTCCCGTAGATAATAAGCATAATTAAAAACGTATTAATTTGTGGGAGAAAAAAAAACAACAACAACGGCTTTTACCAATCGTAGGACAAAGGATAATAATTATATAAATTATCAACCGTAAATAAATAACTCTTTTTAACAAAGATACCGGGCGTGTTTAGTATCTATTTGTTGGAAATTCGAAGGCCTATCTAACAAAAATAAATATTTCTACTATTATCTAGATAATAGCGAACCAAACGAAGAAAATATTAACACTATATTTTTGCTTATATACAAACTTTCAGAACAGATTCAGCGGCCGATAAAAATATTGATTTTTTTCCCTCGATTTACCTGTCTACCTGAGCGACAGTCATAGCAGGGGCAAATATCGATGTTCAATAGCAGTTTCAAATCTCTGTATAGTATATATCTCTGGTCTAACACATGTATATAATGTTTAAATAAGGGTCGCAATCACTCTCTTGCATTTGGCAAAAATTAATTACATGTAGCATGCACATGGGTATAAGTTTTATTATTTTTGATCCAAAATATAGATTATGGGTACTCATTAGAACCACTTCGGCGAAGCGGTTCTAACGTGTACCCACAATCAATGTTTTCAGCTTTAATATTAAAAAGATAAAAAATTTTCTTATGCAATTTTCAAATTTTACAGCTGAAAAAAAAATCTGTGTAAAATCTATATTACATGGGCGTTGTGTAGTGACATGATAAAGGTTATGAAGTAATTCATGCAGTAGAGCATTTAGATGGACCTTTTATCATCATACTGAGATGACATATCTCACTAGCTTTTGACACTGAAAATAACTACAACAAGTGAGTGGAAAATAGCTCAGCTAATTAGGACATTTAGGCATAAATCTAATTTTACATAATTACTGTCACACTAAACTTTGATCAAATCCTGTATGAAAAACAACCTTTATGAGAATCACCTTTCATTTAATATAGTAATTATCATTAACAATTGTGAGTAAGTCAAATAATCAATGTCTATCTTTTACTTTTTGCTGATTAAAAAAGTTTTACCAGCCTTTACCATTTAGCATATACAGAGCGAACAAATATCTTATATTTCTGTGTTACTAGCCCTTATATCAAACGGCATACTGCGATTTGTAAAAATCCAATATGGCGGCGTTCGATGTGAAAAATATCTAGCAAATTCATTTTGTGACGCATTAGCCGGTATTAATCTGATTTATGTTTCTTCTGTTATCATTTACTACCAGGAAACTTGTAAGAAAAATGTAGTGCCGGACACGGAGCTATTCCAGTGCGGATAGGCTCGGTGTCTGGCAATGCCGGACACGGAGACTCTAGCCTAATTCGTCCGGTACCGGACGCCGAGACACTTCCTTCTTTCTTTCTTCAGATTCTGAGTCGATCAATTTCCGATCATCACCTGAGACGCTTCCTTGTAGAAACACTAAACAAAACTTTTTGGAGTGGTGATTGTTAGTGAAAGAATGTAAACCAAAGAATCTAACACAACAGAATGACAATAGTAATCTCAAACTAATGCAGTGAGTAACAACACCTATCTATCACACCAAGCCTTACCAACTGCTGTTTACGACCATTTGTTCCCAATTTTTGCTTTTTCAACAGAGAGCGAAGACGTGTCACCGTCAAAGATTGTAAATATTCTTCGCTGAAACCTGAGGACATGATAAAATATACTTGAGAGACAAAATCCCTCAATAACTGAATTACGTACAAAGTAAACAAAATGTATTTTTGACGAGGATTGTCACCCACTTCTCATGACACACAAAATTTTAGTCGGGAACCAGAATTTACACTCTTTAAAACTGAGATTCTCATTAGAAACGGAATACCAGTCTATACGAAATTATGACTTCCGGATAATGCTGTGTGCGGAAAAAGTAAAGCTGGTTCTTGCACGTCACTGGCCATTTCGTTCATCCTGTTCCTAATGGTGGGGTATGAAAGCCCATGCCGAACCGAGCCGTATGAAAGACCCTGCTTAGCCAGGTTTTTGACTAATCATTGCTAAAAGCTCGATATCTTCATGGAAAATAATATACATAATTATATTTTATAGTATTTGAAATGATTTTATCAGATCAGTTGGCTAACTGTCACTCCGCTCCACTTCGGTATTTTGTTTCACTTCCCTGACAGCTTAGCATAGGTTGCCTTTAAACCAGTGTCGAGCCAGGGAACTGTTAACCTGAAGTTCGTACTCAGTAACATCAAAGGTTCTATCTCCTGCACCGCCGCACCGTGTCATTATTATTTGGCACCAATTAGCGAAGTCTGCGGATAAATTACTTGTCTTGTTCCCGTTTTAGACTTTCATTTACATGCATGTGCTTTTTACCAATCACTGCCTGGATAACTCCAAATTTGTTATCTGATTCATGATAATCCAATAAAAACGTTAAATGTTCATGAAATGAAAAAAAGTTCAATTTGTTTGCATGCACGTTGCATACATATACATTTATCTATCTATCTCTATATACTGCCATACGCCCTCGCGGACATTTTTGGCAGGTGTGCGCTGTCGAGCTGGTTAGCTGAAAAGAAAAGGATAAAAGCAAATAGTGCAGGGGATAAAAGATGATAGGTTAAAATAGTAAAGTGGAGTTTAAAATCAGGTTAAAAACAACAGTCTGGATCTAGGGCCGTGAGTGTTGCAGTTTGCTTACTGCGACCTTGAATGAGTCAAGGTCCTGCAAACTGACAACAGCTTCTGGGAGAGCATTCCACTGTACTATTGCCAGTGGAAAAAATGAATACTTATAATAATTTGTACCAGTATGAATTTGCCGAAAGGTCATTGAGTGACAGTACCTGGATACTCTATGTGTAGGTATGATATAGTCTGGGAGAGGTACTGCCACAAGTCCGTGAACAATTTTATAAAAGAGACAAAGACGAGCGTCAGCTCTTCTTTGAGCAAGGGATCTCCAACCAAGCTGATCGAGCATTGCTGTAACACTCGACCTATAATCATAATTACTGGTCGTCCAGCGTGCCGCTCTTCTTTGGATTTTCTCAAGCTGGAGAGTTTTATCATCAGTATGAGGGTCCCAAATCGGAGAGGAGTACTCCAGCTGAGGGCGGACAAGCGCATTGTAGGCTGTTTCTCTCACCTTTGGGTTTTTGGTCTTGATGTTACGCCGAATGTACCCTAGTGTTCTATTAGCGTTTCCGGTTATACGGTCTATGTGGGAATTCCAGGACAGGCCACTGGAGATGTCAACCCCCAAGTACCTGGCACTTGTGACAACCTCCAATATCTGACCATGTAAAGTGTACACTGAATTTATGATTTTCTTGGAAGTTGTCACCCGTACCACCTGGCACTTAGAGGGGTTGAACTCCATGTCCTACTGGTCCTCCCACAAAGATAGTCTGTCAAGGTCGTCCTGTAGCACCCTCCCATCATCCGAACCCCCAACTGTCAGGTACACGGCCGTGTCATCAGCAAACAGGCGCACTTGTGATGACAATTCTTCAGGAAGATCATTAATATAAATGAGAAACAGGATAGGTCCCAAAACTGACCCCAGATGTCACCGGGACCGACCCTGATTCCTCTCCCTCAAGAACAACAGTCTGTGACCGGTTACCGAGGAAGGCACGGATCCAAGAGAGTGCATTACCTCTGATCCCATACTGGTGGAGCTTCCAAAGGAGCTTTGAGTGATTAACTTTATCAAAGGCCTTTGAGAAGTCCAACAGTATCAGATCAGTCTGTTTGCCTGCACTTGCATTCCTAGCAAGATCCTCGAACAACATGGTAAGCTGGGTTTCACATGACCTTTTTTCTCTAAATCCATGTTGCAAATCATATAGAAGGTCATGCTTGTTGAGGTGCTTTACCATATTGGATGCCATTATATGTTCAAGGATCTTGCAAAGAATGCATGTGAGGGAGATTGGTCTGTAATTTGCAGCTGATGATTTGTCGCCTTTTTTGAAAATGGGGGTGACCTGGGCACGACACCACTCTGTCGGAAGTTTGCCAGTTTGGATAGAGCGCTCGAAGATGATTTGTACTATGGGGGCGATTTCTTCACGCAATTCCTTGAGCAGTACTGGTTTGAGTCTATCCGGGCCAGCAGCTTTACCGGGCTTGAGGTTTTGCAGGAGCTTAAGTATACCAGCCACAGAGATACTGAAGTCTTCCATGACTGGAGTAGTCTTCAGCACCCCTGCAGGCAAAGTCCTAGGGGGTATCACACCAGAGTCAGCCGCGTTCTGTAGTGTCATTTTACAAAGTCTAGAGAGTGATAGTGGTTCCTTGGCAGTAAAGACAGACTGAAATTGCTGATTGTGAACGTCAGCCTTCTCAGCTGTCTCGGTTACAAGTCGGTTTCTGTGATTTAGGGCAGGGGTGCCAAGCTGATCCTGCTTTGAGCTCTTTAGAAAGGAGAATAACTTCTTATTGTTGCAGGTGGAATTTTCATCATTTAATCCAAGGAGACCTTCAAGGTAGGTTTCATATGAAAGTTTTATTTTACCTTTAATTGACTTTCTTAATTCCAAAAACTTATTTCTAAATACCTGGTCTCCAGTTTTACATTTGTCAAAACCGATCGATTGAGTGACATGAATGATGATACATGCAAAAAACTATTGCTCTGGCGAAGAAAAACACCTTATTTTTGACAACGGAAATAATCGGAAACATACTCTTTAACTGACGTCTCGATTAGTCATGTTAGTCAGAAGTTCCTTTTCGTTGCCGATGAGAAAACAGTTTCGTTACAAACATGTATATAAAAGATAAGAAATAAATGTTGCATTAAATTATATTTACATTTTTATTGCAATCGCCCTAGATGAAAGTATCTTTCTTGATGTTCTTCATTTTCCAATGAAAAACATTAAGTCACGTGATCTAGAGGCCACGCCTAGGCGCGGGGCGACGTCAAAACCAGCCAGTGACCTTGTTTGTTTACTCTTGTTGGCGTGACGTCGGTCGCGTATCGCCATGACGTTAGGCACGAAAATTTGACGTTTTGGCTATTCCAAAATTGCGTTAAGTCGGATTTAATGTCAAATAACATGAAAATAAGCGATGATATGCGCAATTAAAAATCTGATACTTGATTAATAATATAAAATATAAATATAAGTATTGAAATTCAGATTTTAGCTTTCACTGGATGATGAAAAACATTAGCTGTTTTAATGCCTCCGAGAAGCCTTTCGGGCTTCACAGACATTAAAACAGCCTAATGTTTTTCATCACCCAGTGAAAGCTAAAATCTGAATTTCAATCCTTAAGTATTACATTGTATATGTATTTTATATGGATCTTTTCGTTTTCAAGCACTTTCATTTTATTTTCTCTTAATAATGTCGTTGAAGCTTTCGTTTGCACGTGTCATATACACGCGGAGGCTGTGTGCACACGTCGTCATTATCATAGAAAATGCTGCAAACTGGCAGTCTACTTTAGGCCTATTTAAATTCATTTTGGCAGGACTGTATTGTCAAAACATTACCAAACACTCGACAGAGCCGTCTAGAAATTTCACGGAGCACCTCCATTGTTGAAAATGATTGTTTTTTTTATAAGGGTTCAAGCTGATTTGACTGTTAAATTTCATGATTTTAAACGAACACAGGCATACATATTCTTACTGCACTATTTACGATTCTTCTTCCTATTATTTTTTTCATACATTAGACATTAGACATTGTGCGGGATGCTCTATAATGAAACCCAAAATAGCGATAGGTCTATGTGATACATGTACATCTTGTATTCAACAGATAGTACGCTAAAATCCACAGAACCATGTTTTAAAATGCGATAAAACAGCAATATGGCATTTCCAGGCATAAATGCTAGTTTCGTTACAGCTAAGTTTGTCCTACGTAATTATTAAACGAAAAGTTAAAAAAAAAAAAAAAAAAAAAAAAAAAAAAAAAAAAAAAAAAAAAAAAAAAAAAAAAAAAACTTTTTTTAAAATAAGAAATGTCAATTTTTGGCTTTTAAACTTTATTCCACCGAACACCACCGAAGTTGTATCTACGCATATCATCTTAATTATGGTTCAGACACTTAATGGTAATTAAATTTCATTCAGTGCGCATACATGAAGACAGGTGTCACCCTGTTGTGACATTTGCGCACACGGCACTGTTATTTCCGGTAATAAAATTCAGGCGAAGTTCTGGAATTCTTAGGAAGGTACTAGTAGGCAACGATCACAAAAAGGCGCAATCAGAAAAAGATTCCCACTCCAAAAACCTAGGTGGGAAAAAACTTAATTAACAATCAGGTACTTACACCTTGAAAACATATCGTCAGCCGAATGAGCAGCTATTTTCCCAACAGGTGGCCACTCAGTTATCTAAATTTAACTAAAATATGATAACATAAATAAGGCGCCAACAGCACAAAAAAAATAAACACCAAGACATAAAACAATAAGAACCATTACAGAAGTATCGCCTTGGAACGATCTGTTATATAAAATTTCTGGCGGGCTTAAATCGATTTTACAGGTACCTAACGTCGCCCTCAGCTTCTGCAGTGGTACCTTTATACATAAATATAAACAAGAAATGAGGAAATCATGTTAGGAAAATTTTAAACATAGATACCAACATGAAACACGTATAACGGAAAGCAGGTTGAGCAGCTTTTGAAGGTAAGGTGGTAAAGGTCCGTTTTTACCAAAGGAAAATGTCCGAATTGACCAATGGAAAGGGTCCGAACTGACCATGAGAAAATGTCCGAATCGACCAAATAATTTTTCCTATTGAGGTCCGCAGTGACAAATAAAAAGCTCTGAATTGACCAGTGGTCGGGGTCCGCATTGACCAGTAGTCGGGTTCGAGTTGGCTAGGGCCGATTTGACCAGTGATCGAGGTCCGAATTGACTAAAGGTCCGAATGACTAGGGCCGAAATAGCCAAGTTCCGTATTGTCCACAATTCCTCGAGGCAATTATGAGTACATTTTGGTCAAGTTTGTATAAGCCATATAAATCCCGTCATTTTGAAAAGAACAAGTTATTTTGGGTAAAGGCATGTATATACATGTAACTAAAACACATGATAAGACTATGAGTGTATCAGAGCTTTTGATTCATAAACAGCCCATGCAATACAGGTAGATAATGAATGAATGAATGAATGAATGTAGTTAAACTTTTAAAACATAATTTATCTGTTGAATTAAAAAGGTACAAGTAGGCAAAGATCAGGAAAAGGCGCAATCAGCAAAAGTTTCCCACTCCAAAAACCGAGGTGGGAAAAAAACCAAACTAACAATCAGGTACTTATACCATGAAACATATCGTAAGCCTAATAAAGCTTTATTGTCACCGTCTTACTGCTTTTTAAATGATTTCATTCTTACTTCTATTAACATCGCGGAATATTGCTAAATTGTATTTTATGTGATTCTATTATGATAATCAAATCTACATGTAATGAGTTTGAAAATCAATGTACAATTCTTGAAACCCTTTATGGCTCAAAGTCAAAATCTTTATTTCTCTCAGCCCATTATAACAATGGCAATGCGAGATAAATAGAATCCATCATGGGTGGTCAGTGGAGATAGGGAAATCCCAACCCGAGGGTCCACCCGTTCCAGTGGGAAACGAGGCTCGCCGAGTTTCCCACCGGAACGGTGGACCCGAGGGTTGGGATTTTCCTTTCTCCACTGACCACCCATGATCGATTCTTTTTCTTACATACCCCGATTAAGCCTAAATTCATTTTACCGGTAACGTCACCTGGTACCGTGCTTTAATTAACTCAGTCTGATGACGTTGTATTTATTGCGGATATGACGTCAAATGTAAATAAATCGTTGTCAAATTGAAAAGAGATGCAGTTTTGATTTGTTTTTCGTTGAAAACGAGTGTGAATCAAGAATATACCCTATGAATTCACACCAATGTAGTCTAGTTTTGTTGAACAATATTGCTGGAAGCAGCTGCTTTGGGCTAGAAACGATCGAATTTAGTCGCGTGCTTTTCTTATCTTGTATGAGCAACCAAGCGAGCAGTGTAAGATAGATTTGTCTACCACCGCTAAAATACCGGAATTTTTCTATCTTTATGAAAGAGGTATGTAAGAAAAAAGACACCATCATGTCCCTTATTTATTTATAGGTAAACAGTCAGCTAACTACTTAACAGCGTGTAGAGCAGAAGTATTAAACTATTTGCGGACATTGTTGAAAAACATGCCCATATGATATACAGTAATTTTTTTCAGGTCAAAAGTCGATAATTTTCAAAGAATTTTTTTTGATATTTTTCTTATTTTTGCTCAAAACATAGATTGTGGGTACTCGTTAGAACCGCCTCGCCGAGGCGGTTCTAACGTGTACCCACAATCTATGTTTTGAGCAAAAATTAGAAAAATATCCAAAATTTTCCACTGAAAATTTTCATTTTTAACAACTTTAAAAATTTCTGTATATTGCATGGACAAGTTTTCGTAATGTATTTATAGGTACACAATCAGCTAAGTACATTGTACATACAGCGTGTAGAACAGAAGTAAACTATTTGCGGACATTGTTGAAAAACACGCAAGTGACAAAGTTTAACATTTTAATAGAACCATAAAAATTTGAATGCACTATTTTTTATAGGAGACCAAATTTTGTCACTTTAAAATAAATGCTTATTTTAGTGTGTCAAAGTAGGCAGTGTATCACAACTTTTAGCCTTTTTCGCTATATAGTTTATATTACAAATTGATATGTCGTGTTTCGAACTCAAGAGTGACAGAGTGAAAAAAATATTCAATATTCTTATATATTATACCATTTAAACCAGCCTTTTAATTCTATGAGAACAAATATTCCAAATTTATTGAAAGGTACAAGTAAGCCATGACCAGGAATTGCCGGAATCAGAAAGAAATTCCCACTCAAAAAACAGAGGAGGACAAAAACTAAATTGACAATTAGGTACTTATACCAATACTTAAGAAAACATATCGTAAGCCGAGTGAGCAGCTACTTCCCTATAGACGGCCACTCAGTTACCCGAACTTAACTAAAACTATGAAAACGTACATAAGGTTCCAACAGTTCAAAATTTCAACTTCAATACATAAAACAAATAGAACCACAACAGAAGTATCGCATTGGAACGATCAGTACTATGAATAATGTCTATACACATAAATGTCCTTTATGCCAATGTTTGTAAAGAATCTTATGTTTTCGATGGCTGCACCTCGCTAAAACAATTCATTGCTCTAGACTAATGATAATGTTCAATTTATTAAATAATAAATACGGCCATAATCACGACGTATTATATTTGTAACCAGAAGCACCCGGTTTATGATATGCTCAATAACATATTGGGCGACTTCGATTGGGACTATGGTAAGGACTATAGTAGCTACCGTTGTTGTTCGATTCGCACTATAGTAAAGCTCTTCTGTATTGGAGATAGAAATGGCCATTACCAAAGGAACCCAGCCCTAGATATGGTAGCTACCATAGTTAGTTTGGTAAAACTCTTCTGTGATGGAGACTTCTAACGATGGCTGTGATTGGTCAATCTCATTTGATATGAAGGAGTCGTGTAGCAGACTACATCTCCCATGGTAACACCATAGTTAGAATAGTTCCAATCGAAGTCGGCCATTGTCAGTACTGAATGTAGTTTATTTAATAACACACCGGTGTTCAGAATATAAAATCACGGACTGAGGTAAAACTGATACATGCATGACATGTACTGTCGACCGAGACAGTCACATACCATACATGCAAAATCAACCCTCGGCAGAATATACCGACATCCTTAAAACTACAAATAAAATAAAGAAAATGTTGTCGATCGAGACTATTACGGCTGTCTATATAACCTGTTTACAACAGGATTTTGCATGTTATGATATTCGACTGACCCGGTCGACAGCACAGGTAGTACCATTCGGTTAACCCTAGCTTAGCCACTAGGCGTTAAAATGACAAATCTACAAAGGTATAATCTTTTTTTAAAATGTACATCATTTGTCTCGATTTTCGAGATAAATCTAGCCAACATGCAAGATGTGTTCGTCAGAAAATATCTGGTGCTCTAACGTTCAAGAAAAGACCATTTATCAGACTAGTAGCTAGTCTAGGTTAACCCCTTTTAATTTTAAAATTTATTCATAGAGATTAAATATATTCCATAATGTCGTGCAAACATTAATCTTTCCAAGAACAATTGGACCAAAGGTTACAATCAGGTAATGAAAAGAGTTGCTACTGTTAAAGAGTCCTGGCACGTGAGATCAAAGCACAGTTTTTAAATTGTTCTGGCATTCATTGTTATGTTTGATGGGCATTGTTCAGTTTTACATTCCTCTTTATAACTATACGCACTTCACGGATATTTTGTATTTTGAAATAAGCAATGTTTTATGTCTAAATGTGCAGTATTATTTTACAAAGTACGTATAAATGCAAAGTTTCAACAGTTGTTACATCGATATACTTAAGTGAAACGAATCAAAAACGGATCATACCACTTTACGTAAAATACACACGACTATAGTATCGATCCGCCTTTTAGCGTCGCCATTTTTGAGTAAACATGGCTACGATGGTGAGAGGTGCAAATTGTTCCTTTAATTTTAACCTTTGTCAGACGATGGATTGACCAGTAAAGTCAGGTAAGTAAAATTTGAAACGACCTTACTTTCTAATGGTTGGAATATCCTGGGCATAAACAGTATTGGAACGAAAGGGCACGTGAATTAGCTTTATGTCGCATTTTAGGCTCACCTGAGCCGAAGGCTCAAAAGATGAGCTTATAGGATGGCCATGCTCCGTCGTCCGTGCGTCCGACAGTCGTCCGTTTGTCCGTCGTCTGTCCACAATTTCAAAGATCTTCTCCTCTGAAACCGCGTGGCCAATCAAAGCCAAACTTCATGTGGAGCATCCTTAGGAAGGAGGAGCGAAAGTTTATATAAATGGTCCAGGTCACATGACCAAGATGGCCACCATGCCTATATATGGTGAAAAAAACCCTTTTCTCTAAAACTGGTGGACCGATTTCAATGAAACTTGGTGTGTAGCATTGGAGACTCTGGTCCATTAAAGTTTATATAAATCATGACCTTGAGTTGACCTTGACCTATTTTACGGCAATGTCAATTTTGGTTATATAGGCTTTTCAATGAAAAAAGTGGAAACATTGATTTTTTCTGGAAGTTTTGTAGCCTGTGGCCTGAAAACTGGTAGATACAGACAACATGTTGAGCTAATGAAGTGTTGTGAGTATTAAAGTACCTTGGCCAAAGGTCATTTACAAATTAAATGTAAAACTTAATTTTCTAAGTAACCGCTTGACCAATCAAAGCCAAATTTTATGTAGTATTCTTGGGATGGAAAAATGAAAGTCTATCTAAATAGTCAAGGTCACATGACCAAGATGGCAGCCATAGCTATAAATAGCAACATCCTTTAAAAATCTTCTTCTTCAGAACCAGAAGGCCTACGATTTTGAAACCTGGCATGAAGAATCAGGGGGAGGAGCTCTACAAAATTTACTTCAATCATGGCCCTGGGATGACCTTGATCTATCTTATGGCAAGGTCAACATAGGGAGCCCATGCATTTGAATGGGGAAAATTATCGAAATGTCATTTGAAGAGAAAAACTTCATGGAAATGGGCAAATGGACTGAATATTTATGATTCTAAAAATAAATGTACCCCAGGGGGAGGTCTGCCCCCACCCCGGGGCAATATACAAGCATATTGCCATAATATTCAAAGATCTTCTTCTCTGATACCGCTTGGCCAATCAAAGCCAAACTTCATGTGGAGCATCCTTAGGAAGGAGGAGCGAAAGTTTATATAAATGGTCCAGGTCACATGACCAAGATGGCCACCATGCCTATATATGGTGAAAAAACCCTTTTCTCTAAAACTGGTGGACCGATTTCAATGAAACTTGGTGTGTAGCATTGGAGACTCTGGTCCATTAAAGTTTATATAAATCATGACCTTGAGTTGACCTTGACCTATTTTACGGCAATGTCAATTTTGGTTATATAGGCTTTTCAATGAAAAAAGTGGAAACATTGATTTTTTCTGGAAGTTTTGTAGCCTGTGGCCTGAAAACTGGTAGATACAGACAACATGTTGAGCTAATGAAGTGTTGTGAGTATTAAAGTACCTTGGCCAAAGGTCATTTACAAATTAAATGTAAAACTTAATTTTCTAAGTAACCGCTTGACCAATCAAAGCCAAATTTTATGTAGTATTCTTGGGATGGAAAAATGAAAGTCTATCTAAATAGTCAAGGTCACATGACCAAGATGGCAGCCATAGCTATAAATAGCAACATCCTTTAAAAATCTTCTTCTTCAGAACCAGAAGGCCTACGATTTTGAAACCTGGCATGAAGAATCAGGGGGAGGAGCTCTACAAAATTTACTTCAATCATGGCCCTGGGATGACCTTGATCTATCTTATGGCAAGGTCAACATAGGGAGCCCATGCATTTGAATGGGGAAAATTATCGAAATGTCATTTGAAGAGAAAAACTTCATGGAAATGGGCAAATGGACTGAATATTTATGATTCTAAAAATAAATGTACCCCAGGGGGAGGTCTGCCCCCACCCCGGGGCAATATACAAGCATATTGCCATAATATTCAAAGATCTTCTTCTCTGATACCGCTTGGCCAATCAAAGCCAAACTTGATGTGGAGCATTCTTAGGAAGGGAGAATGAAAGTTTATGTAAATGGTCAAGGTCACATGACCAAGATGACCACCATGGCTATAAATAGCAAAAACCTTTAAAAATCTTCTTCTTCAGAACCAGAAGGCCTATGATTTTGAAACATGGCATGAAGCGTCAGGGAGAGGAGCTCTACAACGTTTATATAAATCATGACCTTGGGATGACCTTGACCTATGTTATGGCAAGGTCAGCATAGGTTGCCCATGCATTTGAATGGAACTCTACAAAGTTTGTATAAATCATGACCCCAGGATGACCTTGACCTAGTTTATGGCAAGGTCAGCTTGGGTCGCATATCCAGATCTCAGGTGAGCGTTTATAGGACCATTGGTCCTCTGGTGTTATCGGTGTTATAAAATTTGAGCTTAAATTACTTCCTTTACATGTTTGTGTACTAAGATGTACTTTAATCTTGGCGGATCTAGTTTGATTTTGTTTTCTTCATTGAACAAACTTTCTATTTCAACAATTTTAATTCTCCTTACATGTTTCTATTTACATGCGCCTCGTAATCTCATCAAATAACAAAGTGTCCCTAAATGCTTTAGTTTATTTTCTTCCTCACATGTACAGCCACATTTCTTAAACTAAATTCAATTAAATTCGAGTAAAATGAAAGCTACAATCAAACAATGGAAATAACGAAACAGAAATGGACAAGATAAAATACCGTATTCGTTCTAATTATCGCACATGTTCAACTACACGGACACCCTGGTCGTTTCCAAACATGTGCATAAGCGCACATTGATCGACTGGCATATTGGAATTTTACACCAATTTTACAATATCGCATTACAACATAACCTTCAATGGCCAAACAATATTTTGCAACGGTGAAACACATTAATTTTGATATTAACAATGATATATTTTGACATGGTGATTTTTGCAGTTTATGTGTTATTTTCGTTCGTAGTGTACGCTTATTAGAAATATAGTTTGCAAACCTTAACTTTATGTTATTTTGAAAAGTTATGCGCACTGTGTGCTAACTTAGAACGAATACGGTATGCGCAAAATGTAGAGCCAGGGAAACACATGCGCGGATCCAGAAAATTTTCTCAAGGGGGGGGGGGTCCAAATTCCCAGAAGGGGCTGGACCCGCCCATGCGAACAGCTTTTTTCCCAAAGACGTCAATTCAGCACCCTTTACCCATATGTAAAATATTCTCACTGTTTATTATTTAAAGATATTGCTCAACAATGGCATCGGTCGATGGCTTCAAGTTCTTGCATGCTGGTTCAGATGAGGTATACTCAAATATCTGTGACCCGTGTAATCATGATGGTAGAGAAACAGAGGCCTTACATTTCTGCCAAGATTGTCAAGAGAATCTATGCTCTTGTTGTGCGGAAAGCCATAAAAGATTCAAAAGTTCCAGACATCATGTAATTGTTGCGATCGCAAACATGACTGAAGGAGAAACAGCAGCAGCGACTACAGATGAAAATATGATAGTCTGTACCTGCGACCAGTCTATGGTGGTGACCCATTTCTGTGAAAATCATCTGGATGTAATTTGTGGTACATGCAAAACTGTGAAACATCGAACATGCAAATCAGTGGAAATACAAAGAAAATCCATCGATTACACTACTGATAAAGTCGAACAAGTCTTAGATAGAGTCAAAGGACTGAAACGCAAATTTGAAACATTCAAGCAACACAGAAATGTATCGTTTAAAGACTTTGAAGAAAGCAAAGAAAACTGCTTAATGGAAATCACAAACTACAGAGATGAAATAAAAGCTGCATTTGACCGTCTCGAAAATAATCTCATCGAGGAAGCGCAAAAGCTTGAAAAGAAAATTAAGCAAGACAACCAGCATTGTCTTAACACATCGACAACAGCTGAAACCATTCTTGAGGCTGACATAAATATTTTGGACGACGCCAAGACATACGGACAAAGCGATCAAATGTTTGCTGCCGGCATAAGAACAACAGCACACATAAAGGAATTTGAAGCAATCTTTGAAGAATTACAGTTGGAAGTAAATAATCAAGTAAAGTTAACCTTTGAACGTAACGAGAAACTGACTGATTTGCTTCGTAGCCTCCATTCTATGGGAAGTGTAACACTGGATGAAACAAGCAGTGTCAAACCGGAGGGAAAGGGACAAGGTATAAGGTTTGACAACAAGAATGTTGTTTCAATAGAGAAAATTGATGTGAGTTACAAAACTGACAAAACGACTCAATGGATAACGGGGTGTGCAGTTCTGCCAAGCGGCCAAGGCGTACTTATTTGTGATCACCTCAATAATACTATCAAACATCTTGATGCTGATTTTAACATCACAGAGTGTCTTCACCTAGCACAGCCATGGGACATAGCAGCTTACGCTTCCAACGAAGCTGTCATAACCCAACCGAATAATAAACAAATTCAGATTATTGACATTCATCCTCAGCTCAAGATCGGTGAGCCATGCATTAAATTCGATAAAAAGTGCTGGGGTGTTTCAGTCCTAGATTCAGATATTATCATCTCATTTCACGACGCACAGGGCAACGGATTAATTCGCGTTATAGATAGAAAGGGGACAATAAAGCGATATCTAGGAACAGGCCTCTCCTTGAAAGCTCCATCGTACATCTTCGCAAATCCGTTGTTGCCTGGAAAACTGTACATTTCGGACTTCAAGAAGAGTTCAATATTCTGCATAACGTTATACGATACCCTGATCTACAAATACAGTAGTTCAGGGCCCAGTTGTTCAAAGCATCGTTAGCTTAACGATATCGTTAAGACATAAATTTGTTAAGCAAATATCAGCAAAAGTAACAAATACACTGTTATTTTTTGTTGAAAAAATGTGAGAATCCTTTGCAGTGCAAAGGATTCTCACATTTTTTCAACAAAAAATAACAGTGTATTTGTAATATTCATGTTTGAAATTTTAACGAAACGTTAACTAACGACGTCATTAGTTTTGAACAACTGGGCCCTGATTTGAATGGTGTTAGGGGCATTCACGTGGATGAAAACGGGGTGGCAATAGTATGCGGTCGGGATGCCAATAACATGTTCGCGATTGAAACTGATGGCACAGCACACAAAACCATGTTGTTAGCAAATAAGGCTATACCAGGTCCTGTCTGTGTCACGTGCTACCATGATCCAGTCGACAAGAAGACGAAGGTGTATGTGGGAACCTACAATAGTAGCCAATTCTATAGATTAACACTACAATGAATGTTTTTATTGGAGGTTGATTATGCAGGAATAGCAGCAGACAAATAGTAACTTATAATGCATGCATAAGGATTTGTGTAGTCAGATTTTGCGTTATTCAATAAAACGCGTACATCATCAGGAAAACATGTCCGTGCAATGAATACCCCCTTAGACCCCACTTTTATATAGTAAAACTGGGGTATGTAGGGGTATACCTATTTTTCTTATTTTTGCTCCAAAACATAGATTGTGGGTACTCGTTAGAACCGCCTCGTCGAGGCGGTTTTAACGTGTACCCACAATCTATGTTTTGAGCAAAAATAAGAAAAATATCAAAAATTTTCAGCTGAAATTTTTCAATTTTTAAAGCTTAAAAAATCTCTGTATATTGCATGGGCAAGTTTTCGTAATGTTGTAGCAGCATCTGGAGTTGCAAGACCATTGATGAATGTAGAATAGAATTAGATATTCAAATATGTCAAAATAAGTGCAAATTTTAACACTTCTGGAACTCTTGTATAGATTTACTGGACATTGCATATATAAAATATGCAAAATAAATATGACATTGAATTTTACGTTATTTTCACTTGGAAAGTTCCTGAAATTGCGGACTTGTTTGCATTGGAATCATCAGGTCTAAGAGCTGAACTACAAGTCTTTAAATTTTAGGACTTATTAAATTTATAGACGGTCTTTAAATCTTTAGGCTTATATGTTAAAATCTTTAAAGACTTACACAGTATTTCATTAAATTTCGGAATACCCAGAAAATTTAGCAATCTGCTTGTCCAAAATGCATGCAAAAATTGTCCAAAACTTCGTTTGAGACTGTGGTTTTATTTACGGGTACTGATGGAAATATAACTACATATATTCCTGTTCAGGTTTTCTACCTGCATCCATTGTTGTCGAAGTATGTCACGCGATCATGTGATTACATGCGTAATAAGTTGTTGGGTTAAAGTGTAATGGAGCAAATTTTCGTATATGATAACCTTATATTTATTTCTTCGATTTTAAATGCTGAGTCACCAAAGTATCGACAGTTTTCAGGCTGCACTATGCAACCGCTTATCTAATTAAGCACATCACTGTTGTTTATTGATGTGAATTTTCTGTATTTCAGAATTGTTGCTATTTCTTTGTATCAGTCTTTAACTATAGAATCTCAAGTCTTTAATTTGAAGACAGTCAATAAATTAAAAGAAAGTCTACAAATTTATGGCAGCTCTTACACCTGATCATGATATTTCATGACGTTCAATCAACCTACTAGACTTATAAAGTCTGATGAGATGATTTTCGTTTCTATATCGTCTTTGAATTACATAGATGATACCATATTCAACTGACTCCACTCAAATACTCTTTTCTCCTTGACTGTTTTGTTTCTTTGACTATCTCATCAGTAGATGAATGAGTCAGCTTAGTTTATAGTATGGTATAGCATATTAGCATAAAATAAAATGAGGGTTGGTGTTTCAACATCTACGGCTGTAATCAGTCTATCAACCCATATGTTTTGATTTAAATTGCCAGATGACACGACGTTGCGTAGTGACGTCTTCAAGGCTCTGACAATTTGATTTTCATGTGGATTTTGTTTTCGTAACGTACCCGTATGTCATTGGAATACTAGAATGAGTGCGTTATGTTATCAAAATATTCATTTTGTTTTTCCGCTTTGTTTTTGCCCATTGGTGTTGCTTAAAAGAAACAAATGTAGACATGCAAATGTAGAAACAGTTGAAAGCTATTTACAGCTGTAGACAGTTATACCTCCTACATGAAAGAAGTATCATTAGTTAACTCGTTTATGACGAATGGGCTTCCCCATTGTCATCATTTTGGGTGAGCCCACTGTCATTATTAGGGGCATCAGGAGTGATTTTTTATTTTTATTTCATTTTTCGATGAAAAAAGGTACAATTAAGTAGGCAACGATCAGGAAAAGGCGCAAATTCCTCTAAGCAAACAGAATAGGCCCAATCTGCGGCGTCACAGTCACATCTGGTGCTAAACTGTTACCTATATCCTACAAAAAGTACGACATATTTATATGAGTCAAATGCTTCGGTCTCATTAGATGATCAAATTACACATTTTATATCATTTATTTTTTAATTCAGTTTTACGTCCCTTTCAAGATTATTTCAGCTCATATGAGACGGGCCAATCAGTAGGTGGGCGAAAACGGAAGAACCCAGAGGAATACATATTTTATGCCTTGCGTAATAAATAAATGGTACACACCGTATTTGAGCCGCGTCATGAGAAAACCAGCGATGTGGTTTCCGAGCAGGTCGGACACAAACCAAGCTGCATTAGCACGGAAGATGTCTAGAGGCTGGAATTTTGGATTTAGAAAGTATAGAAATTGTACTATATGTAGTGAAAACAAAGGCGCTGATCAGCTTCGCAGTTACTGCGAAGCTGATCTGCGCCTTTGGTTTCGCATATGCAGATTATTGGTTTTCTCATGATGCGATTCATTTGTCAATGACTTTGCTATTGCATTTATAAGGCACCCTGACCTTGCATACCCCCGTGGTGCAACCACACTTGCAGCGATGATTCATCAGGATAACATGTCCGTGAAATGTTTACTCTTTTAAATCTCACTCGCCGAGGCAGAACTAACGTGTCCATAATTTGAGCCTGTGCATGAGAAAACCAACAATTTGGGTTCCGAACAGGTCTGACACAAACCAGGCTGTACAGTCACAGAAGCAGGCCAGAGACTTGCACTTTCGGATTTAAGAAGAAGAGGAATTGTACTATCCGTGTAGCGAAAACAAAGGCGCTGATCAGCTTCGCGGTTACCGCGAAGCTGATCTGCGTCTTTGTTTTCGCATATGCAAATTGTTGTTTTTCTCATGCACAGGCTCATTTATGATCAAAAGAAGAAAACTGTCGTTATTGTTGTACTAAAGTTTGTCTATTATAATAAAATATAAAAGCTTGATGCTGTGGAATCAGCGAAAACGTTCAAAGGGAGGTAGTATGGGCCATATAAATCCGTAGACATGTTTTCGTAATGGGACCCAAACACACAGCGATTGTTAATGAAAATCATAGTTCAAACGTTTCAAAGCAATCGGTAAAATATAGTCTGTATACATGATTTTGTTTGTCAATAGAACAAGAAGAGAACAAAACGTTTTTGACAAGTAACAATATGATGTCTTTACTTTTCGTTATGTTTACTCAGGGTATCATCTGCTATCATCAGTTTAAAAATCAGATGAAAGTATACGAGTATTATATTTGGATATCTCAAAAGGAACAAAGAGTGACAATTTTCAATAGAGTTGGACGCCAAAGTCAAATATTCTTGAAAGTCTATTTCAACAGTTTCTGAAGACGCCATTGTCAAACATATTTGTAACTTGTTAATATGATAAAGTCTTGTTTGTTTTTGGTTTCTTTAAAAATAAAAAAGATTTTGTTCAATCGGAACAATTACGCGTTATCGTCTCCATTACTATTAAATCATACATTTGTGTCCAATTGCTGTGACCCTCTACAGCAGGTGATCTTTGAAGAACCGCGTAGCTACCACATGCCACCACAAACGTATAAGTAAGTCAGATGGTGTTGCAGCTAATTACAGAAACGCCATGGAGGCTTCTCCAGTTCCAGTGATAGCTTCCAATACATGTAGCCGAAGAAAGGTTTTATTTGTGACAATCACAATAATACTTATTGTGACGATAGCGATTGTAGGCATTCAGGACCCAGTTGTTCAAAGCATCGTTAGCTTAACGATATCGTTAAGACATAAATTTGTTAAGCAAATATCAGCAAAAGTAACAAATACACTGTTATTTTTTGTTGAAAAAATGTGAGAATCCTTTGCAGTGCAAAGGATTCTCACATTTTTTCAACAAAAAATAACAGTGTATTTGTAATATTAATGTTTGAAATTTTAACGAAACGTTAACTAACGACTTCGTTAGTTTTGAACAACTGGGCCCTGATTTACCACAATGTAAGTTTTCATCTCTGTATTTTTGCTAGACAAAGATTCGTTTATCATTTGATCAAATTCTCTAAATTTAAGAATTTTCTTCAGTTAAAAATCTGAATATAAATATTGCATAGGCCCCACACCAAATGAATATATTTCCCTTCTTTTAATGGTAAATAAAACATTTCATGTACTATTGATAATAAGTAGCTCAACCTCGTATGTGACCCCTGTTCAACAAGTAAAATTCAAGGAGCGCAACGACTAGACACCTTATCTTTAACTTTATAATCTCCCCAGGTTTGGGTTCAATCCCTACTCTCGGCAGAGCATCCAACATCTGGCGGGCAAACATTGTAATTAGAATATCTGATGAATGTGATTGTTACTGTCTAACTATTGGAGATTACCACGGAGACATAGAGGATTCGCTCAGCTACCACAACGATTCTATGTTCTCTACTCTAGTCCGTGAAAATGTTGCCCATCCCGATTTTGCCTGCGCCGAACTTTACAAGGGGCCTGGTTGTATGACAGTTACTATAGGTCGCATCTTAACGGGCGATATTATAATGAATCTCTTGCTGGCATTAATAGATAAAATACTTTTGTATGGCTTTCCGGTAGGCCTGATTTTAACGGCTCCCTTAAAGAGTCTACGATGATGATGATACAAAAGACTACTCCATAGCCAAGACAACAATATGTTGTTTGTCTTTACAATATAAAGTAAGACAATTCAGATTTGAGAAAAGCAAGAAGTTTTATACCTTTTTATAGTAACGACAAATGTTCCTTCATAAGAGAGAATTACAATTCACAGCTGACCAAAGAGAAACAACACGTTTAAAGTATGCGTGATTGTATTCGGATTAGAGTAATATATCAAGATTATTATTTCCAGTTGCTTCCTTTTTTATATTTCCATTCTAAAGCACTGCAAACACAGTTCTAAAACTAATATTAAATATTCGTCAGAAGAAGCTCCCTGGTTCCTTTACGAGAGGATATTTTGGCCCGTATCCCAACTCTGATCCTCCTGTAGCCATAAGGTCAAGGCCGGTGCAGAAGGTTGCATCAGCAGCTAAAAATAGACACACCTTTCCCATCTCTTCTGGGGTGCCCATGCGTCCAACCAACTGTTAAAATAAAGCAGCATTTACATTTTTTAGAATTCTACTGTAATACTATTATCATAAAAAGGTAAAAGTAAGCAGTGATCAGGAAATTGTGCATTCAGAACCAAAGTCCCATACCTAAGGACACATGGGGGTAATTTGATAAAAAGGACATACTGCTGCTTAAGTGACCCGCTCTTTCCTAAACAATGGTCACTCAGTTAACCTAAACTTATATGTATAATTATGATCCGTATGAAGATGCATCAGAATCGTTATAAACAGAAACTGTTACTCTCCATGAGACCATGAGACCAGTAAATGAGTATTATACTAGGTGTTATATTTGCTTAAGTGTGTTAAATATATAACTCTAATGGTAAATCACATATGTTCCCCCTGTACTACAGAATATCGTGCCGGATAACACAATTCTACGTGACGTTATCAAGATCTGTACTTGCAATATATGATATAATTAGTGTCAAGTCAGTGCTCTGTCATTTTGCCTTTGTGCGGCTGGCCCTCAACATTACACTTGGCTCCGGATTGCAACTGATTACACTGATTACACTGACTACATACATTTAACCATCAGTCTACTTACATGTATCTCGTCGGCTTCTTTAAGCATTTTCTCCGCGTTACCAGACTTGTGAGCGAGGTCTACCATCAGTGGGGTACAGATACCACCAGGAGAGAATCTGAAGATACAGTTATAGAGTTCAATAATAGTTTAGACAGGGCTTACATTTACCAGTTTGTTCAATTACATTTAAAGTTAACCTTCAAGCTGGACTAAACCTGCAATTGGCTGATAAACAATAACGTCACGTTAACGTCAAAGTAAACAGAATGACCAACGTCGTAATACAGGAAATCATTGTTCGTTGTACATGGACTTGAAATATTTACACGGCAATATCCTCGAATCAACAGCATTGGCTAAAACTTTCATCAGTTTCAGGCGATGCGTTAATTTATTCCACAGTATTTCATTTGAAAGATGTGTAAAATGGAAAAAAATGCCAAAATATTTTTTTCTTTTTAATTGTTTCTTACGCATTCACTCGGACTCCATTTCCAGCCTCATCTATAGCGAGTGACTTTGCAAACGTTGAGATTGCCCCCTGTAAAATATGAATCGCAAGTGATTTCATTATTCAATAGACAATACCGAACATTTTCAAATTCTTCGTTTTCGACTTTTTCTTAATTTTCCTGCATGACGTAAATTACCACCAAGAGTATTCATTGCGAAAACGTGTCCATGCAATATAATGGAGATTTTTTAGCGGTAAAATTGAAATTTTCATTGGAAAAAATTGATATTTTTTTTTATTTTATCATAAGTTGCTCAAAACACCTCACCGATGCGGTTCTAACGAGTACCCACAATCTATGTTTTGAGCAAAAATAAGAAAAATAGGTATACCCCTGCAAACCGCAGTTTTTCTATCTAAAATTGGGATTCAAGGGAACCCTGCACGGACATGTTTTCCTGTTGAATGTCACGTGGCAGAATCATGAATAAATCTTTGTGCTGTTTTGCATAAATTGCACTTGTATTTTTAAAAGGCATTTAAATAAAAAAAAAATATAGGTGCATTTTAATAATATTGTCTTTGATACACATCTTTAAATGCAATGTATGACAGGCTTGAACGACGTCAGCCTTTTTCAAGCATGTAGCGTTTGTGCCCTATTTCGCCATGTTATCAGCAATTTTCTGAAATTTGCACTTTAAATGGTTTGTTTGGACAAGATCATTGTCTTGAAGTGTCGTGGTCAGTAGAAATACACCCATTATGATTCTTTGGTGGTTTTATGTCGCCAGAATATTCAACTTAAATTTTCATTCATTCAAGCCTTGAACCGGAAGTTCCATACTGAGCCGAAACGAAAGGCCGACCTCCATCACGAAAACACGCCCGTGTAATGTATACCCCCTCAAACCCCAATTTTATATAGCAAAACTGGGGTATGCAGGGGTATACCTATTTTTTCTTATTTTTGCTCCGAAACATATATTGTGGGTACTCGTTAGAACCGCCTCGATGTAACGTGTACCCACAATCTATGTTTTGAGCAAAAATAAGAAAAAACAATCAATATTTTCTGCTGAAAATTTTCAATTTTGAAAGCTCAATATATCTCTGTTTATTGCATTAGCAAGTGTTCATAATGTCCATGAACGTCTTGTTGCAGTAGTGACATGCTGGTATTAAAGCCTGCGCTATCATGTGTTTCTGCAGGATATTGCGACTTTTTGGTTAAGGTTTTGTCATGTAAATCACTTCGTCACATGGCCAAAGCCAAGCAAATAGAATTAAATGTGCTAAACTAAAGTTGAATGACTAAATAACATTCAATGTAAGTTTTAATCAAACAGCTTCCTTGGTTCAAATTTTATCAAAGAAAGTTCAGGTGTTCGGTTCGGAATTTTGTAACACTATTATACTGGACAAAAAAGTTAGGGATCAAACTTTTAACATGCCATTTCAAGAAGATTTCGAACTGCTTGTAAAAATGAAACATTTCTATCATCAAGGTAATTCATTTTGTAATCTTTGTGCACTTGAGGATCGAAACAATCGTCTTTGCATTCAACAAGGCCATGCTTTAAGTCAGGCCACCCTTCAAATGAAAGTGGTAAGAATTCCCATAGAGAATTGGTGGTGTATAAGTTTGCTCGTGCAAAACTTTTAAAATGGCAGGAAATTTCAATCTTTCTTGACTGGCTGACCTTAGAAATTATTAAACTTGATGACTATCTTGCAAATTTGCAAACTTTCATGAATTTGCAAAATTGAATTTTTTGGTGGAATCAGTTTTTATGGACTTTTGATCACTTTGATTTTTAGGGTAGCGCATTTTAAAGAACAGCTGTGCTTCAGTCAGATGATGCACGACTTCAAAATTGGTGGCGTATGAAAGTGCAATAAATCTGCTAACCCACCATATATATGAAAAAATTGATTAATTATCGATTGGCTCAATTAATCCATCCTTATAAGTTTGATCCCTAACTTTTTTGTCCAGTATATAACACTATTGTTGGGTATACAGAAACGGTGCAATCAGAGCAAAAGCCCTAAACGGCATCATGTTAGAATAGGCTTTACTTCATCGTTCAGTATTATTAACGTGTAGAGAGGGTCCGTCTATTTCCGAACGCCGGCAATTTCCGAACGATTTTATCAAGTCCTTGTCTTAGTTCAACGTTTGCTTCAAAAGACTTTTCTTTGCAAATGATACTTTTTTTTAGTTCCTTCCTGTCTCCCTGCCTTGCATAGGCTGCTTCTGCATACAGTGGATATCTTTTAAATTTTAATTAAAATTTGTTTTTATCAACCACGCATCCGCCTTGCGCGAGTGCATAACGCCACTTGTCATTGGGCTTAAGCTGAAGACTTCTGTCACACACCCGCGTTATAGGTATCTGGGTATTATTGTCTTTTATATTAAAATAGTTAAGTTCCAACATAAAATATCTTTTAAACTTAATTATAATTCCATGTTCGTGTTTGTTTTTGAAGAATATACAGTTGACATAATGAGCTGTTCGGAATAAGACGACGCATTCGTTCGGATGACCTGGCCCGTTCGGAAATACCCAGTAAATTACCTTAGTTGCGCAGTATGGGGATGCCCCGGACTGCCCTAGATGGGTACCAATACTAGCTGTCATAATAATGTTGCCCTTCGTCTTTCTAAGATGTGGAAGGCAATACTGTAAAAGACAGAAATATAATAACGAAATGTTGTAGTTATGCTGTTCTTGTTTTATGTACTTCAGTTTTACGTATCTTTCAAGATCATTGCAGCTCATATGAGACGGGCCAATCAGTAGGTGGGGCGAAAACGAAAAAAAAAAAAACCGCAAGCGGAACGGCCATATGTGGCCAGTGCGAGGCCCGAACCCACACCAGACACAGCGGTGCTGTTCTTGTTTAACTCATCATTTAAGCCTGGTGTCCTTTTTATGGTACTTATTATAAGCAAACATTATAGTCCCAGATGTGACGCCGCAAATTGCGGAGTCCCAGCTGGGGCTATTCTGTTTGCTTAGAGAAATTTCATAAAAAAAATAAAAATGAATCAAATTTTAAAATCACTCCTGATTCTACTAAAATAAAAGTGGACTCGCCCAAATGATTGCAAGCGCGGAACTAAATAATCAGTTTGCTTCCGCTCTGATCCTGCTTGACGGTGTATATTGTATGATATGTTATCAGATGAAATAAATATGTTTAAACTAAATGATAGTGATGATAAGTCCGTTCGCCATTATTGGTTTATACTTGCCACTCAACAGGGATGTTACATGAAAACATGATTTTGGTATAAAGGTCCATCCGAAAGACTTAAGAAGTCCAGGTCCGAACTCGCGACAAATGGTTTACAAGAAGAGTGACTTAACTTCGTCACACCGGCTTTGAATACCAATTTGTATTGACAGTAGACGACAGCTGTGTTTCACTTCCTCTGACCAAAGTCGGTATACACTTTGGTCATGTCAGAATGTATGCGACGCCTTATCCTATCTCCTTGATAATATTTATATTAGATTTGGGACCAAGTTATACAGACAAATTGTTGGAATTCCGATGGGTACAAATTGCGCACCTCTCGTAGCTGATTTATTTTTATACTGCTACGAAAGAGATTTCATGGATTCTCTTAACCATGATAATCAAGCTGATGTTATCGAGGCTTTTAATTCCACATCTAGGTACCTCGATGACCTTTTGAACATTGACAACCCTTATTTTGAAGGTATGGTCAATCAAATTTATCCACCTGAACTTCAGTTGAACAAAGCCAATATCTCAGATACTGAAGCCCCCTTTTTAGATCTACATCTTTCTGTTGCAAATGGATTTGTTTCTTCTAAAATTTATGATAAGCGCGATGACTTTGATTTTGATATAGTAAATTTTCCTTTTTTGGATGGTGACGTTCCTCGTCGTGCTTCTTATGGTGTATACATTTCGCAACTTATTAGGTTTGCTAGAGTCTGCAATCATGTTACAGACTTCAACGTTCGAAATAAATGTTTAACGGCAAAACTTCTCCAACAGGGCTATCGGTATCATAAACTTCGAAAAACATTTTCTAAATTTTATCGTAGACACTATGAATTGATTTCCAAATATAATGTTGGGTTAAAGACGCTTTTAAGTGAGGGCCTTTCGGAACCTGAATTTTATGGTAACTTGGTTTACAAATTTAAGAAACTTAAAGGAATTAATGATTTTTCTTTTCAGTTCAGAAAAATCATAACACGTTACAGACGTATAGGTTATAACTTGAATGTTATGCGACAGTCTGCATGCTTAGTTTTTAACCCAATCATGGTTGATAACTATGCTGCCTTCTTTAATTGCACGCCGGTGGGTCGGGTGTCAGACTCTATGATGGCCCCGACATAAAGCTATTCATTTTAGTTGGTTGGGGCCGGAGCTTCTTGTCTGTTGCTTGGCCCACCGGGGTCCTACTGGTGTTTTTCTTTTGCTCCGGAGTTAGTAGGTTATTCGGCGCCCAGGGATCTCCATCGTCGGGCAGCTTACTCAGTCTGTGAGTCCTGGTTTTTGATTCATCAGGATGTTCATCATGATTTATTTGTTTGTTCTTGATGATTCATTGACTAGTTAGAGATTCACCACGAGGACCGAATAACTAACTAAATGTTATGAACCACTGCAGAAGCTGAGGGTGAGGTTATGGCCATGTAAAACCGGTTTAAGCCCGCCAGTAACTTTGTGTTACTGATCGTTCCAAGACGATACTTCTGTGGTGGTTCTTTTTGTTTTATGTTTTGGTGTATAAAAATTTTTTGTGCTGTTGGCGCCTTATGTATGTTTCCATATTTTTAGTTAAGTTAAGGTAACTGAGTGGCCACCTATTGGGAAATAGCTGCTCATTCGGCTTACGATATGTTTCATGGTATAAGTACCTGATTGTTAGTTTGGTTTTTTCCCACCTCGGTTTTTGGAGTGGGAATCTTTTTCTGATTGCGCCTTTTCCTGATCTTTGCCTACTTGTACCTTTCTACACATTTATAAAAATAAAAAAGGTTTTTTTTCTTTATGATAGAAATAATTCACCATGACCTAAAGCATATAAATGTCTAACAGTGGTGAATTTATTTTCCAATAATCAAAAACGTAGAATGTACCTTTGCCATTAAGAAATAAGCGATGAAGTTGAGATCTATCAGTTGTCTAAACTCGTCGGCTGAGACGTCGTCAATCTTTTGATAGGGTGGGTCTAAAACATTCAGAATTACTGACATGTAGCAGAATCAATGCTAATTAGAACCAATTGGTACTCACTAATAAGACTTCACTTTCGGGTGATTCTGGATAGAATACGCTTTATGTTCAAGTGATACATGTATGTTACGTGACACCCAACATTAGGAAAACTTGCCCATGCTATATACAGTGAATTTCTTCAGCAGTAAACATTTAAAATTTCATTGTATTGTTTTTATATTTTCAGTGTTTGTGTTCAAAACATAGATTGTGGTTACACGTTAGAACCGCGTCAACATGGCGGTTTTAACGAGTACCTACAATCTATGTTTTGGATCAAAAATAAGAAAAAAATAGGTATATCCATATAAACCCCAATGTTACTATATAAAAGTGGGGCTTAAGAGGTACATATTGCATGGATGATTGTTATCGGGTTGACGGTTGAAAATTGGGATGTTTGTCGATCGAACTGTGTATGGAACCAACATATTAACATTTTTACCTTAGATAGTATATAATAGATGTATTTACGTCTTGACTTTGATTATGATGCAATGAATGTACACCTATAAACCACAACAATAGGTTACTCACGCCAGCCCGCATTGTTGATGAGGCAGTCTAGCTTTCCATACCGTTCTATTGTCTTTGCAACAAGATTCTATAAGAAATAAAGGAACATTGCTTTATATAGAAATTAATGACTAAATGGGTTTCAGCTTTTGGTAGATTGCGGAAGTACAGCATATTGAAGTAAAGTAAAGCACTGTCGAGTATTTGACAATAAGTACGTATCACTGCATGTTTGCTGCTTTAGTTATTTTCAGCTTCGTTCCTGTTTTTTTTTTTTTTTTTTTTTTTTCGTTTCGATCGTCATAACATCAAGTGTTTATAACCAAAATCTTTGTGCAAAGTTTTCAAGAACTTTGCTTCCAAATTTGGTCAGTCAATTTTGTTTCATTTCTAATAATTCCCCCTCAAATTGTCTGTGGATGATGCATTACGAAATCTCGCCCACGCAATATATACCATGATATACAGAGAACTTTTTCAGCTGAAAAACTTTGAAAATTTCATTGGAAAAATTTCGATATTTTTTTTTAGTTAATAAATGAAACAACACCAACACGAACTAAAGCCCAGTTTTAATTACATTTATCACTTTATCCAACGTTTCGCCATCTTGGCTTCTTCAGGGATTTTTTTTTTTTTTTTTTTTTTTTTTTTTTGTGATATTTTTTTTAAATATTAAAACTGATTGCGGGTACATGTTAGGACGAGTACCAACAATCGATGTTTTGTATGAAAAATAAGAAAAATAGGTATATGCCTGTAACCGCCACTTTTACTATATAAAAGTTGGATATCAGGGGGTATACATATCACTGTGTATGTTTTCCTGATATATGAATCGCGTGAATTGATTATCATGCAACATTGAATCTACTTCACCTTTATGTCCTCCTCCTTTCTGACGTCACAGAACATAAACATGGCTTCCCCAGGGCCGATTTTATTGACATCTGCTTCTGCTGCTTTACCTTCGCTTTCTACGGAAAATCAATCGAATACATGTGTCAAAACTTTAACAAAGTATAATTCCGCACATATGTCATGCTTTGTCTTTGTTAAATGCACATGTAGTCTGGAAAGCTTTCGATTTAAGCCCGCCAGTAATTTTATATTACTGATCGTTCCAAGGCGATACCTCTGTGGTGGTTCTTTTTGTTTGATGTCTTGGTGTTTAAAAATTTTTGTGCTGATGGCGCCTTATGTATGTTTTCATATTTTTAGTTAAGTTTAGGTATCTGAGTGGCCACCTATTGGGAAAATAGCTGCTCATTCGGCTTACGATATGTTTTCATGGTATAAGTACCTGATTGTTAATTTAGTTTTTTCCCACCTCGGTTTTTTGAGTGGGAATCTTTTTCTGATTGCGCCTTTTCCTGATCTTTGACTACTTGTACCTTTTCATCGCGGTGGAGTTTCGGTGAAGATCCGGTTTGTGCCGGAATATCCGGGTGTCGTCCCGGTTATGCACGCTTTACGCCGGATCAACAGTACTTAGCAACAGGTTGATGATTGAACTAAAATTTTAATTCAACTGATGTGTAGCTTTTAAACATGTATGTTTGATGGTTAAGATGTATAATACGTATTTCGAAAAAAAAAAAATGAAGCATTTGTAATGAAAGAGAAGAAAAATGAATCTAAATAATCAGGAAACATGTCCATGAAAAGTATGAAAAATCACTTTTATACAGTTAAACTAGGGTATACAGGGGTATACATTTTTTCTTGTACACTCTTGTTCACTGTACACTCCATATTAACTATATAAACGTGGGATATACGGGGGTATATATTACACGGACATGCTGTCCTGATGTGTGGTAGAGCGAGAGCAGTTGCATTTATTTTACTATAAAGTTAAATTCAATATGTATAATTTCTTTTAATTATTAATTATGTGTATGCATTATGTTTACCTTGATTTGATGCGATAATAACCTTTGCTCCAGCACGTACTGAAATAAAATAGATAAATATTGGCTAAATTGAAACAGTTATACAAAATGTTTTATCTTGATCAAGGGTGACTAGAAGTAACACTGCCATTTACTTCGCCGGTTGTGTCCTCTTTTTTGTTACTCGTACTTCAAAAACACGTGAGTAGCTCTTTCATCAACCCAATGGCATATAATTGTTGCGGAGATTAAAGTCGAAATGCTAGCACATCGAAAGAAAATCGTCTTAACAATATAGTATTAAGACGATTTTTAAAAACATGTGAAATGACTAGTTATTTGTTAAATTACATTTGAAATCCCAACCCCAACCCTGGCTTCAAGCGGGTGAAAATGACAATACATTAATACCTTACTAGGCCTCTCATAAAACAGGATACACACCTTCATAGACTAATTGCAGTTATTATATATATGGTATATGGCGGTAAATAATAGGCCGCTAAATAGCGTAAATGACGTCAAAGGTTTATAGATGCTAAAATTGGCGTACAGAATCGGAATACCGCTGTGGTGTAATGGTTAGCACGTCTGCCCGGAATGCCGGAGGTCCGTGGTTCGATTCCCGGTCGCGGCACGACCGACTTTTCTACGCTAATTCAGTCTGTTTATATATATTAACTTTGTGATTTAGGTAATATACATCAAACAATCAAACCCTGTCGGTGGCACTTGATCCAAAATGGATGCTGCGGTAAGTATATGCGGAGATTTTATCATTAACATTACAAAATCCTATTTGTGCCTGAGCGCGCTTTCGCCTTTCGGCTTCTTTTGAGGCGTACTAAATACTACATACAGTATTAAGAGTGTGATATCTACATCTGCCTATCATAGGCAATCAAAGACTAGTAGAGAAAAAGAGCAATCAAAAAATTCTACAATCTACTCATAAAATATACTACATAAAAATAAACACACCGCTACAAACTAGAAACACGTATAGTGAAAATGGCTACTAAATTTGGAAAATATAAGAAATTTGGGGAAAAAACATAAAACAAACATATGATTCTTTGAGGCTATTAAACATCTAGGAGAGGTTTGTCAAAATATTAGATCCGTAAAAGTTGAGAAACTAAAGACTAAATGGCGTAAAATCGTGTAACTGAGGTTGAGAGAAAAGCGTGACCTCTCACCTGTAAGAATATCGGCCTTCTGAAGCATCACTTGTAAACAGACCGCTACAAATGGAAGTTTTAAAATCAATATTTGGCTAACTTTGCATGCTGGCCCATTGCACTCTGCTGTAACACCACTGTGTTTAATCACCTTTATTGATACCATGTAGCTGGGGTGTGTTAAGGCGTCTGATCAAATACGTTTGACGGATTTTTCTTGCAGAATCGGACCAGTTGGGGTCAAGGTCAAGACAGCAGAGAGCAACGTGACTGTTAAAGACATGACCAGGTAATTTAAACTGAAATGTTCCGCTACGGGCGCCCTTTGAAACCTCCGGGTTTTCCAATCAGAGAGATGACCACTGACGCGCTTATGGAGGGGTGGTCCAGTCTCACCTACATAATAAGGCTTTGACTTCCCAGGTAGAGTATAAGTTAGCCAAAATATTGATTTTTGGTCCGTTTAGGCGATCTTTTTTAGACTTTTTCCGTGTCTACCAATATCCTGATAGGCTTTCCTCCTTCACTATGTACATACACACAACGCCTTTATCTGTATCTATATAGCGGGTCTTGAAACTTACATTTGTATCGGTCTGTTTACAAGTGACACTTCAGAAGGCCGATAATCTTACATGTGAGCGGTCACGCTTTTCGCTCAACCTCAGTTACACGATTTTACGCCATTTAGTTCTTTAGTTTCTCAACTGTTACGGATCTAATATTTTGACAACCTCTCCTAGAGGTTTTATAGCCTCAAAGAATCATATTTTTGTATCTTGTTTTTCCAAATTTCTTAAAATTTCAAAATTTATTATATTTTGCAAATTTAGCAGCCATTTTCACTGTAGTTACGTGTTTCTAGTTTGTAACGATGTGTGTTATTTTATGTAGTAATATATAAGGTTTTAGTATACTATGAGTAGTATGTAGAATTTTTAGATTGCTCTTTTTCTCTTCTAGTCTTTGGCTGATAGGCAGATGTAGATATCACACTCTTAATGTCACGGTAGTATTTAGTAGGCCAAATTTTCCTGATAGCATCTCGGGTGTCCCACTGAATATTGGTGCCCCCATTTATAATACTTGCATATTTTATTATTTTGTCAGATGAAATGCTAGAGTTTGTCCGTCAAACATTTTATTTCTATAGATTAACTCAAATTGAACATGGTCATGCAATATTTGGATTTTCGTCGCTTTTGGACAAAATGTGAAACATTACATGTACCACACAATCTAATGTCAGTATTTAAATTGATGGTACTTGTGTTCAGCAAGGCACTCCCGGTGCATGGTTCTGTTTTGTGCTAAGCTGTTGAGTGGCAACTTTTATGGATACGTTGGTGTATACAATGAAGCAAAGAGAACTAAAATAGTGCTTATGATCAAAGAAAATCGATAAAAACTTTGGCGACCGGTTATACCTTTTGACTCGCATATGGTATCTAGAAAGTCACTTACCGAACACTTCGACAATTCCACGACCTATCCCACGACTACCACCGGTAACTATGGTAACTTTGTCCTTGTAACGTAGACCCTCAGACATAGCTGGAGGAAAAATAACAAAACTATCAATTGGTGAGTTTGCTAATATAATATTGTAACGTGGGGCGAACCAGCAATAGCAAACCACGTTAGAGAAAAAGCATGCTCACTCACCAAGGCCGATTTACTGCGCTATGTAATGACATCACAAACTATCGAGTTTGAAATTTGCATATATATTAATAGCACAGAGTTATGGGCTCTGGCTAAAGTAAAATGAAAATATGTGATGGTAGCATCAAGTAGATTATCCATTTAACAAAGCCCCGAAGGCATGAGTCGAAGCTTTAGTGTAAGCACTCACAGCGAAATAACGTATAAGAGGTCTCAAAACTAGAGTGTTTGCGTCATAAATGAATATATACAGTTTCACTGTACTCGCCTTAGATGTGAGTGTCATTCTTGGTGTTCTTCATTTCCCGATGAAAAGATTGAGAAGTCACGTGATCGTAAGCCAAGCCCATAGGCGGAGCGACGTTAAAGACAGCCAGTGACGTTGTTTGTGTACTCATGTTGGCGTGACGCCGGTCGCGTAACGGCATGACATTAAGCGCGAAATTTTGGCGTTTTGCCTGTTCCGAAACTCCGTTCAGTCGGATATAATGTCAAATAACCAGAACATTAGCACAGGTATTGGGATATAAAAGACTTATACTTTTTTAATAATATGAAATGTAAATATAAGTATTGAAATTCAGATGATGAAAACTATTAGCAGTTTTAATGTTACCGAGAAGCCTTTCGGGCTTCACAGACATTAAATCAGCTTAATGTTTTTCATCATCCAGTGAAAGCTAAAAATCTGAATTTCAATTCTTAAATACTTGATATATGGAACGTCTTTAATATGTTAATTGCATTCGTCATTTGCTTATCGTGCTTCGTTAAGTTGCATGAAAAGGCACAGTCATAGCAAAGTGTGTCGGGATATAAGATTCCACATGCGGCAAACACTTTTTAATACTAAAATAATTAAAATATAAGCTCTTACTTGAGTTAGTGGTATGATAACGCTCGTAAATGTTCTAACTTTCAGTTAAACTGACACATACATGTAACATGTTATCCCCTATATGACATAATATCGAGTACGCCAAAGTGGTCAACAAGGTGATGGAAAAGGTCATGTAATGTATTATCATTTTTTGTCAAACGTTTATCACACAGAAAGGTACACGTTAGATACCTGCTTATACACTGGAAAGAACGTTATCACTACTGGGAATCACGTGGTATTGTTTGCATACAAACAGGTAAATGATCAGGTGACACACACTACAATGAGAATGAATTTGACGTTAAATTTTTGAGTTTTCTCCTACAGCGTTTCTTCTACTGACTGATAGATAGGTGCAGTCAATACAGAAATTGAACATGTATTGAAAGAAACTAACATAAGAAATCCCGGTTATTTCGTTTTCGCTAACACTTCAATACTACTGTATGGAAAGTACTATATGTTCGTGGGACGGAAGTGTTTGTGAAAACGAAATTATCTGGATTGCATATGTTACTTTCATTCAATAAATGTTCAATTTCTGCATTGACTGCACCTATCTATAAGTCAATAGAGTAAACGTAATGGGAGAAAACTCAAATTTCTCATCTCAACATTGAACAGAATTTCATTGTGCGTCACCCGATCATTTATCGATTTGCTGGTATACAATACCACGTGTTTCTCAGCTGTGGTTATAAGAGGTCACTTTTCAAACTCATTTGTTTTTCTAAGCCATGTTCGGAATTGTATGCTTTTTTGCCTAAATATGTGTCTTTCAAATTACTTCAGATGCAAAGTGTTCAGAAATGATTTTCTTTTATAAAGTAAAAGAGCAAACATCAATGTTTTTGAATAGAAATTGGTTAAATCACAAAATTTATTGAAATGAGGAGCGGGTGTCATCAAAGGGTTCCTCTTGGCTTGGAAATACATCAAACATTTTAATAAATTTCCTCTACTAAGAGATTTTTACACATTTTTTTTTTAAAAAATCGCTATTTTCGAGATTTTATTTGAAAATTGTCTAAATAATGTGCCTCTTGAACATGTCGATCCATGTAAAAGTCACTTGTTGACGTCTGAACATGGGAGATATGCTTCGAAAGAACTTTATTAGACGATTTACGAGGACACACCTGTCACGACTAGATCAGCTAGCCAACTCACTCCGCTCTACTTCGGTACCTCGTTGCACTTCCCTAACAGCTTAGCATAGGTTGTATTTTAAGCCAATGTCGAACTGATTGCGGATTTCGTAAGCTGTTTTTTGCTATAAATCGTATTAGTTTTGTTATGCATTTGTACCAGTGCCGAAAGTCTTCCAGTAACCACATAATATTGCCTAAAACGTTTAAATTTATGTAGAAAATCGAACGATTTTCGACTTTGAGTCGCTAACTCTACAGTAGTCTCCCCTGATCTACTTATAGAGATCTTTTAATTTTCCATAGAAAGAATTACAGTGGTGTTATGGCTAAAAACCCAAATTAGCCGTTTTAACGGCTAATTTGTTAACGGCTAATTGTAAAATTTCGCGGCGAAATTTTGTGTAAAATAAAAGTCAGCGCGGAATTTCGCCGCGAAATTCCGCCGCGAAATTCCAGATTTCGCGGCGAAATTTCGCGGTGGAACACGGCGAAAAAAGTTTAACTGTTATAACGCTTAAAATCAATTGACCGGTGTTTCGCGGCGAAAAAGACGACAGTCACAATTTTTTTTTGTTGTTTAAATAATATTTTAAATGGGATGTTTTTATTTCATTTCTAGTTGTATCAATATTTTGTTTACGTCTCAATTTTGTATAATTATCGTTTTAGTCCCGACAGTCACAACAGTTTTATTGTTTAAATTTCATTTTAATTTGTATGCATCTATTACTTTTCAAGTTTTGTTTTCTTTTCAATTTTGTATAATTATCGTGTTTCATTCGTGTCTTTACTACTTTGAAGTTTCTGAGACCCTGATTATTGGCTTTGTGTTTATTTTCATGCTTCTTTTTCAGATTAATCAGACTTACCCGATAATGTTAGATCCTATTATCTAGCTTAATTAACAGACAGAAGCTCATAGCGGCGTTAGCAATTTTCATGGTATGATTGCCCACAGATTTGTTTGTTTGTATTGAGGCTGGACGTCCCAGTCACCAATTGTTTAGTCATGTCTGGACGGTGCTACCGTTTCCTGGGTATTAATAGTACTGTGGGTAATCAATGTGCTTTGCTCAAGGACACAACACGGTTTTGTCAGTGCGGATCGAACTCAGGACCTCTCGATTCGGAGTCTGATGCACTACAACTATGCCACCGCGATCCCATCCCATATATTAATACAAGTCTTCAACATGATGAAGCAATTGGCTTCAGCTCTGTTTTAGACATTTAATCGCCTGTGGTTAATGACACTGCTAAAAGCATCAATGATTTTCGATTACGTCAAGTGGATGTCGTTTCGTTGAAATCAATTTAGTCGAAACGACATTTGGTCGCATACGACCTTCACCGGGTCGATACGATATTCGGTCGAATGCGAGCAATACAGAAACGTACCTGTACAGAATTGTGTCGAAATTGTCGATTTTTGCTAACAGTTTTGAGTTTAACAGCGTGTTGTGTTCCTTCCTAAATCCTCATGTACTAATGGCTTGGAACACGTCGAATATCGAATGACAAAACCTCATTGTATACAAGGCGCAATACACTAGAAAAGGGAAGATAATGTGTTTAAAACAAAGTACTAACGTCAGTATATGAAGTTTTCAGTTTATTTTTGAACACATATATACAGTAATGGCCGTGTACGCACCGTGGCAATATGAGCGCATGCCGCATTAGATTAATTAGAACAAAGTTGAGCGCAGAAGCCTTGTGGTGGATTAAAGGAATTGACCGGAATCTAAATGTCCTGTGTTCGATTCCTATATTCGTTGGGCGTACCTGAGCAAAACCGGTATACATGTATTACCCTGAAAGTGTTGTCACCATGGGACTGTTGACTGTTTAACTGATCTTCGCTAGTTGTACTTCTACAAGGCAAGTATAATGTATAAATCTTTGATTGCGATTAGTCTTATGCTGGCATTCATAGAGGGTGCCCAAATGTCAATATGCCTCTTTTTGTTTTGTCGTTTTTACATGGTTGAGCTCAAATTAAGTTATCGTAGTTCAGGAAAATTTACAAAAAAGAAAGTAAGGAATCTAACTGTTTATTTAGCATTATCCTTTAGACAATTTTTCTGCTACAAAACAAGGCACAAAGTTAGATGGCCCCTGCCTATTTGGACCTAAACAAATATATAGACTGCTTGTGCCTCCAGGCAAAACTTATAAGCTATTGGCTGATCATCTGATTACAGGTTTACCGCTCAGGTCTGTGTCTGCCTATGAAAAATGGTTTCAGGTAAAACCATCCATACATATCAGCAGTATTGGCTTAGAGGGATCGTTATATTTCAAACATGTCCCATAAAATAGAGGCAGCGTCCCGACATGACCATTGCTGTTGATTAGGACGTAAAGCATCTATTCAAACAAACAAACAACAAAGTTAGATTCAACGAGCTGGCGCATTACGTTATAATTATTTTCGTCAATCCGTGATTTCGCTATCGTACCACGTACGAAAAACCATTGGCAAAGTCGCGTTATGCACGTTTTTCATTTCTATACATGTATAATCGTACATATTATGCGCACGTAAATAATGATCTATGGAACAGATGAATCATAGTGTTGTCATTAAATTAAAAATTAATTATTTTATGTTAACATTTACAGGTATTTCGCCGTGTTTCGCCGCGAAAAAGGAAATTTTAACGTACCTGTTGCAAACGTTAAAAAACAAATTTCGCCGCGAAACACGGCGGAATTTCACCGCGAAAATCGGATTTTCGCGGCGAAAAAATTAACCGATTAAACGTTTAAATTTTCCCTTGGCCGGTGAAATTTCGCGGTGGTTTCGCCGCGAAAAATCACAAGTGATCAGCGCGAACTGTGCAAAAGTGGGTTTTTAGCCATGACACCACTGTATGTATTTTATAATTCTGCGTACTTTAACGACTAGAACATTTATAATTTATGCCGTATATGCAAGAAAAGATCTAGCATAAGTTGGAATAATACAGTTTTGCAGTTTTGCTGAATTTTCATTTTCGATCATGGGCTAAATATATCCCGTTTCCGTCGGTATTCCGTTAAACCTCCCCATACCGACGGAAATATTCCGTCTAGTCACGACTACCGCACACTTCCAGTTTAAATTTCAATTTTTCAACAAACAAAATAACGAAATTTGTGGACAATTTTTAAAATTTACACAGTTTATCAGAGTTGTGTACTAGATATAAATAATCGCTGAAAATTTTAATACCGTGCTGCTGATAGTAACGCATCTGGAGACGAACAAAGTTTGTATGCATAAAGCTGCATTCATGGTATTCATGTTGCTGTCGTCTTGCATTTACAAAACAGAAGCGAAAATTCTTAGTGCAGCGACACATTTGACATGATTTTATTTTGCATCATGGCAGTTAAAACACTTTCAAACAAATTAAAGTGTAAAACATATCGTCTTAATAAGGCATTTAATTTGATGTTAATAAGGTGTGACTTTTTTAATTGAGGGTACCTTTACCTATGCTTCGTTTGCGCAAGATGTGTTACTCATTTTAGAATGTAGCAATTCACAGAGCCACTGCAAGACATTGGTTTATTCATATGATTATGAAAATTATTTTACCATATTTTACTTTCTGAACTAGAAGAAAAATATAAGGTGGCCTCTTATAACTTTTTTTTCAGTGTAGTGTCACACCAAATGAAAACATTTTACTTCATGAATGGTGAATTAAACAAAGTGTTAACTAGGTGAAACTGAAAGTGTTTTGCGATAGAAACAAAATTTACTTTTGATGACTAGTAGATCAACCACAGGCGTTCGACGACGAGACCATTTTTTTTCATTTATTTATTTATTTATTTTGTCATTATTATTATTATTATTATTATTATCCTCAGGGATTGCTTGCAATCAGTTTGTAACATGTACCTTTTTACCTTATTATTATTATTATTATTATTATTATTTGCATTTTCACCCGTTTGAAGACCCTAACGATACGTTCATGCAATTACTTTTCCCTTTAAACCTTTTTCTATTAATCCTCAATCAAACCTCGTCTAAGGGTTACTGTATAGGCAAGGCCGGAGACGTGGTGTCCTACTTTTTCGGGGTCATGGGATTCCCCGCGTCTCAAACTCATACTTTACCCTTTACCGTTATTTCAATGCTGGATGTCTACTTGTGAGTACCTTTGTAAAAGGTCACACCCATTGCCTTTATCAAAAATAAGCATCGCCACTTGTCACTTACAATTCAACAAAATGAGCCACCTCGTGTGAAAACCAACAGTGTGGTTTCCGAATAGGTCTGACACAAATCGGTCTGTACAGCTATAGAAGCAGGCTGATCTGCGCCTTTGTTTTCGCCTATGCAGGTTGTTGGTTTTGCCATGTGTAGGGGATTCCGAATGAAAATCTGCAAATCGAGCAGTGACATTATTATAAATGCACTGTTTACACGACAAATTACGTCAGCACAAATTACGTCAGCGCGTGATATATGTTACGTTGTTTTTCATACTTTGCTTGAATTAATATTCAGTCTAAACCGGCTGATACCGTAATCATGGTAATATTCAAGCGTCCCGGCAACAATGCGATTACAAAAAATATTGATTCTTTCAAACGATTTTTACAGTGACACTTCGACGACAGGTATCCATACAAAAACGTTCCGGATAAGGTAGTGCTATAAAATATAAACTAAAATGTGGTGATGTTTACTCTAGATGAGGGCAATGGGGTAACCTTTTGACAAAGGTACTTATGAATCTAGAGCTTGCATTGATGAATCTGGTGGAATAAGATGGCTTTCTAGTAGGTCTGGTTGAAAGTGTCCCTTAAAGAGTCACCGATGATTGTACAAAAGACTTACCATTAGCCACGACAATAGAACCAGGTCGTCAGTTAATAGTCTTTTTCATTTTCTCTTCAGCTAAGAATTAAATTATAAATGAAAGGATTTTTTGAAGAACTCGGCTTTGTCCCCATTTATAAATTTCGAGAAAAAAACGTGATAAAAACACTTGACAAAGTCTTAAAAACGGTTTGAAATTGACAAAAAATCGTTCGTATAAACTTAATGAATAGGGGACTGAAATGCCATAACACTTTGTAGAACGATACTGAGGAAAATGTAAGAATTTTAAAAATATAGGTTTTTGTCACAGTATAATAAGTTGTTTGTCGTTACACAAAAAGTAAGACATGCGAAGTAGAGGATAAAATTGAAATTTGTTATAGAACAAGTGCACAGTTTATTGCAAATGGATTCGTTTCTTCTAAAATTTATGATAAACGCAATGACCTTGATTTTGATATTGTAAACTTACCGTTTTTGGATGGTGACGTTCCCCGTCGGTGGAAAAGCATGCTCATCCACCAAGGGTGGTTTGCTGCATTATATACTCAACACTTACTCGATTCACAAAGTTTCGAGTTTGAAATTTGCATATTACAAGCACTCAATATGCCGCTAATACGTTGAACCAACGTATTTTTTCAAGGGAGGCTATCCCGTTACATTACTTCCCCCTCTGAGAAGACTCGTCCCGAGTCTTGGGCCTGGGGACTACATGGGTGAGGCAACCCCGGTCTTGCGGTTGTCATCATCCCACCGCTGCCACCAAAAATGTAACGTGCTGTCGCAGGACCAGGGGCTCAAACAGCTCACCTGATTCGGCTCCGGGCTAACTAGCCGATGACCAATAAAATTCGTGGTAGCGTGGCTTATCAGTCACCTTGCTAGACTAACACCAATGAGCAAAATACAGTAGACAGTCTGATAACTGACAATAACAGAAACAAATTTAGTCAGCAGATCAACTGTCTACCCATATCTAGTAATAGATGGACACGAGTTGGCGGAACTATTGCCTACTGACCCAGCAGTAGACCGGACTTCATTATGCTTTTAAAACTTAATCAAATGGATGGAAATAAATACTTAAAATGATTAGATAAAATTCAACAAATTTAATTAAATTTTTAACTTATAAATGAGACTAGCAATCAATATTTAAGTAAAACACTGAGTGGCTCTGAGTGAAATTTAAATGCTTTAATAGTATCCTCAGGCAGGCATCGGCTAAATTGTATTCCAATATAGTTTCCAAGTCTCAAGCCTCCAAAAAATATCTATCTCCAAGAAAAATAAAGAAAAACAAAATCTTCTAAGTCATAAAATCATTTAAAATTGCAAAGGAAATAATGCCCCATTTAATTTAGAATGTTTTCCAAAGTTTAAAGTAAAATTCTTGAAAGTCCAACTAAATTTCTTTTAATTTAAACCAAAAATTCCAAAACCACATTAAAACAAAACTGTACCCTATGCAAAGCAATAGCGAAGTCCCTGAACGATTCCGTGGGATCCAATATATACTCCCCACAAATCCCACATCTCACATATCCCAATTTTCCCTCATTTTCCTTACTTTCCAAACTTTCTCCCTCATCTCCCGCTTTCTCCCCCACCTCCCACATCAGATATGAATGTGGGAGAAAACAAAATGGAGGCTTAAGAAACGGTACTTTGACCTCTTTATACCTCAAAATATCTATTTTTCTAAATGAATTTGATAAATCTATTAACAGAGAACAAATCTTAGATTATTGCCCTTTAAAAATCTGAAGAAAGCACAAAAATTGGTCTAGTATTAAAGTTGTAATACACTGTTAAAGTTGAAAGTTTTGGGTAGATTATTATTTTATTGATATCGGAGATGCTGAGTAGCTATTTTTAGACAGTAACTAAGTAACCACTACAATACATCCGGGCACTTGCAATCACAACAAAGATGTCAGCTGAGTACAAAACTTATTGAAAAAGTGAAATTATGCTAAAAAGAAGTCATTAAATGAATTTGACAGTCATCAAAACTGATGGATCTTAAGAGTTTAACAGCTATTTCATGACCTTAGGTAGGTGTCATCTTTGAAAAATGAAATTAGATGCAATAAAATTTGATTGTTTACAGAGCACATGTTCTGCAAAAATCCAAAACATGGCCAACCTGATGACCCAGATATGAAACAGGCCCTATATTTAGCCTTTGAGACCCCAAATCATGTACTCCTGCAGAACTTCAATGCCACCCTGTAAGGAACACAAACAAAAAAAAATTATAAACAGTCAAGAAATCTGCATGTCGGAAACTGGGTCACAAGTTGTTTAGGGAGTCAAGCAAAGAAAATAAATTTCAACCAACAAGATGCAACATCTCAAAGCCCTTGGGTTTCACAGTTTGTCGTTACACAAAAAGTAAGACATGCGAAGTAGAGGATAAAATAGAAATTTATTATAGAACAAGTACACAGTTTATTGCAAATGGATTCGTTTCTTCTAGAATTTATGATAAACGCAATGACCTTGATTTTGATATTGTAAACTTACCGTTTTTGGATGGTGACGTTCCTCGGGGTGCTTCTTATGGCGTATACATTTCGCAACTTATTAGGTTTGCTAGTCTGCTATCACGTTGCGGACTTAATTGCACGAAATAAATGTTTAACAGCCAAACTTCTTCAGCAGGGCTATCGGTATCATAAACTTCGAAAAAACTTTCCTAAATTTTATCGCAGGTACTATGAACTGATTTCCAAAAATTTAATGTTGGGCCAAAGGCCCTTTTACGCGAGGGCCTTTCGGAACCAAAATGTTATGGTGACTTAATTTACAAATTTAAGAAACTTATAGGAAGGAATAATTTTCTTTTCAATTCAGAAAAATCATTACGCGTTACAGACGTATAGGATATAACTTAAATGTTATGCGACAGTCTGCATGCTTAGGTTCTAACCCAATTATGGTTGAAAACTATGCTGACTTCTTTAATTGCACGCCGGTAGGTCGGGCGTCAGACTCCATGATGGCCTCGACATAAAGCTATTCATTTTAGTTGGTTGGGGCCGGAGCTTCTTGTCTGTTGCTTGGCTCACCGGGGTTCAAGTGGTGTTGTTCTTTTGCTCCGGAGTTAGTAAGTTATTGGGCGCCCAGGGATCTCCATCGTCGGGCACCTTATTCAATCTGTGAGTCCTCATTTTGATTCAGGATGGAGTTTATCATAATTTATTTGTTTGTCCATGATGATTCATTGACTAGTTAGACATTCACCACGACGACCGAACAACTAACTAAATGTTGTGAACCACTGCAGAAGCTTAGGGTGAGGTTAGGTACCTGTAAAACCGGTTTAATCCCGCCAGTAAATTCATATTACTGATCGTTCCAAGGCGATACTTCTGTGGTAGTTCTTGGTGTTTAAATTTTTTGTGCTGTTGGCGCCTTATGTATGTTATCATATTTTTAGTTAAGTTTAGGTAACTGAGTGGCCACCTATTGGGAAAATAGCTGCTCATTCGGCTTACGATGTGTTTTCATGGCATAAGTACCTGATTGTTAATTTAGTTTTTTCCCACCTCGGTTTTTGGAGTGGGAATCTTTTTTCTGATTGCCCTTTTCCTGATCGTTGCCTACTTGTTCCTTCGTATGAAAGAACGTGAAATATAATTTATTTAATTTAATAAATAACCAAACAGTTTTGATTTTTATGTGTTTATTATAATACAGATTGAGGTAAAATATCATGATTATTATTTCCAGTTTCACTTCATAATCTTTCTGTTTTAATCATAAAGAATTCATTACAAAAACTTGCCCATGTAATATACAGAAATTTTTTTTCAGCTGAAAAAAATGAAAATTTCAGTGGAAAAATTTTGATATTTTTAAAATATTGGCTGAAAACATTGATTGTGGGTACACGTTAGAACCGCCTCATCAAGGCGGTTCTAACGAGTACCCACAATCTATGTTTTGGATCAATAATAACAAAAATAGATAAGCCCCTGTATACCTCAGTTGCACTTTATAGAAGTAGGGTTACAGGGGATAAATATTATATGGACATGTTATCCTGATGCTGAAGGCATAGTTCTAGAACTGTTTATCCTGTATAAGCTATCAAAAGAAGCTTCCTGGTTCCTTCACAAGAGGATATTTAGGCCCAAATCCCAACTCTGATCCTCCAGTAGCCATAAGGTCAAGGCCGGTACAGAAGGTTGCATCGGCAGCTAAAAATAGACACACCTTGCCCATCTCTTCTGGGGTGCCCATGCGTCCAATCAACTGTTTAAATAAAATAATATTCTTAGAATTTTACGATCATAACACTATCATCATAAAAAGGCAAAAGCCAAAACCATGACCAGGACCTGGTGCAATAAAAATCAATGCCCGCCCGAAATACCCTTTAGTGTTAAAAATAAAACAACTGGGTAATTTGACAGACAGAAAACATCGCAACCTGAGTAAGCAGCTAATTCCTTAAAATGGCATAACATAATTATATGAATATAAATTTGTATCAGAACCATAATTAACAAAACATATAAATCCCCAATAAATGTGTGTTACCTATTTGCCATACTTGCATACTTGCTAAAGCTTGTTGAATGTATTAGTTTATGTAACGGACATAGTTTAGAGCATGTTATTCCATGTACTACAGATGTGCAGCATACAGTACGGCTATATATATTTATCTGACTGTACTTGTTATAAATATTTTTGATGTATATTATGAATATACGCCCATCTAATATGCAGTTTTTCTAAGTTGTAAAAATTGAAAATTTTCATTACAAACGTTTTGACATTTTTTCTTATGTTTGCTCAAGATATAGATTATGGGTACACGTTAGAACAGCCACGCCGAGGCGGCTCTAACGGGTACCCACAATGAATGTTATGGATAAAAAGAAATAGGTATACCCCTGCATACCCCAGTTTTTCTATATAAAAGTGGGGTTTAAGGGGTATACATTTCACAGGAGTGGAAAGAAACAACTTGACATGCAGGGCTTGGCTTCAGATCACAAAGAAAAATTGGCACCAAACCAACTGGGCTACCCTCTCAAAATAAAGAATTTACTTACTTACTAATAATAATTACTTATACAGCTGCGTTCAATTAAAAACCTAGCCCTCCCTGCAATATTTAAAAAAATTGCAGTTTCTAAAATAAATATAAATATTTCTTTTGCAAAACAGCACCGACGTGTTTAGTTTTAAATTGTAACAATCACTTTACCATGGAATTCTAAAATGCACATTGAATGAAAATCAGGGTGTAACTTTGAAAATAGTGCCAAATTGTCAGCCTTAGTACAACCAGGGAACCAATGGTCCTATAAACGCTCACCTGAAATCTGGGATATGCGACCTAAGCTGACCTTGCCATTAAATATGTCAAGGTCATCCCAGGGTAAAGATTTATACAAACTTTGTAGAGCTCCATTCACTGATGCTTTATGCAAAGTTTCAAAATCATAGGTATTCCGGTTCTGACGAATAAGATTTATAGATGTTTTTGCTATTTATAGCAATGGTGGTCATCTTGGTCACGTGATCTGAACCATTTATATTAACTTTCACTCCCCTTTCCTAACAATGCTCCACATAAAGTTTGGCATTGACTGGCCAAGCGGTTTTAGAGAAGAATATGTTTGAATATTATGGTCATACACAGCCCCGGGGCTGGGGCAGACAGCCCATTGAGGACATTTTTATGAACATAAATTGTCTTTCCATTTGCATACTCCCAGCAAGCCCCCCCCCCCCCCATTTAATTACATATTACTAATTTTCCCCATTCAAATGAATGGGCAACCTATGTTGGCCTTACCATAAAATAGGTCAAAGTCATCCCAAGGTCATGATTTATATAAACTTAGTAGAGCTCCTCTCCCTGATGCTTCATGCCAAGTTACAAAATCATAAGCCTTCTGGTTCTGGAGTAGAATTTTTTTTAAAGGTTTTTGCTATTTATAGCCATGGCGGCAATCTTGGTCATGTGACCTTGACTATTTATATAAACTTTCATTCCCCCATCCCAAGGATACTACATATAAAATTTGGCTTCGATTGGGCAAGCGGTTACTGAGAAAATTAAGTTTTATATTTAATTTGTAAATTACCTATGACCAAGGTCAAGAAATGACCTTGACCTTTATTACTCACGACACTTCATAATCTCAACATGTTGTCTGTATCCACCAACTTTCATGTCACAGGCTACAGACCTTCCTGAAAAATTCAATGTTTTCACTTTTTTCATTAAAAAGCCTTTGTAACCAAAATTGACCTTGCCATAAAATAGGTCATGGTCAACATAAGGTCATGATTTATATAAACTATGATAGACCAGAGCCCCCGATGCTACACACAAAGGTTCGCTAAAATCGGTCCACCGGTTCCAGAGAAGATTTTTTTTAAGTTTTTAGTACCATATATGGACATGGCGGTCGTCTTGGTCATGTGACCTGGACAGTTTATATAAACTTTCGTTCCCCCTTCCTAGGGATGCTCCACATGAAGTTTGGCTTTGATTGGCCAAACGGTTTCAGAGGAGAAGATCTTTGAAATTGTGGACAGACGACAGACGGACGGACGACGGAGCATGACCATCCTATGAGCTCACCTAAAATGGTTATTATTAAACAAATTACTAATGAATTTATAAACCGTTAACCATGCTTCCTTGTATAATCTTTGAAATGCGAATATAAGCTACATTTTGTCAAAAAGGGCATTCATATACATGTAGTATGTAATCAAATTAGGCATTAATCAACACAAGATCTGGAAGTTTTATATACACTATAAATATTTAGCCTCCGATATTTAACGAAATTATAATATCACAACAAAATCATCCAGCTGACGATTGTTAAAAGAGTTGTCAATTTATTTCTAAATATTGCAAGGGTATATTAATAGTTGGGCGCAGCTGTATAGCCATTCCACGACTAATTACGAGTACATACATGTATATTGTCGGCTTCTCTAAGCATTTTCTCAGCGTTACCAGACTTATGAGCGAGGTCCACCACCAGTGGGGTACGGACACCACCGGGAGAAAATCTGTAAATTAAGGTTTAGAGAGGGCTTTCGACTTAGTGTAAGTAAAACATTAATCAGTTGGTTCAATTTACTGTGGGAGCAAACCTCGAACTTGGCGTAAACGATCCGGTTTACGCACAGTTATACTTGGATGACACCTAAATTTGAGACAAAGTTTAGAATTAAACCCTGGCCCGGCAATGCAAGTCAAAACAGCCAGTTTTAGCAAATGAACCAGTTCGATGAGTTACAGTTGACCATTGGCCATGAAATAAAAACGAAACACTTTGACAATGTTAAGATTATGTTCAAGATCATACACACGCATACACAAACAGTGATGTAGAAAAAACAGCGCCATGATACCTATGATACCTATCCCGATCATTGCTACCTTTTTATCATATTTTTTCAACACAGTGTATATGTCTAATACCAGTCAAAGCGTTTTATAGGCATCAGAAAGATGTTTGAATAGGAATTATACACACGGATGCGTTTTTTTTTTCTTCTATAAAACGTATTCCGTGTTTGTTATTTCCAGGTTACATGCACTTACGCATTCACTCGGACTCCATTTCCAGCCTCATCAATTGCAAGGGACTTTGCAAACGTTGAGATTGCCCCCTGTAAAACATGAAACACCTGCGAGCTTCAGAGGTTGCGATTATCCACCAATACGTCCCTGTAAATCTTCTTCATGTTTGTGTTAAGTTTATCAAAAATATAATTTTAAAATAGGAAATCCTTGAAAAGTGTTTCATTGTAGAGATGGCATATGTTGTCCCGATGCTGGCCCTGATATTTCATTCGTATTTGTGAAGAAGAAAACGCTGAGAGACTGTTTAACACACGGGCAAAACACTACAGCATGAAATATAATGTTATAATAAGCCATTAATTTATTGGCATGCACAATATAAAATGAATTACCTTTGTGGCAAATACACAGGGGATACACAGGAATGCTATATGGGTGCAACAATAATAGTACCCTTATAGTCTCCCTTATGTGAAGTAATGTTAACGCGACGAAACACTGTAACATGAAATATCATTTTTTAATTGGCCATGCTTTTTTAAAAGTATTAAATTTAATTTACCTTAGTAGCGCAGTATGGAGATGCTCCAGACTGGCCAACATGTTTACCAATACTGGATGTCATAATAATGTTGCCCTTCGTTTTTCTTAGGTGAGGAAGACAATACTGAAATTGGCAAAAAGTTTACATTTGTGGTGTCCTCGCTACTAAACGGGTAATGGTACATGGAATCATGACCTTGATTTAAAATTCCACCCACAAGACCACAGGTTTACAATGGATTAACAACCGCGTCACGCTGGCATCTTAAAGTTGAATGATTGTTGGCGAAAATTAAAAAAAAAATGCCATTTATGAAGACAACAGTCAATGGCATGATGAATGGATTGACATACATTTTTTCCTTAATATCTTGTATTTGGAAAAATAATACATGTACATGTATCTAAAGTATCTAATAGTAAGGTCGTTAAACAATGACAATATGTATTCAAAAACATTACCTTTGCCATTAAGAAATAAGCGATAAAGTTGAGATCTACTAGTTGTCTAAATTCATCTGCTGAGACGTCATCAATCTTTTGATACGGTGGATCTAAAACACAAAATTAGAGAAAACGTGCGTTTTGTCTTATATTAGAGCCTCCGCACCAGAAAAACAACAAATTGCATATGCGAAAACAAAGGCGCAGACCAGCCTCGCGGTAACCGCGAAGATGATCTGCGCCTTTGGTTTCGCTACACGGATAGTACCATCCCTCCTCTTCATTGCTTCGAAATTTGAAGCTTCTAGCTATCATCCGTGACTGTACAGGCTGGTTTGTGTTGGACCTTGTCGAAAACCCAAATTGTTGGTTTTCTCACGCACAGGCGCATTAATGAAACGAATAGACTTAAGCGTTACGAAAACTCGTCCATGCAATCAACAGGGATTTTTTTTCACTTGTAAAATTTGAAAATTTCATTAGAAAAAATTGGATATTTTTTTTTATTTTTGCTCAAAACATAGATTGTGGGCACACGTTAGAACCGCCTCGCCGAGGCGGCTCTAACGAGTACCCACAATCTATGTTTTGGAGCAAAAATAAGAAAAATAGGTATACCCCTGCATACCCCAGTTTTACTATATAAAAGTGGGGTTTAAGGGGGTACTCATTGCACGGACATGTTTTCCTGATGTATCCTTGTGATATTGGAAGTTACATGGGATGTTTGAAGTAATGTGTTTCATGGCACTAAAATCTGGGATTCTATTACCAAAAGAACGATTGACGATTCTGTAATTTTGCTACCAAATTGTTTAAAAAACCAGAAGAAACACGTTCACTTGTTTCCTCCGATAACATTTCACTTTTAATCGCTAAAATGTTATGATTTATGTGTTAAGTTTTTCTATGATGTGGTTGGAACTGACGAAGATTATGGTACAAGCCTACAAGCCTACTTTAAGTTAGCGAAATGAAGGAAACTTCTTGCATGGCGGGCACAAAATTTCAGTTTGCATATATAGAATACATTTTCATTTACATAAACAGCATAATGCAGACTGTCGAGACACGGTGTTCGTACACTAAGAAAATAGCAAATGGTCAATTAAAGTTAAATGGGGTGCCCGGATAGCTCAGTCGGTAGCGCGTTTGGCTTCTAGCTATGTATATCGGCCGCGCAGATTCGAATCCCACTGGCGTCGCCGGTAAAAAAAAGTCAATTATTGAAAAAATGCTATCAATGGTTCCTGCATCTGTATGTGCCAATGGTGTAACTTTCACATTCCGGGCGCGGTGGTTTCACAGGGTATTTCCCGACCGAACATCATCGCGAACCGCCCTGGCATTTCCCCACCACTAGACAGTCGGCGTCTAAGAAGCAAAATTGCTTAGCTAAGTAGAAATGCCTAGCTTGACGTCCATCTCCAGTATGAAAGTTTGAATAGCCCAGTAAACAGCAGGGCAAAATAACATTCGCTCTACTTATCCACTACAACGATTAGATAGAAGGTTTTGTGGTATAATATTGTGTACTTACGCCAGCCAGCATTGTTAATGAGGCAGTCTAGCTTTCCATACCGTTCTATCGTCTTTGCAACAAGATTCTAAAATAAAACAACAAATTGATTATTGGACAAATATCAAAAATACAATTAGTTTTAAATTATCTGTCATTCGGGTGCCCAAAAATATATAGGATATTGCAGAATGGTATAAAATGATGTATGGTCTAAACAAATGCCCTTCGATTGTCAGTTAATAAATAGCTTAAATTACATCGCTTAGAACATGCACCAGGAAAATATGTCCGTGAAATGTATACCCCCTCAAAACCCCACCTTTATATAGAAAAACTGGGGTGCGCAGGGTTAGGCATATGTTTTCTTATTTTAGATCCAAAACATACATTGTGGGTACTCGTTAGAACCGCCTCGACATCTTTCATCGATTCTAGACCAATCAAACATTACGAAAACTTGTCCATGTAATATACAGAGATTTTTGAGCGTTAAAAATTGAAAATTTTCCTCTGAAAATTTTTGATATTTTTCTTATTTTTGCTCAAAACATAGATTGTGGTTACACGTTAGAACCGCCTCGCCAAGGCGGTTCTAACGAGTACACACAATCTATGTTTTGGAGCAAAAATAAGAAAAATAGGTATACCCCTGCGTACCCCAGTTTTGCTATATAAAAGTGGGGTTCAAGGGGGTATTCATTACACGGACATGTTTTCGTGATGAGAATAAACTTAGGAGATTTTTAATAGTGAAGTTAACTAAATACGGATGCCTTCTATAATTCTCTGTTCTGGCGAGACAGGCACATACAATATCATCCAGTTCGTCAAATACGAGTAACTTGGTGCTTCGATCCGTATGGAAGAGGCCCCGTGATCAAACCATATGCTCGGTATGTTTTAGTTCTTTGAATGGTTCTTTGGTTTAATTCTTTATGTCCCATACAGCAGTTTAAGTCATGCCGAGACACTGGAGCATGTAAATATACATATATAAAGCTTCGGACGCGCACCCTACATGTGGTTAGGATACCCTATTTGTGGTTAGGATAGACCTTAATTTCTGCATTTAGGTTAATTTTTGCTGACTGCCGATTGGTTGGTGGTTTAGTTTGTTGATAGATTTGGGGGTTAACGTACCACCGACAGTTATGTTCATATGGAGAGGGGTCACGGTATCAGACTGGCGAAGCCATGCCGATTGGTTTAGTGGTTTAGTTGGTTGATTGATTTAACGTCCCATCAACAGTTATGTTCATTTGGAGAGGGATCACGTTTTTAGTCGCATCCATCAGACTGGCCAAGCCATGCCGATTAGTTTAGTGGTTTAGTTTGTTGATTGATTTAACGTTCCACCAACAGTGTATGTTCATTTGGAAACGGGATCACGGCTTTAAGTCTCATCCGGTAGAGTGGCAAAATCAGGGATCGAACCTGCGACAGTTATGGCTGTTTAGTGGTATCAAAACGAGTATGTATGATCCGCGTTTGCGGGGCCATTTTCTAGATAATAGAACAATAAACGATTTTCCAAAAACTCTTCTGTATTTTCAGTCATTATTCCATTTTCCGATTTATATTGAACCTCACTGTGGCTACTTTCATAACAATCCTAATATTTTTTGTATACAAAATGCATTTAATTGTTGCACGACATCACTTAAACATTGCTGTAATATAAATCCCTTATATCCTCAATAAAGTTTAATTTTGGCATATAAGGTTCTACTTATTTTTTCTTAGTGTTGCTCTAAAACATCGATTGTGCCAGTACAACCACGATCTATGTTGTGTTGAAAACAACCAACAGCATAAAAATCTATTTCATCTGAAAATTTCATTTTTTTAACCATCGAAACAATCGCAGAATATTAAATTAATGTGTTCTCGATTTGTTATTCTCATTTTACAAGATACATATTACTACCTTAATATCTTCCTCTTTTCTGACGTCACAGAAAATAAACACGGCTTCCCCAGGACCGATTTTATTGACATCTGCCTCTGCTGCTCTTCCTTCATCTTCTGCGGAAAAATCGTTATAATTAACCTGAATTTCAACTTGAACGTTTTTGTCTTTTTTGGGACAGGGTCGTAAGGAACGATGCTTGGTCCTTGCTCTCACCTTGCACCTGTCCATTTTTTCACTTCTTAATTCACACATACTAAAGTAAGATTTCTTTTGTATTTGAACAATCTGAATAATGATTTTTATTCTTTTATTAAGTACTTGGCCCGTCTGAACCGCGATTAGCATGTTTTCCCAAAGCTATAATGAATAGGTTTCTTTTATGCCACGTTGGAATAACAGTCTCTTTATATATGTCTATGAGTACATCTTGTATTGTTTGCCATTGATGTCGTTTTGTTTCAAGGACGAAAATCTTGAAAATGTTCAATCTTGCATAGCTGTGTTTCTTAGTACATAATTGACCCCGTGTATTCTTAGAATATGATGTAGATTTGATATAAATTTACCTTCATTTGAAGCGATTACAACCTTCGCCCCGGCACGTACTGAAACAAATACAACGAATACAACATTGATAAATAAAATTTTGAAACACAGAATAAGAATATTTCACTTGTATAATTGAAGACAAGCAGATCTTAAAATTCCACTTGTTCTATGTTTTCTAATACCAGGTCGGACGAGTCCACAGGATCAATCACGAAAATCATGCAATAAACAGATATTTTTCAAGCTTTAAAAATTGAAGCTGAAAAAAAAAATGATAGTTTTCTTATTTTTGCTCAAAACATAGATTTTGGGTACACGTTAGAACCACCTCGCCCACTATCTATGTTTTGGAGCAAAAATAAGAAAAAATGGTATACCCCTGTATACCCCAGTTTTGCTATGTAATAGTGGGGTTCAAGGGGGTATACATTACACGGACATGTTTTCATGATGGATTTAAAATTATCTGAACTACGTAGTCATGCTGTTCTTAAACCATCTTTCAGAGACTGCCATTTTTCAGTATCACACATTTTTTTTGAAACTGTTTATTTCAGAAGACCACAAATATCTTTACCTTGATTAGACTCATAAAGAATTAATTTTGAAGGATGCATCCTCTATTTTGCCAAAGTCAATAACATACGAACAATTGAACAATTCGTACATTTGCTGCAGAGATAAGGTGAGCATTTGCATAGAAAACCAACAATTTGGGGTTCCGACCAGGTCTGTCACAAACCGTACTGTACAACCACAGAAGCAGGCTAGAAGCTTGAAATTTCAGATTTAAGCAAAAGACAGAATGTACTATTTATATAGCAAAAACATAGGCGCTGATCAGCTGTGCAGTCGCTGATCAGCTGTGCAGTTATTGCACAGCTGATATGCGCCTTTGCTTTTGCATATGCAGATTGTTGGTTTTCTGATGAAGAGGCTCATGTCGTAGTGTTGTCAGCAACTCCTGGAATCCTGGTCAAGACATGTGACAGGGTATTGATCGCCCTGATGAGAAAAAGGCGAATTTTACAATAACACACTATTTTAACGGCGCTTGAATGGGCAAGGTACCTACCGAACACTTCGACAATTCCAAGACCAATTCCACGACTACCGCCGGTTACTATGGTAACCTTATCCTTGTAACGTAGACCCTCAGACATAGCTGGAGGAAAAATAACTAAAATAACTATAACTATCAATTGATGATTTTGCTAGTATTATATTGTAACGTGGGCAGGAACAGCAATAGCAAACCACAGTATTTAGAGGAAAATCATGCTCACTCACCAAGTTTTTTACTGTGCTATATACATTACACTTACTAGCATCATTATAAACTATCGAGTTTGAATTTGCATATCTTTTTACAGCACATAATTATGTGCTCTTGCTCAAGTAAAATATAAATATAGGGATCAAACATGATTTTCCGTTCATTAACATTCGCTAGGTCCCGAGGGTAGTGTTGAAAACCGAGGGCGTAGCTACGCCGTCGGTTTTCAACACGCCCCGATGGACCTAGCGAATGTTAATGAATGACAAAATCATTTTTGATCGCTATTATTGCATAAACTGTGTAGAAACGAAAGAAATAATGATGCACTATATCTTACAGCCTCATCACATTTTCATACGCGTAAACGCTTTCGTTTTGATGCTCGTTCCGGGCGGACTTCAGTTTCTCATTATAAGTACGTGCTGGCTTTTCGTTTTTTTAATGAAAGGCGCGGCATTTTTGCGCTCCTCAAAAAAAAAAAAAAAAAAAAAAAAAAAAAAAAAAAAAAAAAAAAAAAAATCAGCAATACATATAGTGGAACTCATCACTTACATCGTATCATTACATAAATTGCACTTTCTCAAATTGCGATTTTTATCCAGCTTCCCGTTTCTGCATGTAATCTGTTGTTGCGTAATCTGTAGTTTACAAAATTCTGCATCAATTTTGTTGGCAATAACGTCAGCCTAATTTTCAAATTTATACTCTGTTTTATACATTCTGTAATTGAAACATTTTGAAGACTCATGGAAAGGTACAAGTAGGCAAAGATCAGGAAAAGGCGCAATCAGAAAGAGATTCCCACTCCAAAAACCGAGGTGGGAAAAAACCAAACTAACAATCAGGCACTTATACCATGAAACATATCGTAAGCAGAATGAGCAGCTATTTTCCCAATAGGTGGCCACTCAGTTACCTTAACTTAATTAAAAATATGAAAACATACATAAGGCGCCAACAGCACAAAAAAATTAAACACCAAGACCTAAAACAAAAAGAACCACCACAAGTATCGCCTTGGAACGATCAGTAACACAAAGTTACTGGCGGGCTTAAACCGGTTTTACAGGATCCTAACCTCACCCTCAGCTTCTGCAGTGGTTCATAACATTTAGTAAGTTCTTCGGTCCTCGTGGTGAATCTCTAACTAGTCAATGAATCATCAAGAACAAACAAATAAATCATGATAAACATCCTGATGAATCAAAAACAAGGACTCACAGATTGAGTAAGCTGCCCGACGATGGAGATCCCTGGGCGCCGAATAACCTACTAAATCCGGAGCAAAAGAAAAACACCAGTTGAACCCCGGTGGGCCAAGCAACAGACATGCGTATGTCAAAATAGGATACCACTATGCCATTGTTGTTTGAACTGAGCTTCTAATATATCACGTACATATTTTGATAACCAATTAACACTTATTGCATCTGCGCCTTGATCATCCCAAATATATGTTAAACTGACACCGTCAAGAATATCTTTGATACATCTTAACCAATTGTATGTACAAAAATCATCTGACATGTCATTATACGAGGGGTGATCGGAAAGTACGTACAAAAATGCTGTAAAATATGTTTGCGTCAACCGATTGATATGAAATTTTGTACGAATGAACATTGATCCTTTTGTAATAAAATGTCATTGTTATTTTAAAACAATGACGTCATACGTTCATGCACGAGAAATCGCAATGACGTCACTTCACGTGACCCGGCGCACCTGTACCCCTGGGTTGACTTTGTTAGTGTATTTGGGGGGTTGGGGAAAGTTGGTCGACATGTTTTAATGAAAAATAATTTTCTAACATTAATTGACCATTTTTCAAAAACATATGGCATTCTGATGCTTTATCTACTAATACGGTGAAATTGAATTCAGCAGGTTAGCGTAAAATATGCCAGAACGTCGATTTCCTTTTGTAAACTTAAATTCAATACCTTGTTTTCTGGCTGATGTTTAACGAAATGATAAAATACTGGCATAAACTATAACTAGTAGAGACAATGTCAAGAATAGATATGTTTCGAGCTTGCAGTAAATATATACTTTAAAAAATGACCTCCCGAAAATACAACATTTTCGAAAATCTTAACAGTTTTGTCTATTTGACACAGTCGGTATTTGCAAGACTCTACAGACAAATCCACTCGATGAACAGCCTCATAACTTTTCAAACATAAGCCGTGCACGTTGCAGTTAATAAGTATCGAATAAAATGTGGGCATACGCAATCAAAACGGGTGTTACAATACTTTGAACTAAGAATTATTTTGAAATAAGAATAAAACTTTGACGTAACGTTGCGCCGCATAACGTTAGGCGGTGTTTCCATAACGACAGCTGCAACGCACGTGTGCGTATTATGCATGTGTTATTGGAATGGAATAAATTACATTATACATTGCTGCATTATTTGATGAAATTTCATCTGGAAATAACAAAATAAAAAGAAATGACAACATTTTTATACGTACTTTCCGATCACCCCTCATATAGCTTTCTGTATATGAATGATGAAAGTTTACCATGTGTATCTGACAAAAGTTTTCCCCAAAATTTAGCCATTCGTTGCTTAATTATTAGGGAAATTGGGAATCTACCCATAGTTTTAACATGAAGTATATGCTTAAAGAAATCTGTTTACACATTATCAATCTTAGAAAGATCAACAAAGCCCCAGACCTCACATGCGTATGTCAAAATAGGTAAACCTATATTGTCAAATAACTTGATTTGACAATTGATGGGAAGATCAAGGTTGCGTATCTTTTGATAAAGTGAAAATAACGCTTTTCTAGATTGTTCTACTAAATGCGTTTTTGCAAGTTTAAATGATCGTGTTTTAGAGAACATAACGCCAAGGTATCTATAACCTTCAACCATTTCAAGAAAAAAATACAAGTAGGCAAAGATCAGGAAAAGGCGCAATCAGAAGAAGATTCCCACTCCAAAAACCGAGTTGACAAACAATTAAATTAACAATCAGGTACTTATACCATGAAAACATATCGTAAGCCGAATGGGCAGCTATTTTCCCAAAATGTGGCCACCCAGTCACCTAAACTTAACTAAAAATATAACTAAATAAAAAGTAATGTTTAATTCAGAAAGATTTTGTATTTCCTGTTGTGTTTATTCCCAAATACAAGTAATTTCGTTTTATCATTATTGATTGTAAGCTTCCAGGTTTTGCAATATGATGAGAAATCATTTATACGTATCTGCATCTCTTTTCGGCTTTCAAACAATACCGTTTTGCAAACAATGCCGTGTCATCAGCGTACAACAAAACGATTATTTTCATATAAGTTTTAAGATCACTACCATATAAATTTAGCCCAACAGAATTATTTTTGTATAAGGTATATTCTAAATCGTTAAGAAAAAGCGAAAATAACACGGGAGAAAGATTTTCACCCTGTCGTAATCCATTATTGCATTGAAAAAAAAAACACATTGATCTAGCATCATTGAATTGAACACATGATCGTATGTTTATACTCGTACATATTTTAATTACATTTAACAGTTTTCCGTCTATATTGTATTTAAGCAATTTTGACCAAAGGCCAGTTCTCCAGACGGTATCGAAAGCCTTTTAAAAGTCTATAAATGTACAAAAAAGCTTCATTTCCCTTACTTTCATATATTCTATAAGGGAATGCAATATAAAGATATTATCAATCGTTGAGTAGTCTTTACGAAAACCGCTTTGATACTCATTCAGTAATTTGTTGGCTTCTGGAAAAATGTTAATGCGAGTGTTTAAAATGGTGGTGAATAATTTTCCCAAGCAACTCAAGATGGTTATCGGCTTATATTCGTTTGGGTCATTAATATTTCTAAAAAGGCATTATTATGCCATTCAACCAGGAGTATGGCAAGATACCAGTATTGAAAATGATATTAAAATGTTCTTGTATATTGAAATGAACAGAGTTTCGGTCTTTTTTATGTTCTCATTTAAAATATTATCAAAGTCGGGGCTTTTATTATTTTTAAGAGATTTGATGGCTTTTCTAATTTCAGCGTTTGTGTTATTTCGGAGTTAAGATGTGTATCATCAGAATATGCGTTGAAATCTGAATCAGGTACATTGTAATCATTATCATTCATTTCATTGATTGCTTTGGAATGTTCATACGTTTGTTCTATACCTATGTCCGCCGTGTAAGATGTTTTGTTCAAACTAATGATATATCGCCAGTAATCCTTTAGTGATTTCTGACGCATATTCCTGATTTTATGCTTAAAATCTCTCTTATATTTTACAATACTTTGACTTATCGTTTTTATATGCCTTACTTAATACTTCGTTTCCTCATTGAGTGATAATTAAACCGTGCTGTTCATCGGCAGTCGCCATTAAACCATTGTTTGGTCTTTATTATTTGCTTATTTGTGGTATTAGAAACGATTTTGGCACCGAATCGCCCAAAAGTATTGCCAGCTGCACCTTCGAAATTTGATTTTATGTTTCCCATCACTTCGTTAATATTATCCTTATTTAGGTCTTGGTCATGTTCAAGCTTATCGTTCAGTTCCTCGATTTTACTTTGATCTTTGCTCTGTAATGTTTTAATTTTTATCTGTAAGAAATCAATATATTTGGTTTCGTCCCATGGCCTTATTTTACCTTCGTTCGCAAACACATTTTTATGAACATCAAATTTAGAATTACAAGTTATAAAAAATTCAAGTGACGCATGTGCATCAGAATAAAGTTCACAGAACTCTTTGATTGTAAACTATGAAAAATATTTTAAAAAAGCTAATGATGAAATAACATAGTCAACAACTGATGAGTTTTTACAGGTAGCCTTACCAATATTTTGTCATTGAAAGCTCTACCGTTTAGAATAATAAGATCATGATATTTACATATATCTAAAAGAGTTTTGCCGTATTTATTGCTAATCTTATCTCCAGACTTTCGTTTAGAGTTAAACCCAAGTTTTCGTATTTCGTTTACACTATGTATTAACAGCACGTGCGCGCGTGAATTGCAATATTAATGCATGGCTTTGTCTTCATAAATAAATGGATGTTAATATCGTGTGACATGGGTATTTATGCAATAATATGTGATAGTAGCATCAAGCAACTCATCATTTTCACAAAGCCTCGAAGTGATGGGTGGAAACTCACAGCGAACTAACGTATAAGAGATTTACTACTACGTTAGTGTTTGCATCATGATTGCATGTTAGATTTGTGGAACGTCATTTTATTTGTTGCACTCGAACAGAGTGGATAAGGCCTAAATTGCTTTCTCCTGCGGCCGCTTTAAGTTACTTTACATACTAAAGTACGGACAGGCTGCTTAATCAGTAGTAGCACGTGCTCTGTAGTTAGATACTACAAGCGTCATTCAAGCAGTAAAGACAATTGACAATTCAATAGGCACCTAAATCTTTAATTTGCCATGTTCCGAGTCAAATACTGGGAACGCTAGCGTATTAACCGATGTCGAGTCATTATCTTATGCACTAATGTCGGAGTGAGTGTCTCTTGGAGAGCAACTTAGGGTTGAAAAGCTGAAGATGGGTGGACGTAATGAACACGAATTTTACTGAATGCTTAACTTCTTATTTAATAAATGGTGACAATTCTTGTTTACATGAAACGTTGCTTGGTTTGGTGCAGGAGAAACAAACAATTATGTAAGATCTTACCTGAGTTAGCTGTATGATATCGCTCGTAAATGTTAACTCGGTTTAAATGTAACATTTACATCATCTCAATGATATTATCTTTGCTAGTACGCAAAAGGTCGTCAAAAAGTAGATGGAAAAGGTCATTTAATGTATTTTATCATTTGCCATGTGTTTATCGCACAGAAAGGTACACGTTAGATATCTGCATATTTTACAAATAATGTTCACTGCACCCTCATTCATTCAAGATTATCTGTCGGGTTTGCAGATCACATGATGCAAAGCTTCTGTAAATAGCACAGCTATTCAATCAAAAGTACAGTATCTGACATTCTGCGTCTTTGGCTCAGTGGTTGAAACATTGGAGTTCTGTCCAGGGTGTCCTGGGTACGAATCCCGTCATGGACACGGGATATGTACAAACTGAGCATCATCTCTTTGTTACGAATTTAGAGAGTGGTTATAGATCAGGAACAGGGTAAAAATCCGAGCTCTACAAATATAATCAGCAATTAGTTTCGTTAAAAAATATGTATTATCGCAGCTGCTCTTTCTATTCACTCAATGTGTTTTACTTCAGACATTTAAAAAACATATGACTTCGTTATTGATCAACGAAAACAAGTAGTATGAGGTGTTTCCTTGTGTCGATGTTCGTTTTTCTATGTTAAGGGCTGTCGATAGTAATAAATAAGACAAAACTGTAATGGGCTCAAAAAACAAGAGTTATCGTTATTAAGTTTTTGTAAAATTTGTATGATTTTATATAGACTACACATATTGTGATGAAAATCATATGGTAGCAGAAATTAGCATAACCCATCAATAGAAGTAAAACGAATGGAAACATGAAAATGCATCAAAATTGCTTGTTTTGTTCTTTTTTTATTAAAAAAAAAAAAAAAAAAAAAAAAAAAAAAAAAAAAAAAAAAAAAAAAAAAATCATTAATAATTGAACAGATGTTTTAAATTCTATAACTAGAATGCCTCATCTGAACAATTTTTACATTTAAGTTGAAGCTTTCAAAAAAAATTGTTGCTATAGCATACTAATTGTCGGGACTATATGATCGCGATGTACGACAAGTGGTGGTCTGGGCCTTGTATCTCATCTAATATTTATCAGAATTTAATAATTTTGGTATCATCGCATTGGCAATTTTCGAATCTAATCATCAAGCTCTAAAAATATTTTTGTAAAGTTTTTATGAGGTTTGATTATACGCCGGGATATGCATCTTTGTAAGGGGTGGGTGTGGGGAAAATGCTTATAGCAGCTTAAAAAGCACGAAAAGACCTATCAAATTATGCATTATCTTATTTTATAATCATTCCCCTTCTTAAAAATCAGTTTTTTGTTTTTCTAAGTATATTTTCGGAGATGTACCAGACAAATATGTTCAAAAATTTGAAAAAAAAAAATATTTTCTGCAAAAAATTGCATTTTGCCCTAGAATGCATATATTCATTTTTACCTTTCGATTTTGTTATTTGGCAAGTAGTTTATGATTACATTTACAGTTTTAAACACATTCCGTTTACATATTTTAGATCTATTCCGTGAAATATGAAATTGAAAATATTTCAAAAAGTCCAATTTTCTCAATTTTGAAATTCCGTAACTATTTAAAAAGCATGGATGCCCACACAAATATTTTGCTTTTTGAGTAGCTTTCCACCTATATTTTAAGCTGTCTAAAAATTATAGATTTATTTATCAACACAAATTGGTATCCAGCCACTTTAAAGCACATCTGCAGCAGAAAATATATATGCAGTGTATAAAACGGAAGAGGTATATTTAGTGACGTCTGCCACTGGCCAAAAGTATGTGTATTTCCTTTTGACGGATGCGACGAGGCGTCTGTCTATTAGCCAAATTTATTTCATTTAGTGGTCAAATCGGTAACATCGTGGAAATTGTGATGTGAACTCACTTCTAGCATCATTAAGTTGTAGGTTTGGTGAAAAAAAAAAAAAAAAAAAAAAAAAAAAAAAAAAAAAAAAACATGACACACACACTATTACGGCTTATTGAGAGAAGAGAATGAAAGATAGAAAACGTTAGTTGGGATGTCCATATTTCATTGCTTTGAATTATTTCCCTTGCATTGGAGAGAGAACCCATCTTTCTTCGTCCATTCCGGATTGTCTCAATGGTGTTCCTTAATTAAACATGTTACATGTAGTACCTCTCGTTCTCCATTCTGCTGTTGAAAGAAAAGTGGTACCGGACTGTAGAGTAGTCAGCAAACGCATTATTCATCCACCCGGACTCGAAAGATCACTGATAAACGAGACCGTTTGTGGCATGAGAGCGGTAACGGATTTGATCCGCTTTCATTCGTCAGTGTATGATCAATCTTAAGGTTTAATTCCTATAACAAAGATGCATGTGATGTGGGACCGGATATACATTTGTCCAGTCATACGGCCAAATCCAATGCTATACAGGATGGTACTGACTACATACTTAACCTAATTCCAAACGTACTTCAAAAATTATGTTATCGAAAGGTAAAAGTAGGCATTGACCAGGAAATGGCTCAATCAGAAAGAAATTCCCACTCCAAAAATCGAGGTGTAAAAAAACTCAATAAATCGGTACTTATGCTGAGACAAAATATCGTAAGCCGAATGAGAAGCTAATTGCCCAATAGGCGGCCACTCAGTTACCCAAACATAAAGTATAAAAGGCTGAATTAGGTGGCTAATGTTACTTATTGCTTAGACTACGACCTGTCAACATATCTCTGAGCTCTCCAATAAACATCAACAGCAATATTCAATCCTGATTGGATAATGCTTCAGGGAAGGGGGTTACCAGTAGCATGTTTGGCAGCTCTCATCAGCAGATTAAGTATTACAGGTATTCCAATTGGCTTAAGGTTGCCTGGGCCAGTAGTAAAGCCACACGTACTAAAATCTCAACATGAAATCCCGGGTAATAAAACTAGCACAAATATTCAACACCAAAACAGAAGTATCACCTCGGCACGATCGGTAATATAAAATTACTGTCGCTTAAAATAGTTTTACAGGATCTTAACCTCACCCTCAGCTTCTGCAGTGGTTCACGACATTTAGATAGTTGTTCGGTCCTCCTGGTGAATCTCCTGACTAATCAATCAATCAATCAATCATCAAATTTATTGAAACAACTTAAAACGTTCCTATTTACATTTATGACATGCAGAATTGTACATAATGAATTGCAAATAACTGCAATTTGCGTCAGAGATGTCAGCAATTTTGATATTAATTGTACACAAATTTGAACTTACTCCATTATAAAAACCAATACATTGATATAAAAGTTTCAAGTGTGGCTTGGGCTGATTGTTTTGTGTTTTCTCTTTTTTTTCAAAACATTCCTTTGACTGACTCATTATGGTGTTTTATCTAAACACACGAACCTCTTGGGACATAGCCCACTTAATTGGATAAGACAAAACCCGTCATTGTAAGGACTTAATCTGGGTATTGGGGAATTATGTTTCATAATTATTAATTAAACTGAGGACCAGTCCAGGGATGTTGTTGTTGTATGGTATCTTCTAATTTTAGCGGCGGAACTCCGTGAGTGACGTCAGGGTTTTTTCCAAAATATATAGTTTGATTGGTTAGGTTCTGAGAACCGCCAAAAACTGATCGCCTTTGTTCATATCGACATTTTTAGTCGAGCGAGAAACATCGATCTTCATGATGAGAAGAGACATATGATTTATTTTCTTTTATTGTTTTGCTTGCTGAGGACATATGCTATGCAACACCATACATCCCTGGGCTCCATTTTTTTTTTTTTTTTTTTTTTTTTTTTTTTTTTTTTTTTTTTTTTTTTTTTTTTTTTTTTTTTTTGGCGGACTTCGTCTTGGCGGCCTTTTCTTGGTTCAAGGTGATTTAATTTATATAGCTATTGATCTTGAACGTTATTAGTATCTATTAAGTAAGCTGTTTAGGATGCAATTTAGTGGTTTCAATTGCATCAAAGCATTTATTAGTCTCTGTAAATTTTGTATATAAAGTAACAAGACAGTCCGGCAAACATTAAATATTTACTGTTGAAAGTCTAGTCATATGTTCATTGTACCCAACAGTTTAATTGGGGAATTATGTTTCATAATTATTAATTAAACTGAGGACCAGTCCAGGGATGTTGTTGTTGTATGGTATCTTCTAATTTTAGCGGCGGAACTCCGTGAGTGACGTCAGGGTTTTTTCCAAAATATATAGTTTGATTGGTTAGGTTCTGAGAACCGCCAAAAACTGATCGCCTTTGTTCATATCGACATTTTTAGTCGAGCGAGAAACATCGATCTTCATGATGAGAAGAGACATATGATTTATTTTCTTTTGTCACCCACCCACTTCCACCCTATTTCGGTTGTGGTTTAGAATTTCAATATTGCTCCAAGTACGAAATTCTTGAGTAGAATAAAGGCGGCCTTTTCTTGGTTCAAGGTGATTTAATTTATATAGCTATTGATCTTGAACGTTATTAGTATCTATTAAGTAAGCTGTTTAGGATGCAATTTAGTGGTTTCAATTGCATCAAAGCATTTATTAGTCTCTGTAAATTTTGTATATAAAGTAACAAGACAGTCCGGCAAACATTAAATATTTACTGTTGAAAGTCTAGTCATATGTTCATTGTACCCAACAGTTTAATTATGAAAATATGGACCAATTAGACTGACAGCTAGCGATATTAACTCAGAGATATTAACTCGCTTGATGGGAATTTGTGAAAAAAAAAGATGATTGAGATGACAAAATCGAAAACAAATTAACATCAGGGCTGGTCTGAGTGTATTCCAAGTCCCCAAACCACAGTAGCAATTACCATAATACCATTGATGAGGATTCGGGGTTCAACTCCTACTATAAACCTGCGCCCAGACGCAAAAGTTTAGTCATGAAAATACATGGAAAAGCCATTTGGGAATGTTTAAAAATCACTGTAGCTTCAAAGATACTCGATAAATTTAGGTTGAAATCACAAGTAGAAGCTATGAATAAAACATAACTTTTCAAAACAATATTATGCATGGTTTTACCAGAGTACATACACTAAACTTTATCATCTGAGTGTATTTATTTTCTTCACTTATCAATTTATAGCACGCATATGATGGGTCATGGCCTTTCGGTCAAAAATGCGCCTCAGTCCATTTTTCAAGAAAAATGCGAAAACATATTTTTTTTTACAAAGGTTTGGCAGCTATTTGAAAATAATACCAAGTTATTGGTCTTATCAAATAGACCGAAAAGCTTACATGTCATGAAATATCGTTGAAAGGTTCGGGTGAAATTTAAGAAATTCAAACATTTATGAAATGTGTTCGTGCAAAAAAAAAAAAAAAAAAAAAAAAAAAAAAAAAAAAAAAAAAAAAAGTTTACAATAAGACCAAAAAGTACATAATTAAATTAATATGGATGTAAACTTGGAACTCTTATGTAAAATTGCCGACCAGGTTCGACAGAAACCAGGCTGTACAGTCAAAGAAAGAGGTTAGAAGCTTGAAATTTGGGACATATTCATAAGAGGAATTGTCCTATCCGTGTAGCGAAAACGAAGGCGCTGATCAGCTGTGCAGTTAAAGCGCAGCTGATCTGCGTCTTTTTTTCCGCATAAGCAGATAGTTGGTTTTCTAGTGCAGTGGCTCAATTATCGTATTCGGCATTGCTCTCACATATTTTGCTCGAAATCACACAATCCAGATATATAGTACATCAGAAAAACATGTCCATGACATCTATACCCCATTGAACCCCATTCTAATATAGAAAAACTGGGGTTTGCAGGGGTATACCTATTTTTCTTATTTTTGCTCGAAAACATAGATTGTGGGTACTCGTTAGAACCGCCTCGACGAGCAAAAATATCAAAAATTTTCAGCTGAAAATGTTCAAACAAGAGGTTAGAAGCTTTAAATTTGGGACATATTCAGAAGAGGAATTGTCCTATCCGTGTAGCGAAAACAAAGGCACTGATCAGCTGTGCAGTTACAGCACAGCTGATCTGCGTCTTTTTTCCGCATAAGCAGATAGTTGGTTTTCTAGTGCAGTGGCTGAATTATCGTATTCGGCATTGCTCTCACATCTCACTATGAGATAAATATAGTACATCAAGAAAACATGTCCATGATATCTATACCCCCTTGAATCCCACTCTAATATAGAAAAAACTGGGGTTTTCAAGGGTATACCTATTTTTCTTATTTTTGCTCCAAAACATAGATTGTGGGTGGGTACTCGTTAGAACCGCCTCGACGAGGCGGTTCTAACGTGTACCCACAATCTATGTTTTGAGCAAAAATAAGAAAAATATCAAAAATTTTCAGCTGAAAATGTTCAATTTTTAAAGCTAAAAAAAATGTCTGTATATTGCATGGGCAAGTTTTCATAATGAGAATAGCTGTAAGTGTTCTCATTCTGAATTAGAAAAGGTTTTGAAAATAACACAGCCAATTTGCGGCAATTGTCATTGCAATGAAATGATAGACGTTGGCTGCCACTAGGGTCGGACCGCCGTTTGGCGTTGTTGTTTCTGTGCCTGTTCCTGTGTCTGAATTGTATGTACACACGCATGCGCCCTCATGACATATCCAGTATGATCCGCTGAAAATATCCGTGCAGCTACCGCTACACTCGCCCGCGATGGTGCAGTTCTCGCCGTTCGGACACCAGATATAACCCGGACTGATCGTTCCACCGCTACAGGAAAAACCAGCACCACAGACACACGCAACTGAAAAAGAAATGTGACAGGCTTGAAAATAAGTTGAAATGTAATACTAATGTTAAGTTATGAAATAATGTTAAATACATTTAAAAATAAATGATAATTGTAAAACTTTTAATTGATTTGCAATCGCGAAAAGTAATAAATTTGGTACGTCAACTCTGATAACGTCGTGTTCTGCTGCTTAAAACAATAATAAGGCACCTCCAGAGCTACTTAGTGACAGCTTTAAGTAGATTCTAAATTAAATGTAGATTTCGATAGACATTAATGCAACAGGGATAAAGCTGTCATTAGCTTAATTGGGCCTTTAACCTGTCACTAACAGAGAGTTTTATTCAAAAGGGCCCTGCAGATTTCAGTAATAAAAGCCGAAAGGAGAAACAAAATGACAGAAATGACAGAAATGATTGCATTGGATTTTCATTCCCTTGGAACATCTTATGAATATGAAAGTTCGTAACTAAGAAATGATGCAACGTTTGAAGAGATCTCACGTCCCTAATGGGTTTCAAACCCGGATCGCCGGGGTAGAAATCCAACGCTCTATCCACTGAGCCAAACAGTCGACTCACTGACGCAGTGCGTCTGAAATTTTACGATGATTGAATAGCTGTGCTATTTACAGAAGCTACGCATCATGTGATCTGCCAACCCGACCTTCCAACCACTGCAGATGATCTCGATCGAATAAAGATGCAGTGTGACAACGACCCCCCCCCACACACACACCCGTTTTAAGAAAGTAATCATTTATGATTACGAGAAAGTCATGTTTATTACTTTATGACTCATTTGGTTCATTTCCGACGAGCCCCCAAGTATGAAAATTCTTAACAAAGAAATGATTGGTCCCCGCCCATTGGGACCTAAAGAAATAGATGGGCTGCTTGTGCCTCGAGGCAAAGCTCATACACTACTGACTGATCATCTGATCACTGGTTAACCGCTCAGGCCTGAGCCTGCCCAGGAAAAAATGGTTCAAGTCAAGCCATTCATACGTATAAGCCGTATGTGGCTTTGTTGGATGGTAATATTTTAAGCACTTGTTGATGTCATGACTCATTTCGGGTAAAAGTCCCATAAAATGGAGGCAACGTCCCGACATGACATTAGCTGTTGACTGGGACGTTAAGCATCATTTCAAACAAACAAACAAACAAACAAACAAACAAACAAACAAACAAACAAACAAACAAAGAGATGATGCATAGGTTGAAAAAATCCCACGCCCCTGATGGGATTCGAACCCCGATCACAGGGGTAGACATCCAACGCTCTTACCACTGAGCAAAAGAGTTGGCTCCCTGACTCAGTATGTCAGAGATTGTACGTATAGGATACTTTGTATCGAATAGCTGTGCTATGTATAGATATTCCAACCACGGCAGATACTCTCGAAAGTATGAGTGGTGCAAAGGGACAAAAGAAATTGTAACAATACAAAAATGATAACATCTGATATTGCACGTCTAGTGAAATTTACTATCGCTTATGGATATAAACACTGCCTTCCTGTAGAAATTTTATTTATTTCAATTTTAACTATCAACTAAACATAAAACATATAATATATTTATAGCTACATTTAATTTTATACCATTATCTATCCATTATGTCACAGCTGATAAACACGTGGTATGGAATGGGTGACGAACAATGAATTCAACACGAAGTTGAGATGAAAAATTCGAGTTTTCTCCTATACCATTTACTCTGTTGACTGATAGATAGGCGCAGTCAATGCAGAAATTGAACACTTATTGAATGAAAGTATCATAAGAAATCCAGGTTATTTCGTTTTCGCAAACACTTCCGCCCCATGAACATATAGTGCTTCCAACACAATACCATTGAAGTGTTTGCGAAAACAAAATAACCGGGGTTTCTTATGTTACTTTCTTTCAATAAATGTTAAATTTCTGCATGGACTGCATCCATCTATTTTTCGGTAGAGTACATGCTATAGGAGAAAACTCGACTATCTAACCTCAACTTCTTTCTCAGTTGCAGTGTGTGTCACCGATCATTTACCGGTTTGTATGTAAACAATACCACGTGATTGTCAGTAGTGTATGTGCTCATTTCATCCTTCATAGAAGTATAACAAAGGTGTTGTGTTTTTAAGCCCAAACATTAGGAATTAAGCGCATGAACCATTACGAAAACACACCCATGCAATATACAGAGATCTTTAAAAGCTGCATTTTTTTTAATTAATTTTTTTTAAATTAAAAAAAGAAGAAAAAAACAAAACATGACTTTATTTTTTTTTTCTTCTTTCTGCCCAAAACAAATATATCGTCGGTATTCGTTAGAACCTCCTCGGCCAGGCGGTTCTAACGAATCCCCACAATGTATGTTTTGAAGCAAAAATAATAAAAAATATGTATACCCCTGTACAAAAGTGGGGTTTAAGGGCGTATTCGTAACACGGACAAGTTTGTGTGATGCGATGACGGATAGGAAGGATGGACAAGCTAAAGCACAGATAGACGAACAAACGGAAACTAAGATGGACAAACAACGTAGACGAAGAACGTTTGATAGCAAAATTATGATTAAAGTTGATACCTATCAAAGCTGATGTCACAAAAAATAATAAACACTTCATTATTTTTTTTTATCGAAAGATAATTCCGAATTGATAAGAATTGCAGATTGAATTGTCAGATTGTAGTAACGATTAATACGCTGAGAATTTATACCCGTTTTCAATGTTACTATGCAATTAAGTCAGAGCACTTGACGAAAACAAATTGATTTATGACACTTGCATAGTTACGTATCGCTTAAGTGTTCAGAAATTAGAATCTTAATGACACCCGCTTATAATTTCCTGATCATCAAATTCATGCACGTCCGTTTTCAATAAAGACGGCGTCAGGCTGGCCGGAACGTTGTTGTAGAACCACTAACAATAAGGAACACATGTTCTTGTTGTGACACTCTTACAATGTGTCTTCTTTCGTTTTTTATTTAAAATAACATTATATATATTTCAAACGTAATTACTAAAATTTCAATCATGCAAATGGCTTCGTAAAATGCAATAATTGTTCCTTGAAATCAGTCAAACCTTATTAATAAAAGTCGGTTTTCATTATGCATGAGGTGTTCAATTACTGTACAATCTTTTGTACATTATGCAATTATGTCAGGTTTTGGTTACGTCTTACCATTAAGGTAAACACCTCTTTTATTGTTATTCTATTCTCTAACGGAGACAAGTCAAGTCAAACAATGTAAGCAACGACAGGGCTTCCAAAATGTTTAAGCTCATTTACATTTATCATACCTCATATAATTTTCCCATGTTAAACTCCCATAGGCCGTAGGGTGAAAATTCTTACTATCACCCTGCGATAATTTCGACTATCACATGCGTATAAAATATGCGCGTACATTTCGTTTTTCTAAAACATTTTATCTCAATGACGGTAACTTCAAAACACATAGTTTTAATAGTATTTTGATAAATTTAAGTAAAACAAACATTTAAATTATTTTAGAAACTGAAAATAGGCTAAATTGACGTTAAAAAGCGTGAATGATTGTTGTGATGACGTTACGTAAATGCGAAATAACTTTACGTAACGTCGCGCCAAAATTGGTATTACCCATTCAAATCAAATGACATGTTTTTTGATTTTCATCAATTTCGGTATGATAAATAGAGGATATTTACTTTTTTGAGGTGAATATCAAATATATTTCATCGAGTGAGTTGAAAACATCAAAATTTTCACGAGTGCGTAGCACGAGTGAAAATTTAGATGTTTTCAAGTCACGAGATGAAATATATTTGGTATTTACCGATAAAGAGTAAATTTTCTTTTTATTTTATACAATACACGAGCATTTTCTTTTCACAAAGCAGGCGGTGAAAATGCAAAAACCAAAAATTTTTGAAAACACAAATAATTTTGGTACCACATTGTTCCTAACGTTCTAACTAAGAACATGAATACCCACACTTTTTTCGTTCGTAAATAACGGAGTTATATGCATTTGAATTTCTGAAGTGAGGCACATTTAATGACGTCAAGTGAATGGAAACGTCAGAAGTAATCCAAACTCTACAGTGAAAATATCGGCTGATATCAATCACTAGTGAAAATATAAATATCAATTCTGCAGTGAAAATATCACTTTTATCCATTTTTGATATACATTAATTTCACTGCTTAGTATAAAATAAAACAAATACAACATTGCCGAGAGGGTGATAGTAAGAATTTTCACCCTTCGAAAATGATAATCGACCGTCGATAATCATTTTCGAAGGGTGAAAATTCTTACTATCACCCTCTCAGCAATGTTGTATTTATATAGTAGTACATCTTGTAATATGAACGAAACAATTTACTCAGTTATTGAATTAAATAAAATTGTTTATGTACCTGTTTAGACATCAAGATATATAGTCAACAATAGCGTACTACTTAACAAACTAGACATTTTAAAAATACCAAAACAAATTTCAAACGTTATTCGTAAAGCTTACAGAGGAATGGAAAACATTGTTGTAATAAAAAATTGTAAAATATAACGCCATTTGATATAACAACAGGCGTTCGCCAGGGTGGTGAATTTTCTTCATTACTTTTTCTCATATTGATTTCATGGATTGTCTTCTCAGGGGGCTAGAGCAGAGTGGGTTTGGTGCTACTGTTTGTGATTTGCAGGCTGGTAATCCGACTTTGGCTGATGACTTCACTCTTATTGCTATGACACATTTATCGCTAAAGGAAATGTTAGTAATCAATCTGGTGTCTTTATGGGTACTATTTACAAAGTTACTCTCTGATTTGCATTCAATGTGCGATAAAGTGATTGTTACCATTTAAAGCTAAACAAGTTAATGTTATTTTGCAAGAAAAATCATATTTCACCCTTTGTTCGAAGAAACATTGCTAGTATGTTCCTTCCTGGGGTAAGCATGTCTTAAAGCCAACAGTATCTGTTTGCAAGATCCTCCGCCAGGCCGATCGCTCCTGGAGCCGTTGTTTGATCGCTCGTGGGGCCGTTTTGCAGTTGTAACTATAGGAAGAGTTATACATCTTTTTTTGGAATATTTATAACTAGAATTGACCTACTGATGATAACAGGATTTATTCTGAAGAAGATGTTTGAAGTTTTATAAGATCTAGAATAATTGTGCGTTCAATGTATTACTAAACAATCAAAATTAACAGGTGAGGTTCTGTCGTTAAATTATTCTAACCGCATTGTCGTTTTAATTTCCTACCTAAAGCTTAATGTACATGCGCGGATGCAGAATGCGGTGATGTGCAGACCCAAGGGGGGTTGAGGCAGGGGTCCGCACCCCTGGAATACCTTTATTATTGATTTTTCCAATGATAGAATTTTTCGTCAGACCCTTTATTGGAATTAGGACCCCCGTATTTATTTTGATCTGTGTATGTCGGGTACGGAATTGAGGCAGGGGCACAGACACCCTCTCGATTTTAAAGATCATTATTATTTTCTTTCTTTTATTGATACTGTGTCACCCTCATTGCTTAAGTATTAGGAGCAGGTGATCATTATAGGCCTACATGTATGCTGAGTTTGTTTAATAGTCGGACACATAACAATCAGATTGTGTGTGTGTGTGTGTGTGTGTGTGTGTGTGTGTGTGTGTGTGTGTGTGTGTGTGCTGTAGAAGATCGAAAATTTCACGTTGTCAAGTGGTTGGTTTATAGATGTAACCTGAAAAAGACAGCAGAGACCAACATCAGATGGCGTTTTCCGTACTTTATACGTTCTGCATACTGTTGCTACTTGATATGAACTCTCCTTTCTCAACTGTTTTTCTGACAAATGAGTGATGGTCGACAAACTGCGAGCTACGTTGATAGGCAACATGCTTTAAACCATTTGTTCAGACTCAAGCTGCCAGCAGAACTTAAATAAACCATATACATGTACATGTCTAATCTTTGAGTCTCTTGCATGATTTCCACAGCTCTCGCTTATGTAGCTGTAAAAATGAAGAAAAAAGGTTATACATGTGAAATACCAGCGGCAATACTGAACAACATGGTTGATCGCTGCTGGGGCCGTCATTATACTAGACAAAAATGTTGGTCGCTGCTGGAGCCGTTATTATACTTAACAATATAGTTGGTCGCTGCTGGAGCCGTTATTATACAAAACACCATAGTTGGTCGCTGCTGGAGCCGTTATTATACTAAACAGCATACTTGGTCGCTGCTGGAGCCGTTATTATACTTAACAACATAGTTGGTCGCCACTGGGGCAGTAATTATACTAAACAACAATCATGGTCGCTACTGGAGCCGTTGTTATACTGAACAACATAGTTGATCGCTGCTGGAGCCGTTATTATACTAAACAACATGGTTGGTCGTTATGATACTCAACAACGATGTTGATCGCTGCTGGAGCCGTTATTATACCAAAGAATATAGTTGGTCGCTACTAGAGCCGTTATTTTACTAAACAACATGGTTGGTCGCTACTGGGCCATTACTCAACAACAATTTTGGTCGCTGCAGTAGCCGTTAATATGCTAAACAGCAATTTTGATGGCTATTGGAGCCGTTAGTATAGTAAACAACACTTGAAGTTGGTCGCTACTGGAGCCGTTATTATACTAAACAACAATGTTGGTAGCTACTGGAGCCGTTATTATAATGAACAACATAGTTGGTCGCTACTGAGGCCGTTATTATACTCAACAACATAGTTGATCGCTACTGGAGCCCTTATTATACAGAACAACATAGTTGATCGCTACTGGAGCCGTTATTATACTAATTAACATGGTTGGTCGTTATAATACTCAACAACGATGTTGGTCGCTGCTGGAGCCGTTATTATACTAAACAACATAGTTGGTCGCTACTGGAGACGTTATTATACTAAACAACATAGTTCGTCGCTACTGGGGCCGCTATTATTCTCAACAATGATGTTGGTCGCTGCTGGAGCCGTTATTATACTAAACAATAAAGTTGGTCGCTACTGGAGCCGTAATTATACTTAACAACAATGTTAGTCGCTGCAGGAGCCATTTATATGCTTAACAGTAATGTTGGTCGCTACTGGAGCCGTTATAATACTAAACAACAATGTTGGTCGCTACTGGAGCCGTTATTATACTGACCAACATGGTTGGTCGCTACTGGAGCCGTAATTATACTGAACAACAATGTTGGTCGCTACTGGAGCCGTTATTGTACTAGATAACAATGTTAATCGCTGCTGGAGCCGTTATTATAACTCAACAACGATGTTGGTCGCTGCTGGAGCCGTAATTATACTAAACAATATAGTTTGTCGCGACTGTAGCCGTTATTATACTGAACAACATAGTTGATCGCTACTGGAGCCGTTATTATACTAAACAACATGGTTGGTCGTTATTATACTCAACAACGATGTTGGTCGCTGCTGGAGCCGTTTTTATACTAAACAATATAGTTGGTCGCTGCTGGAGCCGTTATTATACTAAACAGCATAGTTGGTCCCTGATGTAGCCGTTATTATACTTAACAACATAGTTGGTCGCTACTGGGGCAGTTATTATACTAAACAACAATCATGGTCGCTACTGGAGCCGTTTTTATACTGAACAACATAGTTGATCGCTGCTGGAGCCGTTATTATACTAAACAACAGGGTTGGTCGTTATGATACTCAACAACGATGTTGATCGCTGCTGGAGCCGTTATTATACTAAACAATATATAGTTGGTCGCCACTAGAGCCGTTAATCTACTAAACAACATGGTTGGTCGCTACTGGGCCATTACTCAACAACAATTTTGGTCGCTGCAGTAGCCGTTAATATGCTAAACAGCAATGTCGGTCGCTACTGGAGCCGTTAGTATAATAAACAAGAAAGTTGGTCGCTACTGGAGCCGTTATTATACTAAACAACACTGTTGGTCGCTACTAGAGCCGTTATTATACTGAACAACATGGTTGGTCATTACTGCAGCCGTAATTGTACTGAACAACAATGTTGGTCGCTACTGGAGCCGTTATTGTACTAGACAACAATGTTAATCGCTGCTGGAGCCGTTATTATAACTCAACAACGATGTTGGTCGCTGCTGGAGCCGTTATTATACTAAACAATATAGTTTGTCGCGACTGGAGCAGTTATTATACTGAACAACATAGTTGATCGCTAATGGAGCCGTTATTATACTAAACAACATGGTTGGTCGTTATTATACTCAACAACGATGTTGGTCGCTGCTGGAGCCGTTTTTATACTAAACAATATAGTTGGTCCCTGCTGTAGCCGTTATTATACTTAACAACATAGTTGGTCGCTACTGGGGCCGTTATTATACTAAACAACGATGTTGGTCGCTGCTGGAGCCGTTATTATACTAAACAATATAGTTTGTCGCTACTGGAGCCGTTATTATACTGAACAAGATAGTTGATCGCTACTGGAGCCGCTATTATACTAAACAACATGGTTGGTCGTTATGATACTCAACAACGATGTTGGTCTCTGCTGGTGCCGTTTTTATACTAAACAATATAGTTGGTCGCTTTTTGAGCCGTTATTAATCTAAACAACATAGTTTGTCGCTACTGGGTTCGTAATAATTCTCAACGATGTTGGTCATTGCTCGAGCCGTTATTATATTAAACAATATAGTTGGTCGCTGCTGGAGCCGTTATTATACACAACAGCGTACTTGGTCGCTACTGGGGCCGTTATTATAACTCAACAACGATGTTGGTCACTGCTGGGGCCGTTATTATACTAAATAATAGAGTTTGTCGCTACTGGAACCGTTATTATACTAAACAGCATAGTTGATCGCTACTGAGCCGTTATTATACTAAACAACATGGTTGGTCGTTATGATACTCAACAACGATGTTGGTCGCTGCTGGAGCCGTTTTTATACTAAACAATGTAGTTGGTCGCTGCTGGAGCCGTTATTATTCTTAAAAGCTTATTTGGTCCCTGCTGTAGCCGTTATTATACTTAACAACATGTTTGGTCGCTACTGGGTCCGTTATTATAACTCAACAACGATGTTGGTCGCTGCTGGAGCCGTTATTATACTAAACAGTATAGTTTGTCGCTACTTGAGCCGTTATTATACTAAACAACATTGTTGATCGCTACTGGAGCCGTTATTATACTAACCAACAGGGTAGGTTGTTATGATACTCAAAAACAATGCTGGCCGCTGCTTGAGCCGTTTTTATACTAAACAATATAGTTGGTCGCTTTTGGAGCCGTTATTATTCGTAAAAGCTTATTTGGTCCCTGCTGTAGCCGTTATTATACTTAACAACATGTTTGGTCGCTACTGGGTCCGTTATTATAACTCAACAACGATGTTGGTCGCTGCTGGAGCCGTTATTATACTAAACAGTATAGTTTGTCGCTACTTGAGCCGTTATTATACTAAACAACATTGTTGATCGCTACTGGAGCCGTTATTATACTAACCAACAGGGTAGGTTGTTATGATACTCAAAAACAATGCTGGCCGCTGCTTGAGCCGTTTTTATACTAAACAATATAGTTGGTCGCTTTTGGAGCCGTTATTATACTAAGCAACATAGTTCGTCGCTACTGGGTCTGTTATTATTCTCAACGATGTTGGTCGCTGCTGGAGCCGTTATTAAACTAAACAATATTGTTGGTCGCTACTGGCGCCGTTATTATACTAAACAATATAGTTGGTCGCCACTGGAGCTGTTATTATACTAAACATCAATGTTGGCCGAGACAGGGGCCATACTGTTAGTTAACAACAATGTTGGTCGCTACTGGAGCCGTTATTATACTGAACAACAATATTGATCGCTACTGGAGCCGTTATTATACTGAACAACATGGTTTGTCGCTCCTGGGGCCATTATTATACTCAACAACGATGTTGGTCGCTGCTGGAGCCGTTATTATACAAACCAATATTGTTGGTCGCTGGTCGTTCGTCTCTCACTAATGAGAAAGACCATCATTATTTCTTGAATAGGTTCGTGTGTGTTGGTGAGTTCTTTGATGGCTGACTAGGCCAATTCTAGCTCTAAACTGTCGGTTGCAAGTAGAGCAAGTCAATGTCATTGAATCAGCTGGTGGCCCATTGGTATTGGCTTTTCGTTCTCTGCGCTTTCTTTCAGCTTCACAGATTCTCTTTATTTCATAGAGAGCTGCTCCTTTGTTGATGAGACCTCGCCACTTTGATCGCTCCTGTGCAGTCTGTTCCCAAGACCCAATTGGTATGTCAAAATCCTTCAGAGAGGCTTTCAGGGTGTCTTTGTAGCGTTTCTTCTGGCCACCTTGAGAGCGCTTTCCCTCTTGTAGTTCTCCATAGAAGATTTTCTTTGGAAGTCGCTCATCAGGCATTCTTATAACATGGCCGGTCCACCTTAGCTGTGCTAGCTTTAAGACAGTATGCATGCTTTGCATCCCTGCTTTCTTCAGGACCTCTGTGTCTGGGATCTTGTCTTGCCACTTGATTTTTAACAGCTTTCTCAAACAGCTTAAGTGGAAATAGTTAAGTCTCTTTGCATGACGCTTGTATACTGCCCAGGTCTCACATGCATACAAGAGGCTTGGAAGTACCACAGCCTTGTAGACTTTCAGCTTGGTGTCAAGCTTGATTCCATTTCGCTCCCAGACATTTGCACGGAGTCTTCCGAATGCCACACTGGCTTTTGCAATTCTTGCAGTGACCTCATCATCAATGTGCACTGCTCTGGAAAGAGTGCTTCCCAGGTAGGTGAATTTATCAACAACTTTCAGTTTTTCTCCATTCACAGTGATGGTTGCTTCATTGTACGGTTTTCCAGGTGCTAGCTGGTGTACAACCTCTGTCTTTTTTGTGCTGATTGTGAGATCATAGTTATCACATGACTGTGAGACTTGATCCATGGCTCTTTGCATTTTTGCCTCTTAGCTGGCATTCTTATCCATATCATCTGCATAGAGGAGCTCATCTAGCACATCGGTCTGCACCTTAGTTTTGGCTTGCAACCTTCTAAGGTTGAATATATTGCCATCAAAACGGTACCTGATTGGAAAACCAGTGTCACTGTCCTGAAAAGCATCCATGAGCATGGCAGAAAACATCATGCTGAACAGTGTTGGTGCCATAACACAGCCCTGTTTGACCCCATTTGTTACCTCAAAGGGTTCAGAGAACTCTCCATCATTTTGCACACGTGCCTGCATGCCATCATGAAATTGCCGCACCATTGCTATGAATCTGGGTGGACAGCCAAACTTGGCCATGATTTTCCACAGTCCATCACGACTTACTGTGTCAAACGCTTTGGTGAGGTCGACACACGTCATGTATAGATCTACATTCTGCTCTTGGCATTTCTCCTGAAGCTGTCTTGCTGTGAAGATCATGTCTATCGTCCCCCTGTCCTTTCTGAATCCACATTGACTTTCTGGGATAAGTCCCTTCTGATCAAGATGAACATTCAGGCGGTTCAACAGAATTTTTGCTAGTATCTTCCCAGCAATCGATAGGAGGGAAATGCCTCTGTGGTTGTCACAGACTTGTGGATTTCCTTTCCGCTTGTATAGGTGGATTATGGATGCATCCTTAAATTCTTGTGGGATGGCCTCCTTCCTCCACATACAGTGAAACAGCTCGGTCAGTTTCTCTGCCATGGGTAGCCCCCCGGCCTTATAAACCTCTGCAGGAATAGCATCTGCACCTGGAGCTTTGCCAGAAGACAGTTGTTGAACTGCTTTTCTTGTTTCCATGACGGTTGCACTTTCCAACACCTTCTGGACCTATAACTCCTTCCCAGGTCTGGTGGTCTGTACCAACTCTGGCATTAAAGTCTCCAAGAAGGATAAGTTTGTCTGTACGGGGTGTAGCAGAAATAATGTCGTCTAAGTCATTATAGAACTTGTCTTTAACCTCATCTGGATTGGTCATCGTGGGTGCATAGGCACTGACAATAGTTGCATGTTTATTGCCTGACAGAGGAAGTCTCAATGTCATTAGGCGGTCATTGATGCCTTTTGGCAATCCTGAAAGCTTACCAACAAGTTCTGTTTTAATGGCAAAGCCAACTCCTGCTTCACGCCTCTCTTCACTTTTGCGTCCACTCCAGAAGAAGGTGTATCCAGCACCAACTTCTTTGATCTCCCCAACATCTGCTAACCGAGTCTCACTCAGAGCTGCTATCTGAATTCCATACCTCCCAAGTTCTCTGCCCACAAGGGCCGTTCTACGCTGCGGTCTATTTGACCCAGCACTGTCCATCAATGTTCGCACATTCCATGCGCCAATCCTCAAAGGGATTATCTTTGTTTTTTTCTTATTTTTTCGACCGCTAAAAAGGGATCCCCGCTGATCGCGGTTAACCAGCCAGGGGGTTTGAAGCAGGCAATTGTTTAGGGCACCTTTTCTTGCCCCTTCCCCATGCTACGGGGGTGAGCAGTGCGGTCCTAAATAGGTCTGCTCAGTCGCTCAGCCGACTGCCGAATTTCGCTTACTGCTTCTCCTCACGGAAAACGACCATATAGAACTGAGCCGCCTGCGTGCAGGTCTGCAACTACAGCTCCCAGTGTGTCCTACACCTGCTGCTTCGCCGCTCGCCCATCGCCACAGGACTTTTGTAGGTATGTGGGTGCATGTGTGATGAAATTGTTGTGTATGCAAGTGCTTGTGTGTTGAGAAATAAGATGACGTGCGCTATGAAATTGGATTATAGTGAGGAAGAGGTGCGCAGCGTCAACCTCACTCACTCGTCCTCACCCAACTGTGCCCAGAGGCAAGACACAGGTCAAGACGTCTGGAGTTAGGTTTGGATGCAGTGGATGACCGTAACATCTATAGTGCCTTATCACGCTCTGCATGTTCCACAACATGTTGTATCGCTTTCCGAACCGTTGAATCTGATGATTTCTTCCGCTCCATCTACCGAAACAGTCTGCATATCTGGACCAGGCATATCCAGACACACAGGTTTTATTTTGGAATTACCTTTTCCTAGATGAATTGCTGGCCACAGATGAAGGGCTCCATCTACCCTTTCATAGGTTTTGTTTAGAGACCTGTAAACTCCTAGGAGGACTGTCAACCAAAACTAATGAGTTCCCCCTGCCCAGCTAGGTTTTTGTTTAGAGAACTAGCAAACTCCTAGATGGGTTGCCGTCCAAGGCTAACGAGCCCCATCTGCACCACATGGCAACAGGTAGTACTGATTACATGTTACAGTAGCAGATAATCTGATTTGACCAATATACAAACCAATATTGTTGGTCGCTACTGGAGCCGTTATTATACTAAACATCAATGTTGGTCGTGACAGGGGCCATTATGTTAGTTAACAACAGTGTTGGTCGCTACTGGAGCCGTTATTATACTGAACAACAATATTGATCGCTACTGGAGCCGTTATTAAACTAAACAACATATTTGGTCGTTATTATACTCAACAACGATGTTGGTCGCTGCTGTAGCCGTTATTATACAAACCAATATTGTTGGTCGCTACTGGAGCCGTTATTATACTAAACATCAATGTTGGTCGTGACAGGGGCCATTATGTTAGTTAACAACAATGTTGGTCGCTACTGGAGCCGTTACTATACTGAACAGCAATACTGATCGCTACTGGAAGGTACAAGTAGGTAAAGATCAGGAAAAGGTGCAATCAGAAAAAGATTCCCACTCCAAAAACCGAGGTGGGAAAAAAACAAACTAACAATCAGGTACTTATACCATGAAACATATCGCAAGCCGAATGAGCAGCTATTTTCCCAATAGGTGGCCACTCAGTTACCTTAACTTAACTTAAAATATGAAAACATACATAAGGCGCCAACAGCACAAAAAAATTTAAACACCAAGACATAAAACAAAAAGAACCACCACAGAAGTATCGCCTTGGAACGATCAGTAACACAAAGTTACTGGCGGGCTTAAACCGGTTTTACATGGTTTTTATTAAACTAAACAACATGGTTGGTCGTTATGATACTCAACAACGATGTTGGTCGCTGCTGGAGCCGTTATTATACTAAACAGCATAGATGGTCGCTGCTGGAGCCATTATTATACATAACAACATAGTTGGTCGCTACTGGGTCCGTTATTATACTAAACAACATGTACTGGGACCGTTATTATAACTCAACAACGATGTTTGTCGCTGCAGGAGCCGTTAATATGCTAAACAGCAATGTTGATCGCTGCTGTAGCCGTTGGTATAATAAACAACAAAGTTGGTCGCTACTGGACCCGTAATTATAATGAACAACATTGTTGGTCTCTCCTGGGGCCGTTATTATACTCAACAACGATGTTGGTCGCTGCTGGAGCCGTTATTATACTAAACAATATTGTTGGTCGCTACTGGAACCGTTATTATACTAAACATCAATGTTGGTTGTGACAGGGGCCATTATGTTAGTTAGGGAGCGCGGTGGCGTAGTGGTAGAGCGTCGGACTCCGAATCTTGAGGTCCTGGGTTCGAACCCCACAAGCGTCACCGTGTTGTGTCCTTGAGCAAGGCACATCTACTCCCTACAGTACTGGTTAAACCCAGGAAGCGTTGGCTCCGTCCCGACATGACTGAAAAATTGTTGACTGGGACGTTAAGCCTCAACACAAACAAACAAACATTATGTTAGTTAACAACAATGTTGGTCGCTTCGCTTCTGGAGCCGTTATTATACTAAACAACAATATTGATCGCTACTGGAGCCGTTATTATACTAAACAACATGGTTGGTCGTTATGATACTTAACAACGATATTGGTCGCTGCTGGAGCCGTTATTATACTATACAGCATAGTTGGACGCAGCTGGAGCCGTTATTATACATAACACCATAGTTGGTCGCTACTGGGGCCGTTATTATACTAAACAACATGTTTGGTCGCTACTGGGGCCGTTATTATAACTCAACAACGATGTTGGTCGCTGCTGGAGCCGTTATTATACTAAACAATATAGTTGGTCGCCACTAGAGCCGTTTTTATACTCAACAACAATTTTGGTCGCTGCAGGAGCCGTTAATATGCTAAACAGCCATGTTGGTCGCTTCTTGAGCCGTTTGTATGATAAGCAACAAAGGTGGTCGCTACTGGAGCCGTTATTATACTAAACATCAATGTTGGTCGTGACAGGGGCCATTATGTTAGTTAACAACAATGTTGGTCGTTACTGGAGCCGTTATTATACTGAACAACAATATTGATCCCTACTGGAGCCGTTATTATACTAAAAAACATGGTTGGTCGTTATGATACTCAACAACAATGTTGGTCGCTGCTGGAGCCGTTATTATACTAAATAGCATAGATGGTCGCTGCTGGAGCCACTAGATCAGCCATTACCCCACCCACAGGAAATACAACACATGTAAACCTTATTTTCATTTGGGATGGTACATTCGACGATATACCGCCCCAAAGGAAATAAAAAGGAAACAGAGATTAACCCATAAATTTATGTTTAAAGATTAGGGGGAAGAAGTAAGTGGCAAAATTAAAGGAGCTGATCATTTTTTTGTTTTTGGCCTAATAGCATTGCCAATGTCTGACAATCACAGTTATATACATGCGATTTTTAGTTTCAGGTATTCCTGTCTGGCTTTCTGTTGCTGAGTTGCGGTCGAATATATGTTCAGTGATTGAACTGAAGTTGTGAGAGAAAATGTTGCATTATGGTTTACAATCTTGAAATCAACTGTATCAAATGTTATTTCATTTTGTAAATTGTGGTGTAAACAAATTGAGCAGCTATTATTCAAATAGAAGTTTTATTCAGCTGTAAACTGTAAAAGAGACACAAAAACGAAAGGGAAAACATGCCTTTCAAAGTGGAAACTGCCCATTTTGTGGAGCCTTTGGTTGAGACTTCATTATTGTGACTAAGCAGCTCGTCAACATTCCTTAAAACGCTTCTTTGGAGGATTACTGGAGGTGTCTGACTGGATGGGATCATGTATAAGGCTCACTATATCACTTGGAGGGATTGTTTGTTCTGAGTTGGGGCTCAGGGCTGGCTCTTGTTTAACAGTTTGCTTCAAAAGAGATGCAATGCCAGGGTCTTCAAGCTGCTCCACTTGGCTTAGAGTGGATACCAATCTTCTTTCGGTAAGTCATTCAGTTCATCAAACAGAGGTTCATTGTTGAAAGTTTGTTCAAAAAGGTACTGATTGAGCTCGAAGTAGGTGGATTTAATCACGTATTTGAGCACAAGCCCGTCGTGTTTTTGGCCTACGACCTGCCAGTCATCCTTGCTCCCTCTTAGTCCAGGGACATTTTGTCAAGTGCTGTCTACGAAAATTGCGTCAGCGTTAGTTAGTGTCCGTAGTAACGTGATGGGGGGGGGGGTAAAATGGAACAGCCAATGTTTACACGAGACTATTGTCAAATATTGTATCTATACGCACAGTTAATTATTGTCTTTTTGCATACAGTGCGCTCTCTATTGCTGTAAATGGGAATTCCAGTAATGTCGTGTGAGAGTAAACATTATAGTTGGTTGCCACTGGAGCCGTTATTATACTCAACAACAATTTTGGTCGCTGTAGGAGCTGTTAATATGCTAATCAGCAATGGTGGTCGCTTCTGGAGCCGTTAGTATAATAAACAACAAAGTTGGTCGCTACTGGAACCGTTATTATACTAAACAACATGTTTAGTCGCTACTGGAGCCATTATCGCTACTGGAACCGTTATTATACTAAACAACATGTTTAGTCGCTACTGGAGCCATTATATACTAAATTATATGGTTTGTTACTAATGGAGCCGTTATTATACTCAACAACGATTTTGGTCGCTGCTGCAGCTGTTATTATATTAAACAATATTGTTTGTCGCTACTGGAGCCGTTATTATACTAAACAATATAGTTGGTCGCTACTGGGGCCGCTTTTATGCTAAACACCAATGTTGTTCGCTGCTGGAGCCATTGTTATACGAAACTACAATGTTGGTCGCTACAAGAGCCGTTATTATACTCAACAAAAATGTTGGTCGCTGTTTGAGCCGTTAATATACTAAACAGCAATGTTGGTCGCTGCTGGAGCCGTTATTATACTTAACAACAAAGTTGGTCGCTACTGGAGCCGTTATTATACTAAACTACAATGTTGGTCGCTACTGGACCCGTTATTATACTGAACAACATGGTTGGTCGCTCCTGGGGCCGTTATTATACTCAACAACAATGTTGGTCGCTGCTGGAGCCGTTATTATACTAAACAATGTTGTTGGTCGCTACTGGAGCCGATATTATACTAAACATTGTACTGAACAACAATTTTGGTCGCTGCGGGATATGCTTAACAGCAATGTTGGTCGCTACTAGAGCCGGTAGTATAATAAACAACAAAGTTGGTCGCTACTGGAGCCGTTATTATACTTAACAACAATGTTGGTCGCTACTGGAGCCGTTTTTATACTTAACAACATGGTTGGTCGCTACTGGAGCCGTAATTATACTGAACTACATTTTTGGTCGCTACTGGGGTTGTAATTATACTCAACAACGATGTTGGTCGCTGCTAGAGCCGTTATTGTACTAAAATAATATAGTTGGTCGCTACTGTAGCCGTTATATACTTAACATCGATGTTGGTCGTTAAGATACTCAACAACGATGTTGGTCGCTGCTGGAGCCGTTATTATACTAAACAATACAGTTGGTCGCTACTGGAGCCGTTACTAAACGTAACAACATGGCTCGTGGCTACTCGAGCCGTTATTATACTAAATAACATCGTTGTTCGCTATTGGGGCCGTAAGTATAATCAACAACGATGTTGGTCGCTGCTGGAGCCGTTATTATACTAAATAACATAGCTGGTCGCTCCTGGCGCCGTTGTAATACCATACATTATGGAATCTTCTCCATGATTAGTTGGGAATTTCTTTAAAACTACATATTCTATTTCTATTTATACACTACTTTTTTAATTTTACAAGTATTTACCTTGCATATCATAAAATAATGGTTTATTATATTAATGTTTGTTAGAATTTAGCTTTTTTGACTTTTAAATTACATAATTACACCAGTTATTGATTTTTTCTCTTGACCCCGTCAAACCTGAATTTGACTCTATATGTATAGGTTTGAAGGGGTAAAGTTTCACACGGAGATGTTAACATGATGACAACAATGTTGGTCCCATAAGGAGCCGTTATTAGGATACTCAACAAAAATGTTGATCGCTGCTGGAGCCGTTATTATACTAGACAACAATGCTGGTCGCTGCTGGAGCCGTTATTATACTTAATAACATTGTTGGTCGCTACTGGAGCCGTTATTATACAAAACAACATGACTCGTTGGCTACTGGAGCCATTATTATTCTAAAAAAAACATGGTTGGTCTTAATGTGACCCGTTATTATACTCAACAACGATGTTGGTCGCTGCTGCAGCTATTATTATACTAAACAATATAGTTTTTCGCTACTGGAGCCATTATTATACTAAACATCAATGTTGGTCGCTACTTGGGCCGCTATTATGCTAAACAACAATGTTGGTCGCTGCTGGAGCCATGTTTATACGAAACAACAATGTTTGTCGCTACAGGAGCCGTTATAATATTCATCAAAAATGTTGGTCGCTGCTGGAGCCGTTATTATAATTAACAGCAAAGTTGGTCGTTGCTGGAGCCGTTATAATACTTAACAACATAGTTGGTCGCTACTCGAGCCGTTATTATACTAAACAACATGGTTGGTCGCTACTTGAGCCGTTATGATACTAAACAACAATGTTGGTCGGTACTGGAGACGTTATTATACTTAACCTCAATCTTGGTCGTTCCTGGTGCCGTTATTATACTAAACAACAATGTTGGTCGCTACTGGAGTCGTTATTATACTAGACAACAATGTTGGTCGCTTCTAGAGCCGTTATTATACTTAACAATATAGTTGGTCGCTGCTTGAGCCGTTATTATACCAAACAGCATAGTTGGTTGCTGCTGGAGCTGTTATTATACTTAACAACATAGTTGGTCGCTACTGGGGCCGTTATTATCCTAAACAACATAGTTGGTCGCTACTGGTCACTTATGTTAATTTTAGATTTAACCCTCAGAAGCTTGAGAAGCTCAGAGGCCGTTATGATTATAAGCAACAATGTTGGTCGCTACTGGAGACGTTATTATACTAAGCCTCAGTCTTTGTCGTTCCTGGAGCCGTTATTATACTTAACAACATGGGTGGTCGTTACTGGGGCCGTAATTATACTCAACAGCGATTGTTTTCGCTACAGGAAGGTACAAGTAGGCAAAGATCAGGAAAAGGCGCAATCAGAAAAAGATTCCCACTCCAAAAACCGGGGTGGGAAAAAAACCAAACTAACAATCAGGTACTTATACCAGCTCCGACCCCAAGGAGCCGTTATTATACTAAACAACAAAATTGGTCGCTTCTGGAGCCTTTATTATACTAAACATCATTGTTGGTCGTGACTGGAGCCGTTATGTTAGTAAACAACAATATTGGTCGCTTCTGGAGCCGTTATTATAATGAACAAAAAAGTTGTTCGCTGCTTGAGCTGTTATTATACTAAACAACATGATTGGTCGTTATGATACTCAACAACGATGTTTGTCGCTGCTGGAGCCGTTATTATACAAAACAATACAGTTGGTCGCTACTGGAGCCGTTATTATACTAAACAACATGGTTCATTGCTACTGGGGCCGTTATTTTCTTAACAACATGGCTCGTGGCTACTGGAGCCGTTATTATACTTAATAACATGGTTGGTCGCTATTGGTGCCGTTATTATACTCAACAACGATGTTGGTCGCTGCTGAAGTCGTAATTATACTAAATAACATAGTTGGTCGTAACTGGCGCCGTTGTTATACTTAACATTACGGGAACTTCTATTACAAACTACATATTATATATCTATTTATAAACTAAATTTTAATTTTACAAGTATTTACATTGTCCATCATAAAATAATGGTTTATTATATTGATGTTTGTTAGAATTTAGCATTTTTGACTTTTAAATTACATACATGTAATTACACCAATTATTGATTTTTTCTCTTGATCCCGTCAAACCTGAATTTGACTATATAAGGTTAGGTTTGAAGGGGTAAAAATTCACACGGAGATGTTTCCATGATGACAATAATGTTGGTCGCTATAGGAAAGTACAAGTAGGCAAAGATCAGGAAAAGGCGCAATCAGAAAAAGACTCCCACTCCAAAAACCAAGATGGGAAAAAACCAAACTAACAATCAGGTACTTATACCATGAAAACATTTCGTAAGCCGAATGAGCAGCTATTTTCCCAATAGGTGGCCACTCAGTTACCTTAACTTAACTAAAAATATGCAAACATACATAAGGCGCCAACAGCACAAAAATATTTTAAACACCAAGACATAAAACAAAAAGAACCACCACAGAAGTATCGACTTGGAACGATCAGTAACACAAAGTTCCTGGCGGGTTTAAATCGATTTTACACGGCCGTAACCTCACCCTCAGCTTCTGCAGTGGTTCATAACATTTAGTTAGTTCTTCGGTCCTCGTGGTGAATCTCTAACTAGTAAATGAATCATCAAGAACAAACAAATAAATCATGATAAACATCCTGATGAATCAAAAACCAGGACTCACAGATTCAGTAAGCTGCCCGACGATGGAGATCCCTGGGCGCCAAATAACTTACTAACTCCGGAGCTAAAGAAAAACATCAGTTGGACCCCGGTGGGCTAAGCAACAGACAAGAAGCTTCGGCCCCAACCAACTAAAATGAATAGCTTTAAGTCGGGGCCATCATAGAGTCTGACGCCCGACCCACCGGCGTGCAATTAAAGAAGGCAGCATAGTTATCAACCGTGATTGGGTTAAAAACTAAGCATGCAGACTGTCGCATAACATTCAAGTTATAACCTATACGTCTGTAACGTGTTATGATTTTTCTAAACTGAAAAGAAAAATCATTACTTCCTATAAGTTTCTTAAATTTGTAAACCAAGTCACCATAAAATTCTGGTTCCGAAAGACCCTCACTTAAAAGCGTCTTTAACCCAACATTATATTTTGAAATCAATTCATAGTGTCTACGATTAAATTTAGAAAAGTTTTTTCGAAGTTTATGATACCGATAGCCCTGTTGGAGAAGTTTGGCCGTTAAAGATTTATTTCGAGCGTTGAAGTCTGTAACATGATTGCAGACTCTAGCAAACCTAATAAGTTGCGAAATGTATACACCATAAGAAGCACGACGAGCAACCTCACCATCCAAAAACGGAAAATTTACTATATCAAAATCAAAGTCATCGCGCTTATCATAAATTTTAGAAGAAACAAATCCATTTGCAACAGAAAGGTGTAGATCTAAAAAGGGGGCTTCGGTATCCGAGATATTGGCTTTGTTCAACTGTAGTTCAGATGGATAAATTTGATTGACCATACCTTCAAAATAAGGGTTGTCAATGTTCAAAAGCTCATCGAGGTACCTAGAAGTGGAATTAAAAGCCTCGATAACACATGGTTAAGAGAATCCATGAAATCTCTTTCGTAGCAGTATAAAAATAAATCAGCTACGAGAGGTGCGCAATTTGTACCCATCGGAATTCCAACAATTTGTCTGTATAACTTGGTCCCAAATCTAATATAAATATTATCCAGGAGATAGGATAAGGCGTCGCACACATTCTGACATGACCAAAGTGTATACCGACTTTGGTCAGAGGATGTGAAAAAAGCCTTTCTGTCGTTACATGCCAAATAAAGTGAGCCATAGTTTTTAATGCCCTTTTGAAGGTCCACTCTATCAAATCCAGAAGTTTTTCTTTAATTAGATTATGTGGTAAAGTTGTATACAGAGTAGAAATATCATATGTGGACAAGCTCGTCGCACGGAACACTCTACACTTCAATTTATTGAGCACCTCACCAGAATTTTTTATTGACCAAAACCAATTTTTATTTGAAGTTTCATACACTGTCTCACAGTATCTTATAACATAAGATTTGATAGCAGTAAGACAGGAAGTTAATAATTTAGAAAGTTCAGTAGCTGTACAAGAGCTAGAATTTGCTTTAAATCTTGCTTTGTATGGTCTTTTGTGAAGCTTAGGTAACCAATACATCGTAGGAAGTTTGTCTTGGCCTTCATTGACACAAACAGAAAACTTAACAGGTAAATCGTTTAAGTGGGCATTTACTACAGACACCTCATCAGTATCTGTCTCCAGATAAGCCCTGGTACCATCCAGCTCCTGTTTTAAGGTGTTAACGTAGTGAAGCCTACAAGCAACAACAACATTGTTTGCGGCTTTGTCTGCCGGAACCAAGATATACTTTCTGTGAAATTCTTGGATACCCTGCTTCAAATGCCTAAATGACGATTTAGGTTTAGGAGGTAAAAGATTAGTATTTTGTGAATAAAACTGTATACGTTTATCCACGATAGTGAAGATACTTCTTTTCCATTCTTTAAGGAGCCGGTATTATACTAGATAACAATGTTGGTCGCTGTTGGAGCCGTTATTATACCCAACAACATTTGTGGTCGCTGCTGGAACCGTTATAATACTAGACAACAATGTTGGTCGCTACTGGAGCCGTTATCATACTTAACAACATTTTTGGTCGATGCTGGAGCCGTTGTTATACTTAACAGCATAGTTGGTCGCTACTGGAGCCGTTATTATACTAAACAACATAGTTGGTCGCTACTGGAGCCGTTATTATACTAAACAACATGTTTGGTCGCTACTTGGGCCGTTATGATACTAAACACCGATGTTGGTCGCTACTGGAGACGTTATTTTACTAAACCTCAATTTTTGTCGTTCCTGGTGCCGTTATTATACTAAACAACAATGTTGGTCGCTACTAGAGCCTTTATCATACTAATCAAAATTGTTGGTCGCTAATTGAGACGGTATGATACATAGCCTCAATCTTGGTCGTTCCTTGAGCCGTTTTTTATACTAAACCACATGGTTGGTCGTTACTGGGACCGTTATTATACTCAACAGCGAAGTTGTTCGCTACAGGAGCCGTTATAATACTAAACAACAAAGTTGGTCGCTACTGAAGCCTTTATTATACTAAATATCAATGCTGGTCGTGACTGGGGCCATTATGTTAGTTAACAACAATATTGGTCGCTACTGGATAATAAAAATTAAAACTGAGATCCTTTAAGAGCAGTGAACACATTAATAAGAAAGGGGATGGGCCATACCGCGGTTTCGACTATTGAAGTCTCGTCAGTGACCCTTTAGATTTGGCAACATGGAGCCAAAGAGAATTACTGAAAATTTGCAACTTTCAACAGGGTAGTCGATACAAAGACTAGTATTATCTAAATGGTGCCAAGTATATTAAACATTGGTTAGAAAATGAATCTTAACCGATAATAAATTTCTAGAGTTCTGAATATCCTCGCTGATCTCAAAGGACCAAAAAGAAAATATAGCCTGCACTATGGATGATGTACGGGGAGACTGTTTAGGGCCGCGACACGGCACAACACCAGCTGCAGTAATAGCAAATAAAAATTAAAACTGAGATCCTTTAAGAGCAGTGAACATTGGAGCCGTTATTATACTGAACAACATAGTTGATCGCTACTGGAGCCGTTATTATACTAAACAACATTGTTGGTCGTTATGATCCCTGGTGCACCATGTAACATTGTTCTGAAAATATTGTTACTAATGAAGCCACACAAACATCATTTTTTTTCAAGAATGAATGCATATGCATATTTTTGTTTCACTATCTTATTTACTGTCCGTTTAAAGTACAGAAAAAAAAATCCGGCAAGAAATATAGCCCGAGAGCCAGCAGTATATTCAATGATGTTGCTGAGGCCAAAAGGTTTGGAGGCATGGTCTAAAGCAGAAAGGTATGCTGAATTCAAAACTAAAGCCTTACAAAACTCCGACGGTACAGAATTCGGCAACATGCGAACGAATATCCCCGGCGTGGCCCCCTTTTAAAATGGCACCGAAATGGGGATATACATACAAGATCAAACATATCTCAGCAACTACTTGCCTTAAACCATAGAATGTGATATCAAATTAAAGAACAGATATATCCCTTTCATCTCTTGGCAACAGCTGCAAATTATTCATGAATATTAAAGAAAACAAAGAAAATCACAGAAAATCCAGAGAAACACTGTGGTACCACGGGGGCTAATTTGACATGCAACCCCAGGACAATTTTATATATGCTGAATGATTTACTGGGTCCTCAGTAATGCAAAGAATTGCTATCCTTAAAGATAAACTTGCTTGCACAATGGAAAAAATGCATTGTTTCCATGGCAACGTGATTATTGAGCATGTTGTGTACATACAAAATTTGTCATATATCCGCTATTACCTTTCATAGACCACTGAGCCTGGTCTCATTTTAAAGTTTAGATATTGTCCTTTTTATACTGTGGTAAGTAATACAAGATTTCCAATTTGCATATTCATGAATTTTATTGAAAACATAAAAATATACGTTAAAATCAATTTATAAACTAATTTCAGGCTTAAACTGTCATTGTGTCACATTGTTACTGAACCACTAATAGTATCAAATGACAATTGATTGATTGCGTGAAGATTATCCAATTCGTATATTCATGAATATTTATAAAAAAAAATCGAAAGGAAAAACAAACTATACATTTTCCAAGTTTTGGATGGGTTATACGATCTATCTTGCATCCATGAAACCAATTTCATGAGGGGCCAACGAAATGCCATTAAAAAGTGCCCTCAACAATGAACAAATTTCCATGATGTAAAATAACATAGTTTCGAAACACACCCAAGTGTAATTCCAAAAAAATTAGGTGTATTCATATACCAACAATAGCATGCTCTAGAATACTATAGATGATCTGATTGTGATGCAAGGTCCTAGCAATTTAATCTTAATACCTATTATTCAAATCACTGAATTTGGTTATTCATGAAAATTAATAAAACACACAAGAAATCGGTGAAAAATCTTGGAAAAATAGAGGGTATACGTACAAAATCATTTGTACCGTAACTGTTTACGAACCCAGGATGATGAAAGATGATGAAAGAAGTATTAAATGAATGCTAGGGTAATGTTGTATGACGCGGAAGCCTCATATAAGAACGATCTGATTTTTCAATTTCACTAATTTTAATGAAAACTTCATAAATAGGAATGAAAAAGTGGAAAAATTAAACGGGTAAACCTACAAATTGACTTGTATCTAGGCAACTTAAAGCCCTAACATGCAGCTACAAATGGCATCAAATGGTTGCTAGGGCAGTATTTTACCATCCTGTACTACAATAAGTCATTTGAATTTTTATTATTGAATATGAAATAAATCATTCGAATTTAGAGGATCATTCTTATATGAGACTCCAGGGTCTTAGTACATTTCCATAGTATCCAATTGATACTTCTTTCAGCATCATGGGTTTGTAAACAGATATGGTACAAGTGATTTTGTGCGTATACCCCCAATTTTTCTAAGATTTGTTGTGTTTTATTAATTTTCATGAATATGCAAATTCGATGATTTGTATAATAGGTAATAAGGCTAAACGGCTATATTCACTATCAGACCAATTTAAGTTCTCTAGAGCATGCTATTGTTGGAACATATATATTTTTAGTGAGTACAGCCTATTTTTAACAATCACACAAGGGGTGGGTGTGGAAACTATGTAATTTCCCATCATGTAAATGTGTTTATTGATGAGGGCAATCTTTTATGACATTAACTTAAAGATGGTCCCTCTGACCATACTAGCAGCCATGAAAATTGACTCCAAAGAAGCAAGATGGATCTTATAACCCATCCAAAACCTTGTTATGATTATAGATTTTCCCTCATGTTTCCTCCATTTTCGACTTTTTTATTATTATTCTAAATATGCAAACGAGATTTACATTGAGGCCCGCGGCATCAATAAATTTGTCATACAGTATTACTGGTTCAATAAAAAAATTGTCACAATTATATTTTAGGTGTGAAATTAGATTACTTATGTTTGACATGATTTTTTGTCATTTATTAATGTTTCATTTAAATGCATGAATATGCATATTATATATTTGCATTACTACCGCAGGATGAAAGGGCGATGCTTTAAAATGAGACCAAGTGTAGTGGTCTAAGATAAGAAATAGCAGATATATGACAAATTTTGTATGTGCACCCCGATGCTCAAGAAACATGTTAATGGTTGGCATGGAAACCATGCAATTTAATAGTACAAACAAGTTTATCTTTGAGGACAAAAGTCTTTAAAATTTTAAGGCACTCATAAAATATTAAGCACCCATTTAAATTGTCTAAGGGTTGCAAGATAGGTCAAATTAAACCCCGTGGTACCAAGGTTTTTCTCTGGTTTTTCAGTGATTTTATATGTTTTCATTAATATTCATGAATATGTAAATAAGAGACTTTGCAAATGTTACCAAGAGATAAAACGGATGTATCTGTGCTGTAATTTGATAACACATTCTATGGTTTAAGGCATGTAGTTGCTGAGATATGAATGATCTTGTATGTATAGCCCCATTTCGGTGCTATTTTAAAAGAGGGCCATGCCGGGGGTATTCGTTCGCATATTGCCAAGTTGTGTACCGTCGGATTTTTGCAAAAACTTTGATTTTTGAATTCAGCATAATTATTATGCTTCAGAACATGCCTCCAAACCTTTTGGCCTCAACAACATCATTAAACATACTGCTAGCTCTCAGGCTAACATAATCACGTTCCAACTGACACGCAAATATAGAAGAAAAACAAGTAGCACAAGGGCAACGATCGCTCAACTGAGAGTCAACAAGTACAGTCACTGGACAAAGTTGTTGGGTGTGGCGGCCATCTTGGTCATGTGACCCAGATTACGCGATCAAACTTTCGTTCCCCCTACCCATGGATGCTGCATATAATTTCACTTTGATTGGCCAAGCGGTTTCAGAGAAGAAGATATTTGAAAAGTGTGTATGGACGACAGACCAGCCAAGGTCAAGAGATGACCTTGACCTAAATTAATTACATATCTTCATTTAGTTTTTCGCATCTACCACTTTTCAGGTCTCAGGCTACAATAGTGTTAAAAAAATCCATAGTTTTCACTTTTTCGCATGTAAAAGCCCATGTTTCCAAAATTGACCTTGCCGTAAAATAGGTCAAGGTCATCCTAGGGTCATCATTTGATCAAACTATAATGGGCTGGCGTCCCAAACGCTACACACAAAGTTTCGTGAAAATCGGCCAGCCGGTTCTGGAGAAAAAGTCTTTGAGTGTTTTTACCATATACGGACGTGACGGCCATCTTGGTCATGTGACCCAATTTTCGCGATCAAACTTTCGTTCCCCCTACCCATGGAGGCTCCACATAAAATTTCACTTTGATTGGCCAAGCCGTTTCAGAGGAGAAGATCTTTGAAAAGTGTGTCTGGACAACAGACCGGCCAAGGTCAAGAGATGACCTTGACCCATATTAATCACATACCTTCATCTACTCTATTAGTTGTTTGCATCTACCACTTTTCAGGTCTCAGGTTGCAATAGTTTTCAAAAAGTCCATAGTTTTCACTTTTTCCCATGTAAAAGCCCAGTTTCCAAAATTGCCCTTGCCGTAAAATAGGTCAAGGTCATCCTATGGTCATTATTTGATCAATGTATGATGGGCTGGAGTCCCAAATGTTACATACCAAGTTTTATGAAAATCTGACTGCCGATACAGGATAAGAAGATTTTTGAGTGGTTTTTACCATATATGGGCGTGGCGGCCATCTTGGTCATGTGGCCCGGATTTCGCGATCATACTTTCGTTCACTCTATCCATGGAGGTTCCACTTAAAATTTCCATTTGATTGGCCAAGTGGTTTCAGAGAAGAAGATCTTTGAAAAGTGTGTATGGACGACAGACCGGCCAAGGTCAAGAGATGATCTTGACCTTTATTAATCACAAACCAGCATCTACTCCATTACTTGTTTGCATCTACCACTTTTCGGGTCTCACGCTGCATTAGTTTTCAAAAAATCCATAGTTTTCACTTTTTCCCATGTAAAAGCATGTTTTCAAATTGGCCTTGCCGTAAAATAGGTCAAGGTCATCACTGGGTCATCATTTGCGCAAAATATGATGGACTGAAGTGCCCGATGCTACATACCAAGTTTCATGGAAATCGGCCCGCTGGTTTTGGAGAAGAAGATTTTTGAGTGTTTTTTTACCATATAAGGGCGTGGCGGCCATCATGTGATCAAGATCCCGCGAACAAACTTTAGTTCCCCCTACCCATGAATGCTCCACACAAAATTTGGCTTTCATCGGCCAAGCGGTTACAGAGAAGAAGATGTTTGAAATTGTGAACAGACAGACGCACGGACGGACGGACGCAGGCTCAACTACTATACTATAAGCACACCGTGTGAGCCTTCGGCTCAGGTGAGCTAAAAATGCAGCTTCGAGGTATCGATCCTTGGTCGTCTTCAAAAGAAACACTAGACTATGGAGGATTCGTGTTACTGATCGTAAATTTACTTATATAACATTAGATTGTGGCCGGACAACGGAGGAACACCAGATCATGAGTATACTTTAAGCTCCCTGTGAGCCTTCGACTCAGGTGAGCTAAAATGGTAGACTGACGACGGAGAGATTAACGGTCATACTGTATTATATTATTTCCTACGGTTGACGCTGTAAAACAGACTGCAGTTACATCTGTAATCAACAGTTATTCCACGTTTCTGTATCTATTTTTAGAACGGCCCCACGAGCGATCAAACAACGGCTCCAGGAGCGATCGTCCTGGCGGAGGATCTTGCAAACAAACCCCTATCCTTAAAGCACTGTGCGGTCACCTTTGGCTTTGTTTACTGCCAAAACGTAGGTAGGCATCATTATAAATAAGATAACATATACAAACCGTTAATGATGGTTCCTTGTGGGATATTTGAAACTTCAACACACCTTTATTGTGTAAAAAAATGGACTTCATATATAATGTAATCAAATTAGGCATATCGCCTATATATATACTTAACGACACTTCCAACGCTACCGATAGTGTTTTTGCTATAATTTCAAAACTATTCAAGATATTGAAATGAAAATTGCAGGGGCGATAGCAAAATTCATGAGACGTGTATTGAAGGCAAAATCATGCTAGCAAACCTTTATTAAGAAACATCCCGGGCGTTTAGACAAACCACACCTCATTTTCAAAAGTCGCAGATCTTGAGGGATTAAACAAAACATTATTTCAGCAATTAACCTACAATTTATTGCTATACTGTACTTCTTTTTGTATCTTTTATTCATGAAAAAAGAAGGAAAAACAAAACAATAGACAAAACAATTGAAACTAAACTATCACAGCAAAATATTCATCTGATCCAATCAAATTACCTAGTTAGGCCGTCATTTACTCAAATGACAGCTAGCCAACGCATTGAAGCCACGTACCGCATACAAGTACGCTGCGCTATACCCTTCCACCCACACCTTACAAATTGCTCAAACTGTATAACATTTGAAGGGTACTTCTTAATTATTACACAGCTGATAACATCCCAGATATAGGACATATATGGTCGATTCGATTTAGGCCGGTGATTTGGATGGTTAAAACTTTAACTCTGTTTGCTTGCAGAAGGTTTGCAGTATTGCGCGCTTATGAACCGTCGCACCGTCGTGCATCATGTGCATATATGCCCCTGTGAGTCCGTGCATATGATTTGTTTTTCTGAGAAATGTTCTTCCCTTCATGTGCTGTGGCAAAAAGAGAAAACAAAATGAGAAGGAAGTATGGAGAAACTGTTGCAATGATCTTTTTTCGCTACACATGGTTTTTGTGACTTTTGAAAATGAGGTATGGTGTGTCCCAACGCCCGAGACGTTTCTTCATAAAAGTCTGCTGGCATAATTTTGCTTTCAGTATACGTCTCACGATTTTTTCTATCGTCCCTGCAATTTTATTTTCAATATCTTGTGTAGTTTTGAGATTATAGCAAAAACTCTATCGGTAGCGTTGGAAGTGTCGTTAAGTATAGTTAATATTTACCCTCAAACTTAACGAAAAATTATATAAACAAAATTCCTCCAGTAATTCAGTGCTTGCCAGTGACGATTGTTCAAAAACAAGAACAGTTGTCAATTTATTTATGAATATTGCAGGGATTTATTTATAACTGAGCTCATTTGACTGACATCATAAAGAAGTTGAAAAAAAAAAAAACGAATGTGTACAGATAAGTGTTCGTGTAGGATCGGATAGTTTTTGAAAAAGACGTCACAATTTATTACCGCTTTCATAGTACTTACACGTTCAACCTCCAAAGTTATACACCAACGTGTAAACAATTGAGTATTCAGCTACAGTGGCAATAAATTTTTTACGCGTGCACGTTTTGTTTTCTCAAGCGATTAAAAAGGTACAATAATGAATTAGTCTTACAATGATGACCAGAGGACCAATGGTCCTGATATCGCTCACCTGAGATTTTGTCTTTGATGAAGACAATTTTGGCCAACGTAAAATGTAAACTTAACCTCAAATACTCACATTATTAACACTATAAACTGTCTGTATCTACTAACTTTCAGATCTTTCTGGCAATATTTGACCTTTCTGTTTAAATTAACAATTTAATAGGTCAAGGTCCACCCAAGGTCGTGATTTATATAAACTGCAAAGGGCCAGAGCCTCCAATGCTACATACCAGGTTTCCTTGAAATCGGTCCACCGATTCCAAAGAAGTTGATTTGTAAAGGATTTTACCACATATATGGGCATGACAGCCATCTTGGTCATGTGACCTGGACCATTTATACAAACTTTGGTTACCACTTCCTAAGGATACCACATAAAAATGACTTTGATTGGTGAAGTGGTTTCTGAGAAAATTTATCTTAATTAATATGTAAATGACCGTTGGCCAATGTCAAGAGATGACATTGACCTTGAATACTCATATGACTTCATTAACTCAATTTATAAGTTATATAGATGTACCAACGTTCAGGTCACAAGGCCACAAAACTTCATGAAAAATCCAATGTTTTCTCTTTTTTTTTCCATTGAGAAGCCTATGTGACCAATGTTGACCTTGCCATCAAATAGGTCAAGGTCATGATCTATGCAAACTATGATGGGCCAGAGTCCCCGATGCAAGTTACAAGTTTTATTGAAATCGGTCCAGAAAATTTTCTAAGGTTTTTACTATATATTGGCATGGCAGTCATCTTGGTCAGTGACCTGGACCATTTTTACAAACTTTGAGGATACCACATATAGGCTTTGATTGGTGAAGTGGTTCCTGAGAAAATTAAGTTTTAAACTTAATATGTAAATGACCTTTGGCCAAGGTCAAGAGATGACCTTGACCTTGAATACTCATATGAATTCATTCAATCAATAACTTAAATGCATCTACCAACTTTCAGGTCACAGGCCACAAAACTTCATGAAAAATCCAATGTTTTATTTTTTTCCATTGAAAAGCCTTTGTGACCAAAGCTGACCTTGTCGTAAATTAGGTCAAGTTCAACCCAATGTCATGATTTATACAGACTATGATGGGCCAGAGTCCAGTGGTATGCTACATACCAAGTTTCATTGAAATCGGACGACCGGTTCCAGAGGAAAAAAATAAGTTTTTTTACCATATATGGACATGGCGGTCATCTTGGTCATGTGACCTGGACCATTTAAACAAACTTCAGTTCCCCCTTTCTAAGGATGCTCCACATAAAGTTTGAAATTGATTGGACCAGGGATTTCAGAGGAGAAGATCTTTGAAAAGTGTGAACAACGACAACGACGACGACGACGGACGACGGAGTATGGCCATCCTATAAGCTCACCTTTTGAGCCTTCGGCTCAGGTGACCTAAAATTAGCAACTAAGCTTAAAAAAATCCCAAGTCCCTGGTGTGATTCAAACCCCGATCTACGGGATAGAAAACCAATGGTCTTACCACTGAGCCAAAGAGTCGACCCCCTGACACAGTAAGTCAGAGATTGTACTGATCTGCATCACGTGATCTGCCAAACCGATCTTCCAACCACGACAGATTATCTCGACTGAATGAGTGGTGCAATGGGAAATAACATTAGGCAATAATCAGGAAAATGCGCAATCAAAAAGAAATTCCCACTCAAAAAGCCGAGGTGAGAAAAAAACTAAATTGAGAATTAGGTACTTATACCATGATAATATATCGTAAGCCGAGTGAACAGCTTTATCCCAATAGGCGGCCACTCAGCGACCCGAACGTACATGTAACTAAAAATATGAAAACGTACATAAGGTTCTAACAGCACCAAAATTCGACTCCAAAACATAAAACAAATAGAATCACAACAGAAGTATCGCATTGGAACGATCAGTAATATAAATTTACTGGGAGACGAAAGACTACTCTCCTTTAGCATTTGCAACTTGTAGATCAGCTACAAGTACTCATGCTCTTTTGTCCTGATGTGATGACACGGAGATAAAATAAAATTGAAATACTTTTTAACAATAATAAATACACTCAAAGCGATTGATACACGTACCTAGCAGAGCTGCCGTCACGAAAAGTAGTAAACACTTCATGGTTTTCAGTAATACTCGCTCTAAAGGTGTTTCGATTAAATGAAATTCATAAGATACATGGTACGAATTTATACCCGCTCTCGAAAACAGTGTTACTATATTAAGCGATTAAGTCAGGGCTCATAAAGAAAACGAGCTGATTCACGGCACTTGCGTACGTGTACATCGGAATGTTCAGGAATTAGAAACTTAACTTCCGTGTACTCTGCCTAACCTCCGAAATAATATTTTACCGTTTTCAATACCACTTAGATTGACAAGAAAGTTGTTGAAGGATCATACGAGATGGCATTTACGGCTTTGTGAACACCAAGTCTTCTTGGTCAAAATAAGTTAAGCCACATTTGAAAATTGACTTACTGCAAAAACCTCATAAGTTTTCATAATTTTTGACTGAATAAACGTTTTACGTGCAATTTTAGCAATTAAGCTTGAATTAATCTTCTAAACATGGGTTGATTTTCATTTATTTCAACAAGGTGCCTATTGAGTGACACATGTTCCAGTAGATGTGTCAAGAAAAGCTCCATATTCTAGACACTTTCAGATAATGAAGCAAATATCGAAGGACAGTCCGTATTCCAACTTAAAGTTGTCTAACTTGGATTTGGTAAATGTTTGCATTTTTTTAATCTTTGAATTAACCAGTTAAAGTTATGTAATTTAACATTATGCATATGGAGAATTATTGACATGGAGCTTAACTTATTTTGACGAATTTCATTTTTGCTTCCTTGATCGATTTGCAATAAATTGACATGGGTAGATTTCATGTGTAACGAATAATAAATAAAGCTGAAAATTAGGAAAATATATAATAAATGCTATGAATTTGCACATTCCTTCAAATCTGTCATACCTGACATGACATTACGAGGACATGTCCATGCAATAAACAGAGATTTTTTAAGTTGTGAAACGTGAAAATATTTCAGTAGATTTTTTGTGTTATTTTGGGGGCGAGGCGGTTCTAACAAGTACCAACAGTCTATGTTTTGGAGCAAACATAAGAAAAATATGTTTACCCCTGCATACCTCAGTTTTACTATATGAAAGTGGGGTATAAGAGGGTATTCATTATAAGGACATGTGTTCCTGATGAATAGAGGATGTTATTACATGTATTATGCAATGGATGGTGCATGACGGAGCACGTTTTTGGTATTTTGCGATAGCGTGTTTTGGTTATGCCCCTACTAATAAGAATTAAAACTGAGACGTTTACATTTAACTAGCTAAATGTAAACGTCATTTTCTTTATTTCTTTGTTTTAATGATCATTTTATTCTTTTAAGGAAACAACGTGCTTCGTTTTTATCACATGTACCTACATACAGCTGCGTTCAGTTATTAATGTACCCCTGCAATATTCAGAAATAAATTGACATCTCTTCTTGTTTTTAACAGTCGTCACTGGCAAGAAATTGACAACTGGAGGAATCTGTTTATATACTTTGTTAAGCATGAGGGTAAATATTTTGGAGCCCAATTTTTGACAAAAGAAATCACTGATATTCGAGTTTCAAAAATTCCACAAGGAACCATGGTTAATGGTTTGTAATTTTATTTGAGCCGCCCCATGGGAAAACCAACAATTTGCATAGGCGAAAACAAAGGCGCAGATCAGCTTCGCGATAACCGCGAAGCTGATCAGCGCCATTGTTTTCGCTACTCGGATGGTACAATTCCTCTTCTACTTAAATCCGAAATTTCAAGCTTCTAGCCTGCTTCTGTAGCTGGCTGTACAGGCCGGTTTGTGTCAGACCTGTTCGGAAACCACATTGTTGGTTTTCCCACGAGGTGGCTCATTTATTAATTATGAAAGAATAAGCATTTTTGTACTAAGGCTGAAAATTTGGTGTCTTTATAGGCACAATGTATAGCTCGTCAAATAGGTCACTGTATGGGCGTTACCTAATGAATACGTTATTGGGTATGGTCTACCTTTGACTTGGGTAAAAATTAAAGGTGTACAGTTAAAAGATTCAACTCACATGTTTTCCGTTACAAAATAAGAATGAAATATGAGTTTCTCTAATTCACTGGATTGGACAAAATACAGGTAGCTGATTTCTAACGGTAAAGTAACAGCGGTCCAGGCTGACTGAGTTCGATTTTCCTATAAACCCCCTACTTGAAGAGATGGACTAGCCGACCACGCCCAGATATGAATATTAAAGTTGACGCCCATACAGTGACCCATTTGCCGAGTTATACAAAGTTACACCCTGATTTTAATGCAAAGCTGAGCAAGTGATCTCTTGATTTGCAACCCGATTTTCAATCCATGGTTAACCTGTATTACGTCATGATGAACATTTGTCAACAACACGACAACATGACAGGCGTACACCAGCCGGATTTTCTTACCTGCTAATCCATCAAACTGCTGCAAAGAGTGGTCGGTTGGGATTCTGGACCACTTGGGGCCTAAAGAAATAAAAAGGGTGCTTGTTGCTTCAGGCAAAATGAAACACTACTGACTGACCATATTTTACTGGTTAACCGCTCAGGCCTGAACCTGCCCGGGAAAAGTGGTTCAAGTCAAACCAACCATCTATACATGCCTTATTGTCTTAGTTGTATGGTTATTTTTAAGCACATTTTGGATGCCATGACATCCTAAGTTTGGGTACAAGCCCCATTATATGGAGGCAACGTCACGACACGACCATAGCTGTTGACTAGGACATAGCATCAATTCAAACAAACAACGAAACAAACAAACAAATAAATAAACTAACAGACAAACATATAAACAAAACCACTGCATCCACTACATCCATACTCTGTCAGCAGATTACCTTAAATGAATCATTGTAGAATACATGATGAAGAAAGAAGCATTTTGTAATCATTTGATTTCCTGTTAATATCCGATTTTTTTCAGTCAAGTGAAAACAGTACAGAGGATAGTTGAGTTTTATTCTGTGTCAGATCGTGCTTAGTTTTTCACCCAATCATGTTTTATAACTATGCTTCCTTCTTGATTTGCACGCCTTTGGTGCGGGCGTCAGGCATTATGATGGCCCCGACTTAAAGCTATTTTTTGAGTTGGTTTGGGCCGGAGCTTCTTGCTTTTGCTTCACCCACCGGGATTCAACTGGTGTTTTTCTTTTACTCCAGATTTTCGGTGATGTTGTTTGGCATTTAGGATTCTGTATCGCCGGGAAGCTTATTATATCTGTGGGTCCTCTATTTTCATTCATTTTGAACGTTAGCATGATTTGTTTGTTATCATGATTTATTTGTTTGACGATGATTCATTGACGAGTTTGAGATTCACCACTAGGACCAAGGAACCAACTAAATGTTGTAAAACACTGCAGAATTAACTGAGGGTGAGGTTAGGCCTGTACAACTAGTTTAAGCCCGCCCAGTAATTACACAATACTGATCGTTCCAAAGCGATACTTCTGTGGTGGTTCCTATTGTTTAATGTTTTGTTGCAGAATTTTGTGGTGTTTGTACCTTATATACAGTTTATATTTTAGTTAAATTTGTGTAATTGAGTGGCCACCTATTTGGAAAATAGCTGCTCACTCGGCTTACGATATGTTTTAGTGTAAGTACCTGATTATTTAGTTTTTTCCCATCGCGGTTTTTGGAGTGGGAATTTCTTTCTGTTCGCACCATAGCTCTATCATTGCCTATTTTACCTTTAAAGTTATTACTTTAAAAGGTTTGGGCCGGACCTTCTTGTCTGTTGCTTGGCCCACCAAATGGTGTTTTTCGTTTGCTTTAGGTTTTGCTGATGCTGTATAGCTCCAAAGAATCTACCAGGTAGCTTTTTGAATCTGTGAGTCCTCGTTTTGATTCATTTGTCCTTGATGAATCATTGACTAGTTAGAGATTCACCACGAAAACCGAACCGTTAACTAAATGTTATGAACCACTTTAGAAGGAGAAGCCCCCAGTAATTTTATATTACTGATCGTTCCAAGCCGATGCGTCTGTTGTTGTTCTTATTGTTTTATGTTTTGGTGTTAAATTTTGGTGCTGTTTACACCTTATTTGCGTTTTTACATAAACTTATTTATTCAAGTTCGGGTAACTGAGTGGCCGCATGGGAAATAGTTGCTCACTCGGCTTTTGTTATGTTTTCTTAGTACCTCATTGTAAATTTAGTTTTCCCCCCATCTCGGGTCTTGGAGTGGGAATTTATTTCTGATTGCGCCGTTTCATGATCATTGCCTACTTTTACATTTTTATGGGTGCATATTTGGCAGTGTGTGCACTTTTAAGGTTCCACTAGGCTAATTAACATCAGATAACATTACTGATCTGATTATGCCGTGTTGCCCAAATGGGAAACCGCAAATAAGGTCACAATTAAGGTCAAAGGTCACCGGCTGTATTTTATAGTAATATGATTAAAGGGTAATTTCAATGTTTATGTGTGCGGCTCAAAAGAAGGTGGGTGTTTATAAACTATATCAACAGACACTCGTGGACTAGACTTAGTCTAGCTAAATCCCACTTACAAAGCTTTCTCACCATATAAAAGGTCACAATTGAGGTCAAATGTCCTTTGGTTTTGTTTTAATAAGTTGTTATATTGGGGTATCTTTAAATCATAATAAACAAACAATAGACACTCTTCAAGCTAAACATAGACTATATTTTGCTGCCAAATATATTTACAGATGTGTAATCAACGAATTTCCAACAGTTGTCATTAAGTACCATTCTGAAAAATAAATACCTGGGAAAACAAATCATTCAATGTGTTTGCCGCTGTGAGTCTGTTAACAACCATTGGAAAGTAAAAAGGTACAAGTAGGCAAAGATCAGGAAAAGGCGCAATCAGAAAAAGATTCCCATTCCAAAAACCGAGGTGGGAAAAAACCAAACTAACCATCAGGTACTTATACCATGACACATATCGTAAGCCGAATGAGCAGCTATTTTCCAATAGGTGCCCACTCAGTTACCTTAACTTAACTAAAATTATGAAAACATACATAAGGCGCCAACAGCACAAAATTTTTTTGAACACCAAGACATAAAACAAAAAGAACAGAAGTATCGACTTGGAACGATCAGTAACACAAAATTACTGGGGGGGGGGGCTTAAACCGGTTTTACAGATACCTAACCTCACCCTCAGCTTCTGCAGTGGTTCATAACATTTAGTTAGTTCTTTTTGCATTAATCTACAGCTTTGTAATCGTCAGTGTTTGCATTAAATTCAAGCAAGACTGCCTCGTAAAAAGGGACAACGTGTTCGTTGTGAAGATAGGTTGAACTCGCGAGTTAGGAAAGGGGCTTATAAATGTACACGTAGATGCAGATTGTGGTTAGAATAACACGCAGCCCAGTATGCAAAACATGGAACCGACAAATATCCCGTAAGAAAACATATCAAGAAAACATGCCCTTGTAATGTATACCCCCTTGAACCCCACTTTTATAAAGCATACTGGGGTATGCAGGGGTATACCTATTTTTCTTAGTTTTGCTCCAAAATATAGATTGTGGGTACTCGTTAGAACCGCCTCGCCGAGGCGGTTCTAACGTGTACCTACAATCTATGTTTAGAGCAAAAATAAGAAAAATATCAAAATTTTTCAGCTGAAAATTTTCAATTTTTAAAGCTAAAAAACATTTGTTTATTGCATGGGCAAGTTTTCGTAATGTGTTCGACAGGAGTTTAGAAAACCGTATTAGAAAAAAGAGATGTTAGATTAACAGTGTCCTTTCCTATTTATTGAACTTATAAGCATCGAGATCATTAAAATGCTGTATTTGATGTTCATTTGCTAGAAAAAAAAATCGATCTTACACAGAATAAAACTCAACTATCCTGTACTATTTTCACTCAACAGAATAATATCGGATATTAACAGGAAATTAAATGATTACTTAGTTTCTTACTTCACTTAATGTTTTTCAATGATTCAAGACTATCTGCTTTAGTGGTTGCACTGAAACATGCAAATCAAGGAATGATAACTGACACCATTAACATATTTATGCATGGTTTGGCATGTTGCTTCTTAATGAAATACGAATATTCGCGTTTTTTTCATAAATATGTTTCAGTATATTTTGTAGTGACAGCACAGTGTCAAATGCTTTTTTAGTTAAGTTTTACGGACGGGGATAGTTAAATATAACCCAGGATACCACACCTTTAAAGTGCGAAAAATCCAACGGCATGTACTATAATTGTATTTTTTCTCATAAACCATATTTGATTAATAGACATATAAAGTTAATAAATTTCCAGCAACTTTGTATACAACGTCTTAAGCCGATATGCATTTCTTTTAAACTCAGAGAGATTGAGTGATTAGCTAAAATATCATTTTGATAGTCTATATAAGCATCGATAACAAAAAGTTGCATAACAGAAAACAGATCTACCAGTTTAAACGGTTTTCAGATGCGGGATGAATGTAATATGCTATGACGTATAAAAGTAATTCCATGGATTAATACCTGTGTCTATTAAGATTCCTTATGCTGTTTATAACATGTTTGTAAACATCTATAGCACTACTGACAATCACGTGGTATCGTTTACATACAAACCGATAAATAATCGGCGACACACACTGCAATTGAGACAGAAGTATATGAAAATGAAAGTAAATACTAATGAAATGATATTAGAATTGGAAATCTCAGTAACCTTATAATTTTAAACATACGTCCAGAGAGGAGCAAAATTCGCTATTGAGAAACCATTTCATATTCAAACTCTAAGCATAAATTTGTCAACTAAGAAAATTATTTGCCACTTTAATTTTATGGGAGAGGGTTCTGGTTTTCAGTAAATCTAAAAAACGGAATACAGACAGCGCTAACCAACTGTGGCACACTAGTAAGGGCAGTGGTGATAAAATTCATTTAAAGAAATGTGTTACATGTAGGTCTTAATTACCAGGACGGTCTGACAGCATAAACAAATCTTTATGCTTATAAGTAGTTTGGTAGTAAAATTTACAAGTTGCAATGCGAATGGAGTTACACTGATGTAACATTGAGCGTGCGCCTTACTTGATTCTTGTATGTATCCATCCTATCTATCTGGTGTATTTCAAAAAGGGCAGAATTTTGTTATAAGTCCTGACTAATTTGGTAATTTTGTGAAACTAATGTCATTTATTCTTTCCTTTGAAGATTGAATTGAAGAGGGAAAATAAAATAACTCTTTAACGCCGGTACAGAATAATTGAAAGCCAAAAATGAGCTTTAGTCTGATTGTGATTGACAAACGGAATATGCGGGCGCTCTATTGACAGCAAGAAAAAAACAACTCATCTCAAAACGTTCTGTTCCTTTTCGAAAGTTTAATGTTTACCAGACAGTCAAAATTTCTAACTGACAAACGTTTGGTAAAACATTACATTTTCGAAGATTGATAAAAAACAAATTGCAGGCACACAATGTATATAGTTTCAATCGACTGACATTAAAACGTTTCATTGATTGACTAAATTCTCACGTAAAGAAGTAAAGCTCGAGATATTACATACATGTATGCGTTGGTTCAAATTCCATAGACCATCATCTCTGATACCCTTTTGAATCAAACTACAAAATTCACCATATTAAACTTTGAGGAGCTAATAGACCCTGAGGCATCATGCCGGGTATTTTTGGACGTTATGATTTTCTGAAAGCCCATCCAATTTCCTTCAAAATGACACTTGTTAGCAATCTGGGCTTTTGGACGTAGCGGTCTTTAGAATGCGATACGCACGTGACATGTTGCAAATTTAATGAGAATCGCCATGAAATCAACATTTGGTATATTTGTTTATATACAGTCATGTGTCTTACATCGCAGATGGATGCAACATTCACAACAATTAAAATTTGTAGACATCGGATTGAATACGGTTCCAGGTTAAAATTCCTTATGTAGAACCCAAAATATTTCATGAAAAGTCTCCATTTTCTAAGCTTTTGTTCCCCATGAAACTAGGTTAAGTGGTCTAATATTCAGTGGGAGGAGGGGTTGAGGGAGTAGGGCAAACATTGAAGGAAGTAACGATTCCTTTAGACTAAATTGTAGATGTTAAAGAAAACTAAAGTATATTCACACAAAACGACACTTACTTTCTTAAAACATCAACCCTTGGTTTAGAGTCCATTGTTTGAAGATTTTCGGTGACAAAGGTCCTGACCAAAATAAAATGCTCAAAGAAAACATCTTTATTTAAACACTATAATTAACGATAAATTTGTTCTTTCAATCATCCGTTTCTGGAAAATTCAATTATCCTTAGGAAAAATCAAATAACGGAATCGGATCGGGATAGAATAATAGAATGAAGCTGATTAAGCTTATTCATTTAACGGCAAAGCGGTTCTAACGAGTACCCACTATCTATGTTTTGGAGCAAAAATAAGAAAAATAGGTTTTATTCCTGCATGCCCCAGTTTTGCTATATAATAGTGGGGTTTAAGGGGTATTCATTTCGTTTTCCTGATGACCACATTTTGACTATTTAGCACGGGAGAACCGAAGAACTAACTAAATGTTATGAACCACTGCAGAAGCTGAGGGTGAGGTTATGGCCATGTAAAATCGATTTAAGCCCGCCAGTAACTTTGTGTTACTGATCGTTCCAAGGCGATACTTCTGTAGTGGTTCTTTTTGTTTTATGTCTTGGTGTTAAGATTTTTTGTGCTGTTGGCGCCTTATGTATGTTTTCATATTTTTAGTTAAGTTAAGGTATCTGAGTGGCCACCTATTGGGAAAATAGCTGCTCATTCGGCTTACGATATGTTTTCATAGTATAAGTACCTCAGGCTGATTGTTAGTTTGGTTTTTTCCCACCTTGGTTTTTGGAGTGGGGATCTTTTTTCTATTTGCGCCTTTTCCTGGTCTTTGCCTACTTGTACCTTCCAGTGTCTATTTCCGTGATATATTCATTGGTATACCTATATGTATCTAGAATGTTTAATTGGTTGTCCGATCAAAATAGCATGCTTGTGCCACGCTTTGTTTTTTATGCAAATATTCTGTCTCGAAAAGCTATGATACAGAAATTATATTAGGAAGAAATTCAAAGTAGATACACTTCAAAATAATTGAAAATAAGTACTTGAAAAAATGTATCGGGCAAAATTAAAAAAAAAATATTTTGGATCCTAGTTAACATTTCATTAGGATTTTGTACTTTTGAAAGGTTTAAAGTTAATCAGCAAACAGACAATTTAATTAACACAATAAACCGCATTCCCTATGGAAATGTTGAAAACGATTATAAATCATGCTATAAAAAGACAAACCATGTAGCAGCTTGAATAAGCAAAATATAGCATAAAACATGGACCCAGTTGTTCAAAGCATCGTTAGCTTAACGGTATCGTTAAGACATAAATTTGTTAAGCAAATATCAGCTAAAGTAACAAATACACTGTTATTTTTTGTTGAAAAAATGTGAGAATCCTTTGCAATGCACAGGATTCTCACATTTTATCAGCAAAAAATAACAGTGTATTTGTAATATTCATGTTTGAAATTTAAACGAATCGCTAACTAACGACATCGTTAATTTTGAACAACCGGCCCCTGGTCATAAAAAGGAAATATTGTTCTAAGTAGATGCATTTGGAAGACATTATTAGTTGCTTTATTAGTCATTCAAGTAAAATATGAATGTGTCATGAACAACGAAAAAAATCCATTTCAAGATGTCTTGGGAATATCAAGTAATAACTTGTTGCTGTCTTGTTAAATCACATTTAAATCAAAACTTTAAAAAGGGTGACATCTGTTGGAAAAAGCAATTATATTTTTGGAAACCTTCGCTCATTGAGCAGTGATTCTATTCAAAGCAGCCCACTTTCAAAGTTCAATGCAGACCATTACCTGGTACATTCGTTGCATGTCAAGCTATTTTACTACGATTTTCCTTCAAGGTGAAAGCTTCCTTTAAACGCCTGACAAATGTAAAGCACGTGTCGTAAAGGCGGAAAATGCAGAACTGGAGCTGTAGGATAACAGTAAGGAAAGACATAAAATCAGTGTATTCGGAATTCGTGTAAAATTTAATAAACATAATGAAAAATAAACGTATGCATGTTTGTACGTGTATAGTAGGTCTATTTATGTGTTCTTTGAAATTGTAGCACATGCAATAAATACCGATTTGAAGGATTAACACCTGAGTGCTGATGCTGTGGGTTTGTTGACTAGAAAGGATAAATAAAATAAAATAAGAGTTAGATCCTCTGGAAGCAGTGAAAACGTTCAAAGGGAGGTAAAATGGGCCAAAATGCGCAATTTCGGGTAATGACCCTCATCAGTGACCCTTAATTAACCGGCGACGATACCCAGATAAATGTACTGTAATTTAAAAAAGAAATCGCAAGGGAAGTCTAAATCAAAGACATGCCTAAACAGGGTCAGATAATTAAAACAATGTTTAGAAGATAGCTCTAAACGTGCAATTTTTATACTCTGAATATTTATATTATCTGAAGTATGGATTGTGTATGGGGAGACGTTTTAGGACCGCCACACGACACAACACCAGCTGCAGTATTCACAAATGCAATATATGAGTTAGATCCTTTGGAAGCAGTGAAAACGTTCGAAAGAAAGTTTGTTGGAATACATATGCTGTGTCGAAATTATGAGTGAAATAGACTCACATTGAGCGCAGCGTGAAAATAGCAACAATTATTATGAATGCATTCAGTAATATTGAGCCTAATGAATGAGACAAATGTTCATTTAAATAAATTGTGAAATCTTCTTGTAGAGCTTGACAAAAATGGATCATATATCATATAAGTGATGATGAAAAAATAATAATAATAAAAAAAAAAAAAAAAAAAAAAAAAAAAAAAAAAAAAACTAAATAAATAAAAAAAAAAGAAAATGATACCTTTTCACTCGACAAAAATGTTAAATGAATGTAAATACTACAGTTAAAGTGTTAGTTTAGCAAAGTTGTTAGTTTAGCAAATTCCTACTTTCAGTCGCTTTTCAACATGCCTTACCTTACGAACAAAAAATAAGTTTATGGTGGGTTATAATCCATTTTCACTCCTCTTTCGATTAGCGAAAACACTTTTTCGAAATACTGCAATATCTGATAAATATTCACGACAAAAAGGGGTTGAGGTAATTTACACATCTATTTTAAGTCGCCTTTAGTGAGTCTGATATTTTATGACATCTGATCAATGGCATAATACTGGTACACACAGCGTGTCACAAGAAATTAAATCGGCTAGACTGAAATACAAATTTATCAGGTATGCACTCATGAAAATAAATAGAAAATATGCAAACGCTGTAAAAATTATTCCATGTCAAACATAAGCAATGTGTGTTGTTAGCTCGGCAAACTCGTTTCACCTTAATAAAATCAGTACGTTAAGTTGATGCGGTTCAAACACAACTAATTGACGTCCCAGACAACAGCTGTGGTTATGTTAGGGCAATGCTGCTAGTTTATGGGACTTCTACAAAAATGATGGAATGTCATAAGCGTCGAGACGTGGTGAGGATGGCGGCGGGGAGGGGGTAAAGCGCAGCCCAGGTGACTGATGGCAATGAGGAACAGCAGCTTGGTCAATTGGAGCTGTTCCAATGTACAACACGATGGGGTGGGGGCTTGAATATCTGCATATAAATGTAAGATACGTTTACAAATTAAATAAAGAGCATAAACAATTGGAGCCGCGTCGTGAGAAAACCGGATTTTTGCCTATGCGAAAACAAAGGCGCAGATCAGCTTCGCAGTAACAGTAACTGCGAAGCTGATCTGTGCCTTTGTTTTCGCTACTCGGATAGTACAATTCCTCTTCTACTTATAGCCAAAATTTCAAGCCTCTACCCTGCTTCTGTGACTGTGCAGGCCGGTTGGTGTCGGACCTGGTCAAAAACCCCGAAGAAAGTTTTTCTCGAGTCGCGGCTCATTGTATATATGTTATTTTAGGCTATAGGCAGGTGTATACATAATGCCGAATAAATTTATTTGTATTTGTATTGCATAAACGTAATTAATTTTGAAAGAAAATGACTTGTGCACAAAAGGTATGAGTACTTTGATTTGGCCATGTTTTCTGTTCTTCTAGATCACGTTTTTCCTTGAGCAAGACTTATTTTTCCCTAGAGTTATGCTTTACACAATTTCTCTTGTGTCCCTACCCATTGGGGCCTAACGATCGAATGTGCCTCTGGGCAAAGCTTATACGTCACCGACCGGCCATCCAATTCCGGTATGAGCCCGCCAGTAAAAGTGGTTCAAGTCAAACCATCCATACATATAAGCCTTTATGTCTCACTTGGATTGTTACAGTATATTTCAAGCGCTTGTTGGGTGTCATGGCATCCTCATTTGTGGTAAAAGTTCCATAAAATTGAGGCAACATCCCGACATAGCTGTTGTGAATGGGACGTTATTAAGCATCAATCCAAACAAACTTATCCCTAGAGTTATGGTTCATACCCAAGAAGCGGTGTCTCTTAAATGACATGGCTGATCACTTGGGAGGTACCTGATACTGGCAGAGTCTGATACTGTTTAGTATGTTTATGCTGCAGAAAAAAAATAGAGGTCACCCGTTTTAATAATTGTTGTTCTGAGAAAAACGGTCATGAGCTTTCGACGATTTTAAAGGACCAGCTTATAAAGAGCTAAGTTCTTTTTTACATGGATGTTGGCCTACAACGGAAGGCACTATGACTAGATGTTTTTAATGAAGCCTCCATGGCACAGTCACTTGCCTTGTAACTTGGGGGTCGCAAGATCGATTCCAGGCTTCTACCGTCTGTAAGGTGAGACTTTAAACCTAGGTCCCCATATGACCTTAGCTGTTGGTGGGACGGTAAACCGCAAATCAACGAAAATATGTTTTCAGAAAACGAGGCTCCTAAATTTAGAACTGCTGTTAGTGTTAAAATTAGGGACTGAAAATTGAGATTCAAGCGAACGTAAGTTGTTCTGTCACATGCAATGTTGTTTCACGTCAGCGTATGTGGAATGTTGTGCGCATCTTTGTAAGTCCCTCTCGGCTTGAAATATCAAACATATCTTCTTAAATGTCAAAAGGTGGTCGTTTACACACAGCAACAAGTAGTGTAACAAAAACAAACTCATCATATTGCCCAAGCACATGCTGATAATATGTCTTGTACGCTCTTTAGACGAAAACAATAATTTCCAATTTAGCATAAGGAAAGATGGTGATAAGCATGTGTGTTTCTGGCATGTTCAGAACTCAAAGTCGGCAATACTGTCACACTTCTGTAACTATTGTACCAAAAGGCGATGCTATCAAAGTTGTCTCGTGAAAATTTGTATTTCTGAGACGGAGTTTTGCGAACGTTGTAATAACGTTGATAGTTTAACATGGTTCATTGATTTTTTTTATATATCTTATGTGTTATTTGAGAAAAAAGTACATAATGCACCTCATTATAGCTTCCTTTGACTATTTTATGCACAAAAGGCAGTTTGCAATTCTTCTGTACATGTTTATTTCACTGACCTTATAGCGTTTGCGGAACTAGACACAGGTTTGCGGATCTAACAACAGCTGGTGCCCCTTAATTTACGCTTCCAGAATCAAAACGGAAGATGCGAATTCAAAAAACTAATCTGCATGTGAAAGGATATAGATTTGTTGATATGCTCATGCCAAACCATTTTTGATAGATGCATTAGTAATGTCAGGGTACCCCGACGACGAGAAGTGTTTGCAGAACTAGACATTTTACTGTAGTGAGTAAATCGTGAAACTTAGTAATCATTTAAATTTCAGTCGCGTCATGAGAAAACCGGTCAGCGTATCAGAGCCTTTGTTTTCTTTACACGGATAGTACAATCTCTCATTTTAGCTCACCTGAGCCGAAGGCTCACAGGTGAGCTTATAGGATAGGCAGGGGTCCGGCATCCGGCGTCCGTCGGCGTCGTCGTCGTCATCCACAATTTCAAAGATGAATATTTCTGAAGCTAGTGGGCCAATCTTGATCAAATTTGATGTGGACCATCATTTGGTTGAGGGATTGATTGCATAAGGTTTTGAAGCAGATTGTATCAAAATTGTGGTTTCCATAGTAACAGATAGCTCTTTTAGACTTACAAAGGGAAAACAAAAAATATCTTCTTCTCTGAAACCACTAGGCCCACAGCTTTGATATTTGATATGTGGCAATGGCTAATAGTCCTCTTTATAAATTGTGTCATTCATGCCCCTGGGGTCAAATTTGGCCTCGCCCCGGGGATCAATAGTCTCCATAGATTTACTATGGGAAAACATTAAAGCATCAATATCTCCAAAACCAGTAGGGGGATCTTGATCAAATTACACACACAGCATCACTGTTTAGTAGGAAAGGTTACATATTGTTTATGGGCAGATCGGACTGGAACTCTGGTTGCCATGGCAACATATATGTTTTAATTGAATAAAAAATAAAAATTACAAGATCCACAGCTTTGATATTTGGTATGTGGCAATGGCTAATGGTCCTCTACATAAATTGTGCCAGCCATGCCCCTGGGGTCAAATTTGGCCAATCCCTGGAGGTTGATAATTTACATAGGCTTACAATGGGACAAAACTAAAAATATCTTCTTCTCTGAAACCACAAGGACCAGAGCTTCTATATTTTGTATGTTACAATGTTTGAAAGTCTCCAATATAAATTGTGCTAATCATGCCCCTGGGGTCAAAGTTGGCCACGCCCCGGGGTTTGATAGTCTCCATAGACTTACTATGGGAAAACATTCAAACATCAATATCTTCAAAGCCAGTTGGCGGATCTTGATTAAATTACAGACACAGCATCACTTGGCACTAGAAAAGGTTGCATATTGTTTGGGGCAGATTAGGCTGGAACTCTGGTTGCCATGGCAACATATATGTTTTAATGGGGAAAAAATCAAAAATCTTCTTCTCTGAAATCACAAAGCCCACAGCTTTGATGTTTGGTATGTGGCATTGGCTAATGGTCCTCTACAACAACTGTGCCAGCCATGTCCCTGGGATCAAATTTGGCCACGCCCCTTGGGTCGATAGTCTCCATAGACTTACAATGGGAAAAACTAAAAAAAAAACTCTTCTTCTCTGATAATACAAGGACCAGAGCTTCTATATTTTGTATGTAGCAATGTTTGGTAGTCCCCAATATAAATTGTTGCCCCTGGGGTCACATTTGGTCACCCCACGGGGGTCGATAATCTACATAGACTTACTATGGGAAAACATTATAACACCAATATATCCAAAGCCAGTTGGCAGATCTTGATCAAATTACACACACAGTGTCACTGGGTGGTAGGACAGGTTGTATATTGTTTTTAGGCAGATCGGACTGGAACTCTGGTCGCCATGGTAACATATATGTTTTAATTAAATAAAAAAAAAATAAAACATCTTCTTCTCTGAAATTACAAGGCCCACAGCTTTGATATTTGGTATGTTGCAAATCCTCTACATAAATTGTGCCAGCCATGCCCCTGGGGTCAAATTTGGCCACGACCCGGAGGTCGATAGATTCCATAGGCTTACAATGGGAAAAAAACTAAAAAAAAAACTTCTTCTCTGAAACTACAAGGACCAGAGCTTCTATTTTTTGTATGTAGCAATGTTTGGTAGTCCCCATTATAAATTACACCAACCGTGCCCCTGGGGTCCAAATTGACCACGCCCCCGACGTGTCAGTATCAGCCATAGGCTTATAATGGGGAAAATCTCATCTGAAACCATTAGAACTAGAGTATGTGTATTTAATATGTGACAATGTTTATTGGTACCCTATATATATTCTGCCAATCATGCCCCTGGGATCAAAAATCGTCCCGCCCTGGCGGTCATCAGAAATAATAGACTTAAATAATAGACGGCCCACCGGGGTCCAACTGATGTTTTTCTTTTGCTCCGGAGTTAGTAAGTTATTCGGCGCTCAGGGATCTCCATCGTCGGGCAGCCTACTGAATCTGTGAGTCCTGGTTTTTTATTCATCAGGATGTTTATCATGATTTATTTGTTTGTTCTTGATGATTCATTGACTAGTTAGAGATTCGCCACGAGGACCGAAGAACTAACTAAATGTTATGAACCACTGCAGTAGCTGAGGGTGAGGTTATGGCCATGTAAAATCGATTTAAACCCGCCAGTAACTTTGTGTTACTGATCGTTCCAAGTCGATACTTCTGTGGTGGTACTTTTTGTTTTGTGTCTTGGTGTTTAAAATATTTCTGTGCTGTTGGCGCCTTATGTATGTTTTCATATTATTAGTTAAGTTAAGGTAACTGAGTGGCCACCTATTGAGAAAATAGCTGCTCATTCGGCTTACGAAATGTTTTCATGGTATAAGTACCTGATTGTTAGTTTGGTTTTTTCCCATCCTGGTTTTTGGAGTGGGAATCTTTTTCTGATTGCGTCTTTTCCTGATCTTTGCCTACTTGTACCTTTTTAAACCTGATGACCTTACAATATGATAATCTCTCAGGTGAGCTACAGGACCAATAGTTCTCTTGTTTTAAATCCGGAACTTCAAGCTTCTAGCATTTTTAGCGACTGTACAGACCGGTGTATGTCAGGCCTTGTCGGAAACCCCAAAGACCGGGTTTTTCTCGTCGCGGCTCATTTAACTTCACTTTTGCAGTCACAAATCATGAAAATGCTGTATTTGATGATCATGTGTTAGAATAGAATTCGATCTTATACATAATAACACAAATATCCTCTGTACTGTTTTCACTTGACTGAAAAAAAAAATCGGATATTAACAGGAAGTTAAATGATTACATAAGCTTCTTACTTCATTCTGTGTTCTTCGATGATTCAATTAAGACAATCTGCTGACAGCCAAGCTTTAATGGTCGCACATTGGAAAATGCAAATCTAGGAATGTCTGATTCCGTATATAGATTATAGTTTGATTTTTGCATGCATAATTAAGGTACCAGTCAGCATTTTTTAGTAAAGTAGGGACAAAGGCACCGCTCCCCGATAGTCTAAGGAGTAAATGTGTCTGGCATAAGGACGCAACAAAGTGACCCCGGCGCTCTACCACTAGGCCATCGCGCTCCCTGATGTATGTTTGGATTTCTAGTCTTAGAAAATATTTAGCTTCTTCACGATACATCAACATTTGGTAATTTGTATTTTAGTACATATATGAGTTTGGGATGTAGGGGCGCTGTGAAAAGTGCTTAGTTAACTTGATCATGTGGTCGGGGGTGAGCTTTATTCATCAGGAAAACATGTCCGTGCAATATTTACCCCCTTGAACCCCACTTTTATATAGCAAAACTGGGGTATGCAGGGGTATACCTATTTTTCTTATTTTTGCTCCAAAACATAGATTGTGGGTACTCGTTAGAACCGCATCGGCGAGGCGGTTCTAACGTGTACCTGTCACGATAAAAAATGTACTTTTGCTGTTTGTGGGGTTTGGATAATTTGTTTGATTTTTTAAATGGTTAGTTGAGCATAATAGGTGTTTGGAAAACTCTTATACAGGAGTAAACATGACATGTTTACTGCATTGTCAAGGATATCTATGTATGTTAGACACGGCAAAAAATATTTGTGCCATGAAGAATTTTATGCTCAATTGTGATATTTTAACATTCTTTTTGTGTTATGGTATTTGTTGATTTGTGGCGTGGAAATTGGCATTATGTGCAGTTTAATTGGATTCTGTACTGGGCTCAGATTCGTGTTTTATCAGTTTGCCATAAATGGTTTCTGAGAGTGACATGGCTCTAACGAAAACATGAAGTCCGGGGATTGGAATCGTATGATTTACACCTTGAAGTATAATCCAGAGAAAATTTGTATTGCCGATTTTATGGTTAGCAATATAACTTTTTGCAAGCTGATCTGGATGTGGTTGTCAGTGTATGTGCATTTAGAATTGTTATTCACTTGCTCACGGTGGGTTATTCACATGTTCTGATGAATGGTTTTGGAATATATGATGGAAAACGGTATGGTTTTCAGGGAAATGTTCACAAACTTATGCGTATAAATAGGCAGCTTATTTTGTGTGAAGTCAATATGAATTATCGGAAGAAATGTAAAGATTGGGCATGAATTTGAGATGTTTGGATATGGGTTTATCTGGTACACCTGGTCATGGTCAGCGCCAGTCTGGATAGTCGGCCGTCGGTAAGTTATAACAGTTCATAGATATACATTTTGTACAGTGAGATTGTATAGCCATAATAATGTAGCTCATTATGGTGGAAAGCACATTGATAGGGTTGTAAAAATGAAGATTTCTATATTTCTGCACGCTACGTTGCCGTGAAGCGGCATTGGTTTAGTTTTTATGTATTAAATTTCGCGTAAGAATGACATTGCGCGGTATGTATGTCAACCAAAGTTGTAAAATGGAAATTTCTGTTATGTGCTACGTTACTTGTAGCGACGTTATTGTCGTTGATGTACATTTAGTTTCATGTTATGTTATGTTATCTAATCATCTCATCATAAAGGAAGTTAATGTTGACTCAGAACAAAGCTGTAAGGCTGGAAATTTCAGATTTTAAGTTTTACGTTATAGTAACGTAACGCTTAGATTTGACGTTAAAGACGTCATTAAGAATAATTGCTATTACTGAAATTAATGATGTCATTTAAGAAAGGTTTAATATTGTAACAAGATTGTCTCGCAAGATTTATCGTATTCTGAGAAATGGCTTTCTATGAATTTGGTCATAGATTGGCAGGACCAATTCCTGGGTGAGGAATTGTGGATGCATGTCGGAGATTTGCTTGTGATGTCGCTGGGTAAGGAACTAGGGTTAGTTCGCGACATATATGGCTTAACTGTATCTTACATGTGAATAAATGTTTCAATGTAGATACTGGAGTATTATAGTTTATATGTAGTACAAGCAATCTAGCGAATAAACTAATACAGTTCCGGGGTACGGAATTGTGGAAGGTTATTTGCAATTGGATGTTGTGACGTGCATAGCTGCAGGAGATTTCGTTATGATAAATTGCGACACTATCAGTTCTTTTGTTGTTAAGACACAGTTACTTTATTTCAGGCCCTGAAGCTGAAGTTGTTACCTGAAATTGTAATCTATGGACGTAGTCTGAATTCCTGAAACTAAACTGGGCTAAACTATATGGGGTGGCAGTGACGGTATAAACGGGACGATATAAAATCATTGGTGTTTGGTTTACTATGGACGGGCGTGGTCTACAGTTCGTATTGGGAACACTGGACTGTTTTTGCGAGCAGTGGTGCGGAGTGTACTAGTGAGATGAACGTGTGACAGTATACCCGGAGATGCCAATGGGAAAGTGTGTAGGGACAATATAGAACAGCACTACAATGTGGGGAAATAATTGATGAACAAAGGACGTATTTTGTTTTTGTTTTTTTTCTTTTCTCAGTAATTTCTTTTTGTAATCTCTTTCTATCTTTTTCTCCTTCTTTGCTTCTCACTTTAAACATCATTATAAATAAATCATCATAATTTGAAAATTCTGTTTAATTGAACCCTCCCATAGATTTGCTGGTCATTCATAGCAGGAAGCGTATACCCTTGGTCATTCGATACATGATTTGTTGGGCACAACAAGCCATTGTATCCTCTGACTTTATATTAAGTAGAGTCAGTCCGTGACATTTGGTGTCAGAAGTGGGATTCGCCCAACATTTCTGCATTGGATATCAGTAACTCTTGGAGGTGTTTATATATGCTAGGATTTAGAGAACCAAATGTGAATCACAGTGAAATTCTCTAGTGTACCAAAGTAAGCAATGCTTAAGCAAAGTAAAAGTAATTGTTTAAAATAATGCAAATGTAAACTCTAAAATTTCATTGTTCTGGTATATGTTACAGTCACACTGTCACTTAAGAACAAAATATCAAAGTATATTTCAGTTATGAGGGCCGATGGTTAGACTGATGGGAGTCCTCCGATAATTCATATTCCCGTCGACCGACTGTCAGGGTTGGCGAGCACCAGAGACGGGGTGTACCAGTGAAGCACCAGGTGATCCTGAAATTTGAGGTTTGTCAATTGAACGGTTTGTTTAAAGTATTCATGAGTATGGGCTTACTTTTGTAAATTGTTACGCAACGGTTAAAGGCATTAGTTGATTGTGGTAGAATGTCTGGGTGATTCTTAATGGGTTATTAAGAATAGGTTGCGTTGAGGCAATTGGTAAACAAAAGTTGAAGCTTGGTAAGCATTGGGTTTTGCTTATTTATTGATGTGAATACTGTGAAGTTTACGTTGTTCAGAATCATTTGATAACTCAGATTTCGTTTTATTGTGACCATCCTTACAAACAGTAATAATTTTTCAAAAGGGAAATAATCATGGATGTAGTTAAAGAGTTAACCAAAGTGGGAAAAGATTTAGGTCTTGAAGGTGAAGCACTTAATGCGTTTGTTTCAGAGCAACAAGTAATATTACGTGATGAGCGTCAAGCGGCACGTGATGCAGAACGTGAGCGTCGAGAAGCAGAGCGCGAAAAAGAAAAAGAAATAGCAGAACGCGAAATCCGCGAGATGGAATTAAGAGCTGAACGCGAACGCCATGAGCGCGAGTTAAAAGCTAAAGCTGATGAACAAGAAAAGCAGCGAGAAATTAAGGAGTATGAATTACAACTTAAGAAACAGGAAATTGAACTGAAGCGGAATGAGTTGCTAGCGCAAGAAGCTGAAAAGGTAAGACAGAAAGAATTAAAAGAACAAGAATTAGAAACCCAGAGAGCATTAAAAGAGCGTGAACTGGAAGTACAATACGGGCATGCAAATGAAGAAATGGAGCTTAAGGCAGATGAGGAGCGTAAGATCAGAATTGCAGATAGGGCTAAGTATGAGGCAGAAATTGCATTGCGACAACAGGAGATTGCATTGGAACGAGAGAGGTTAGTAGCAGAGAGAGAGAAATTAGAACGTGAGTATGAAATGCAGATTGAATTACAGGACAGAAGACATTTCGCAGAAATGGAGAGGATCACAGCGCAAAGGGCGGAGAGGCCAATCCCAGCGCCAAGAGACACTATTAAGGCAAGAACGCCTAAAATCCCGGCATTTAATGAAGGTAAGGACGAAATGGATGCATATTTACTTAGGTTTGAACGGTATGCTACAGCACAAGGGTGGAAAAGAGAATCATGGGCAACTGATTTGAGTGCGTTATTACAGGGTAAAGCGTTAGATGTGTACGCATTGATGCCACAGGAGGATGCAATGGACTATGACAAGTTGAAGTGTGCATTGTTACAAAGGTATCAATTAACAGAGGAAGGATTCAAGCGTAAGTACAGAAAGTGTAGACCAGAAACCGGTGAGACATTTCAGCAGTTTTCAGCACGGTTGAAGAGCTACTTTACCAGATGGATAGATATGTCAGGTATTCCTAAAACTTTTGAAGGTTTGCAGGATCTCATGTTGAGAGACCAGTTTACATTTATTTGTAACAGAGAACTGGAGTTATTTCTACGGGAGAGAGAACCAACTTCGTTGGAGCAAGCTATTAAATTGGCAGATTCCTACAAGGAAGCTAGGTATGTGGATATTGTTAATTTGACCTTCAAGAATGACAGAGGTAGATCTCGTTCTAATTCAGCATCCAGATCAAGGTCACCAGTAAAAAGAGACCAGATTCATAGTAATCAAAACTCATATGGAAGAGGAAGAGGTAAATACTATCCAGGTTTGAAATGTTATAATTGTGGTGGAACACATTACAGGAGGGAGTGTCCGGAACTAAAACCCGGTATCATGAAAGTAGGTGCGGTAGGACATAGAGGTAGATCACCAACAAAGAAGGTTACTTTTCAGAGCAAAGATTCGGAGGTACAGACTACATATGAAGACAGTCATGAGGATACAACAACAGATGTTAAGAAATGTGGTGCTTGCTTGACGTATACAAATACTGTCAGTTATTCCAAAGCAGCAATGGAGAGTAAGGATAACATACATGAGAAACACCAAGTAAGTGTGAGTTCAGTATCATCTCTTTCAGAACTTAGTACTGTACAAGGAATGGTTGAAGAGAAATCGGTTGAGGTTTTACGAGATACTGGATGTTCGGGCGTGATAGTAAGTAAACATGTAGTCCCGGAAGGTGCATATACAGGAAGAAATCAAACTATGGTAATGGTAGATTATTCTATAAGAGTTGTACCGGAAGTGAAGGTAAACATTGACACACCATATTACAAAGGAGAAGTATTGGCACTATGTGTGGAAAAGCCATTGGTTGATTTAATCATAGGTAATATTCCAGGTGCACGGGAACGCAACAAACCGGATACAGACTGGGTGCCAACATTAGCAGTGCAAACTAGGGCACAGAAGAAACAGGAAGGAACACATGTGAGTATGAAGACACCAGAAATAGTTATACAAGAAGTGACACCGGATCAAATTCGGAAGGCCCAGAATGAAGATCAGAGTTTGAAGGTAATGAAGGCACGGTGTGAAGCCAAAGAGTGTCTTAAGAATGCATCATATTTTATTAAAAATAACTTGATGTACCGGAAGTTTAGCTCGCCGAACATTGAGCGAGGTAGGTTATTTACACAACTTATAGTGCCACAGCAATTTCGCAAAACGGTAATGAAGTTGGCTCACGAGTCAATAATGGCTTTCATTTAGCTGTTAAACGAACTATACAAAAGGTTCTTTCAGAATTTTATTGGCCAGGCATCAGTAGCGACATAAAACGATTTTGTCAGTCATGTGACATTTGTCAACGTACTGTACCCAAGGGTAAGATAATTCGAGCACCCTTAGGAAAGATGCCTAGAATAGATGTACAATTCAAGAGAGTTGCAACTGATTTGATAGGACCTTTGAAACCTGTGACATACAGTAAGAATAGATTCATACTTACAGTAGTTGATTATGCAACGAGATATCCAGAGGCAGTGCCATTGGCGTCAATTGACACGGAAGCTGTTGCAGATGCATTGGTAAGTATTTTTAATCAAGTTGGAGTAACCTATGAGATCAGCTCAGACTTAAGATCACAATTTACGTCATCCATTATGAAGGAAGTGAGTACTAGGATGTTTTTCAGGCGATCAGTGACGGGCCCGCACTCTACACCGTACACTAACCCGTACACCAACTTGTACACCAACCCGTACATCAACCCGTACATCGCTCTGTATACCGTCCCGTGTACCGCCACGTATTCTACGGTACATGATGTATTTGTGGAACATTTCAGGTGGACGATAAACAGCATGCTGATAAGAATCTATACGGAGAAATCAGCAGATTGTGGTAAGTTACCACTTATCATTTACAGAAACATGGAGAGTCAGAATGGCCGAGATGGAGATTGTGTGGCAACGTTGCCAGTGGGAGCGAGTGCAGGTTTGTTACCAGAAAGATCGACAGAAGAAAAGCCGGCAAAGGATGTAACACAGTGTTATGCTCAAAGTATGGTTGGTATTTTCAGCTCCGACGTTAACGAGACCGACACCGGAAGTTGTAGTTTAGAGACAAGATATCATCCAGGTTTAAGATTTAACGAGAGTTTGGCAGGTAGACAATATCTTACTTTCACAGGTTGGGTACACATTTGTATCAGTATAATGTTGTTCCTTACTTCCCAATGTCCAGGAGATATATTGGCATTCATGGTTTGGTTTTTGTCGATATGTAATAACTTGATCACGTTTGTTGCGGTGGTTACCGTGGCGTTGCGGGTATACAGTATTGTAACTGACCGGCATATATCTTTTATTTGGGTAAGTGTCGTCAGTGTAATGACTAACTGGTGGCTGTGGCCGCATAGACGGAAGCCCAATAATAAGGTTAATACTACATGTAGTAATGCGGAGTGTTCCAGTGACGTTGAATGGAAATATGTAAGATGGAAAGCAAGGAAGGCGGAACAGACTATTTGTCGCGTATTTAGTGGATTACGGTTAACGCCGATAGCTTTTGCTGTTTCCTCCGGAATCCGAGTATAGATCCGATTGTCATGGAAAGTTTAAGTTCGCGGTAATCGGGGTACGGTTCTTGAAAGTATAATCTTCTAATATGACTTCAATTAGTGTTATTCTGTGAAACATGAGTATTGTGCATTAAGGTTATCTATTTGTTGCGTATGTAGTGAATCAAGGGCAAGAAAGCAGCTTTGCAGTTTCCTCCGAGATCCGAGTATGTTCCATTTATCATAAAAGATTTAGATTGCGATACGTGGAAGCAGGTTTTTGCAAGTATGATTCTCTAGATATGACTTCATTTAGTAAATTTTTTATCGCGTAGATCTAGTGTTACGCATTTTTGAGATGCTTCACACTTCAAAAGGGGGAAGGTATGTCACGATAAAAAATGTACTTTTGCTGTTTGTGGGGTTTGGATAATTTGTTTGATTTTTTAAATGGTTAGTTGAGCATAATAGGTGTTTGGAAAACTCTTATACAGGAGTAAACATGACATGTTTACTGCATTGTCAAGGATATCTATGTATGTTAGACACGGCAAAAAATATTTGTGCCATGAAGAATTTTATGCTCAATTGTGATATTTTAACATTCTTTTTGTGTTATGGTATTTGTTGATTTGTGGCGTGGAAATTGGCATTATGTGCAGTTTAATTGGATTCTGTACTGGGCTCAGATTCGTGTTTTATCTGTTTGCCATAAATGGTTTCTGAGAGTGACATGGCTCTAACGAAAACATGAAGTCCGGGAATTTGAATCGTATGATTTACACCTTGAAGTATAATCCAGAGAAAATTTGTATTGCCGATTTTATGGTTAGCAATATAACTTTTTGCAAGCTGATCTGGATGTGGTTGTCAGTGTATGTGCATTTAGAATTGTTATTCACTTGCTCACGGTGGGTTATTCACATGTTCTGATGAATGGTTTTGGAATATATGATGGAAAACGGTATGGTTTTCAGGGAAATGTTCACAAACTTATGCGTATAAATAGGCAGCTTATTTTGTGTGAAGTCAATATGAATTATCGGAAGAAATGTAAAGATTGGGCATGAATTTGAGATGTTTGGATATGGGTTTATCTGGTACACCTGGTCATGGTCAGCGCCAGTCTGGATAGTCGGCCGTCGGTAAGTTATAACAGTTCATAGATATACATTTTGTACAGTGAGATTGTATAGCCATAATAATGTAGCTCATTATGGTGGAAAGCACATTGATAGGGTTGTAAAAATGAAGATTTCTATATTTCTGCACGCTACGTTGCCGTGAAGCGGCATTGGTTTAGTTTTTATGTATTAAATTTCGCGTAAGAATGACATTGCGCGGTATGTATGTCAACCAAAGTTGTAAAATGGAAATTTCTGTTATGTGCTACGTTACTTGTAGCGACGTTATTGTCGTTGATGTACATTTAGTTTCATGTTATGTTATGTTATCTAATCATCTCATCATAAAGGAAGTTAATGTTGACTCAGAACAAAGCTGTAAGGCTGGAAATTTCAGATTTTAAGTTTTACGTTATAGTAACGTAACGCTTAGATTTGACGTTAAAGACGTCATTAAGAATAATTGCTATTACTGAAATTAATGATGTCATTTAAGAAAGGTTTAATATTGCAACAAGATTGTCTCGCAAGATTTATCGTATTCTGAGAAATGGCTTTCTATGAATTTGGTCATAGATTGGCAGGACCAATTCCTGGGTAAGGAATAGTGGGTGCATGTCGGAGATTTGCTTGTGATGTCGCTGGGTAAGGAACTAGGGTTAGTTCGCGACATATATGGCTTAACTGTATCTTACATGTGAATAAATGTTTCAATGTAGATACTGGAGTATTATAGTTTATATGTAGTACAAGCAATCTAGCGAATAAACTAATACAGTTCCGGGGTACGGAATTGTGGGAGGTTATTTGCAATTGGATGTTGTGACGTGCATAGCTGCAGGAGATTTCGTTATGATAAATTGCGACACTATCAGTTCTTTTGTTGTTAAGACACAGTTACTTTATTTCAGGCCCTGAAGCTGAAGTTGTTACCTGAAATTGTAATCTATGGACGTAATCTGAATTCCTGAAACTAAACTGGGCTAAACTATATGGGGTGGCAGTGACGGTATAAACGGGACGATATAAAATCATTGGTGTTTGGTTTACTATGGACGGGCGTGGTCTACAGTTCGTATTGGGAACACTGGACTGTTTTTGCGAGCAGTGGTACGGAGTGTACTAGTGAGATGAACGTGTGACAGTATACCCGGAGATGCCAATGGAAAAGTGTGTAGGGACAATATAGAACAGCACTACAATGTGGGGAAATAATTGATGAACAAAGGACGTATTTTGTTTTTGTTTTTTTTCTTTTCTCAGTAATTTCTTTTTGTAATCTCTTTCTATCTTTTTCTCCTTCTTTGCTTCTCACTTTAAACATCATTATAAATAAATCATCATAATTTGAAAATTCTGTTTAATTGAACCCTCCCATAGATTTGCTGGTCATTCATAGCAGGAAGCGTATACCCTTGGTCATTCGATACATGATTTGTTGGGCACAACAAGCCATTGTATCCTCTGACTTTATATTAAGTAGAGTCAGTCCGTGATAGTACCCACAATCTATGTTTTGAGCAAAAATAAGAAAAATATCAAACTTTTTCAGCTGAATATGTTCAATTTTTAAAGCTAAAAAAATATCTGTTTATTGCATGGGCAAGTTTTCGTAATGTATGGTTTGATTGTGCCACATGTTACATTTCAGCAAATACACGTAAAACATACAGCTTTGCGATATAATTCATTCTTTCAATCATCCATGTCTAGGAAATTCAATTACTCTTGGGAGAAATCAAATAACGAAGTCATAGCAGGACAGAATAATAAAATGAAGCTGATTGAGCTTATTCAAAATGTCAGTTGATATCTTGGACATGAGGATTGTTTATTGGAAATGCAATACTGCTGTTGGCCTCAGTTAGTTACGTATCAAAATTCTAATTATTGTTTTGTGGTATATCTGCGATACATCAGATAGTTTGGCGAAATGCTTTGCCTACACAAATTTTTGATTCATACATGTGTAATACTGCTACAAATCTTACACTAACAGCTATCATCAAATCTCATGTCATAAGGTATCGTGAGACGGTGTAATACTATAAAACTTCAAATAAAGTTGTTTTTGGTCAATACAAAATTCTGGCGAGGTGCTCGGTCAAATGAAGTGTAGTTCCGTGTGAAGAGCGTATCCACATACGATTTTTCTACTCTGTATACCACATTGCCACACAATCTGATTTTAAAAAAGAAAAACTGGATTTGATAGGGTGGACCTTCAAAATGGCATTAAATCTATGGTTCACTTTATTTTAGCCTGTAATAACAAAAAGGCTTGTTGCATGTTGCATGGATTTGTGGCCACCCGAGTATAATTTGGCTGTTCCCTTAGCCCTCTGCATTTTACTTGTTCTGCCCAAGCACTGTGAACACCTAATACCTTCAATAGCTGCTCATCCTGCTTTCTGTTATTCATGTTAAACGTTGGTATCTATGTTTAATATTTTCTTATTATGATTTTTCTTATTTCTTGTATATCACTGAACCACTGCAGAAGCTGAGGGTGAGGTTAGGTACCTGTAAAACCGGTTTAAGCCCGCCAGTAATTTTATAGTACTGATCGTTCCAAGGCGATGCTTCTGTGGTGGTTCTTATTGTTTTATGCCCTGGTGTTTAAAATGTTTTGTGCTGTTGGCGCCTTATGTATGTTATCATATTTTAGTTAAGTTTAAGAAACTGAGTGGCCACCTATTGGGAAAATAGCTGCTCATTCGGCTCACGAAGTATTTTCATGGTATAAGTGCCTTGTTGTTAGTTTGTTTTTTCCCGCCTATGTTTTTGAGATGGGATTTCTTTTTTTGACTGCGGCTTTTCCTGATCGCTGCCTACTTGTACCTTTTTATTTGCTTCCTCCGACAAAAGTCCATTTACACTTTTGTCATGTCAGAATGTATGATACGCTTTACCCTATCTGCTGGACAAGATCTATATTGGATTTGGAACCAAGTTATACAGACAAATTGTTGGAATTCCTATGGGTACAAATTGCGCCCCTCTCGATAGCTGATATTTTTTTACGCTGCTACGAAAGAGATTTCATGGATTCTCTTAACTATAGCAATCGCGCTTATGTAATAAGACTTCCATGTACCACTGTGTGCACATTTTCATATTCTAGTGAACCTTTGGGGAACTGAGTGGCCGCCTATTAGGGAAATAGCTGCTTGCGATATATTTTCTGAGTATAAGTACCTGATTATTAATTTAGTTTTTCCCACCTCTGTTTTGGAGTGGGGATTTCATTCTGACTGCGTCATTTCCTGATCATTGCCTACCTTTACCTTTACAATATTTACCGAAATAAAAAACTAATGGAAATTGAAAAAGTAGGCAACGATCAGGAAATGGCGCGATTAGAAAGAAATTCCCACACCCAAAAACGAGGTGGGAAAAACTAAATTAACAATCAGGTACTTATACTAAGAAAACATATTTTAAGCCGAATGGGCAGCCATTTTCTCAATAGGTGGCCACTCAGTTAATTAAACTTAATTACAAATATGAAAACATACATGTACATAAGATGCTAACAGCACAAACATTCAACACCAAGACATTAAACAATAAGAACCCCCACAGAAGTGTTGCCTTGGAACGATCAGTAATATAAAATTATTGGCGGGCTTAAATCGATTTTACATTGCCATAACCTCATCGTCATCTTCTGCAGTGGTTCGCAACATTTAGTTAGTTGTTCGGCCCTCGTGGTGAACCATCAAGGACAAACACATCAATCAGGATAACCACCATGATGAATCAAAAACAAGTACTCACAGATTCAGTAAGATGCCCGACGATGGAGATACCTGGGCGCCCAATAACTTACTAAAAATCCGGAGCAAAAGAAAAACAGCAGTTGAACCTCGGTGGGTCAAGCAACAGACAAGAAGCTCCGGCCCCAATCAACTAAAATGAATAGCCTTACGTCGAGGCCATTATAGAGTCTGACGCCCGACCCACCGGCGTGCAATTAAAGAAGGCAGCATAGTTATCAACCATGATTGGGTTAAAAACTAAGCATGCAGACTGGCGCATAACATTTTAGTTCTATCCTATACTTCAGTAACGTGTTATGATTTTTCTGAACTGAAAAGAAAAACTCATTCTTTCAAATAAGTTTCTTAAATGTATGAACCAAGTTACTAGAAAATTCTGGTTCCGAAAGGCCGTCAGGTGAAAGCATCTTTAACCCAACATTATATTTGGAAATCAATTCATAGTGTATACGATAAAATTTAGAAAATGTTTTTCGAAGTTTATGATACCGATATCCCTGTTGCAGAAGTTTGACCGTTAAACATTTATTTCGAGCGTTGAAGTCCGTAACATGATTGCAGACATTAGGAAACCTAATAAGTTGCGAAATGTATATACCATCCAAAAACAGAAAATTTACTATAGGAAAAATCGAAGTCATCGCGCTTATCATAAAGTTAAGAAGAAACAAATCCATTTGCAACAGAAATATGTAAATCTAAAAAGGGGGCTTCGGTATCTGAGGTATTGGCTTTGTTCAACTATAGTTCAGGTGGATAATTTTGATTGACCATACCTTCAAAATAAGGGTTGTCAATGTTTAAAACGGTCATCGTGGTACCTGGAATTCGAATTAAAAGCCTCGATAACATCAGCTTGATTATCATGGTTAAGAGAATCCATGAAATTTCTTTCGTAGCAGTATAAAGATAAATCAGCTACAAGAAGTGCGCAATTTGTTATTACTAATAAATAAAAATTAAAGCTTCGATCCTTTTAGAGCAGTGAACACATTATCGAGAAAGGGGATGGTTTGACTTATAAAGTCTCATCAGTTTGGCAACATGTAGCCAAAGAGAATTACTGAAATTTTGCAACTTTCAACAGGGTAGTCGATAAAAAGACTAGTATTATCTAAATGGGACCAAATATATTAAACATTGGTCAGAAAATGAATCTTGATTTTTTTTTCAAAATGAAATGCAATGTAGCATTTTGCATTGAATGAAAGACATTTTGGCGAATTTACAACAGCAATATCTACAAAACAAAAACAACAACAACAACAATAATAATAATAATACGTGCTAAAAATAAAAAAAAAAAAAACAAAAAAAAAAACTATAAGTCGTTTAAAGATCTAAGGAAACCGTTATAAACAAACAATATCGACTCCACCGCGTTTTAGGGTTTACAAGTATGACCAGACGTATTTACCGAAAACTTTTAGATATTATTGCTTGTTTCAATGTGCAACGATATCCCAAGTCTTAGAGTTCGCCTCTACAAATTGCATTTACTTACCGTTATTTACCTGTTCGTGCGAAAAATGGTATAGCCTTATTACCAAGCATCTTTGAATTACTAGTAGTGACCGCATTGTTTAATAGTGTCACTTCCCCATGACCAGCATTATCTCGTTTTAACCCATATTTGACGAATGGATTTTCCCATCATTATCATTTGGGTGAGTCCACTTCAGTTTTTATGGACATCAGGTGTGATTTTTAAATTTTATTCAACTTTTCGATGAAAATTCTCTACGCAAACAGAATAGCCCAAGGTGGGACGCCGCGTTCTGCGGCGTCACATCTGGGGCTATTTTGTTTGCCAATGTCCCATAAAAGGGACGCCAGGCTTAAATGAGTTTTAAGTGTTTACTTAACAGAACACGGAACCAAAATGACATTTGCCACGACATGTTTACAAAACAACATTATAATTATTACAGTTGCGGTCTGATTACCTGATTAACTGTTTTTAAATCGCTTATGATCAATGTACAATGTTATTTTGCTATTGTACTTTTGGCATTAGGGACTCATGACTGATCCTAATTCTGTCGATATTATACAACAGGCTCGCAGCTAAATCTACTCAACAAGCTTCTTTCATCCCCTTATATGTTTCAATCAGATAGCTCATCTGTCTAACCTCAAGCAACATGCCGTAGATAATCTGTTATTGGAAAGCAATACAAGCGACGCATGCAGTATGGTATTATTGACTACATTCAGAAGATCTTTAAAATCTTGAATAAGAGCAGGTTCCATATCGGACATCCAGACAGTGTTGGAATGCTAGCTGCCTGTTGCTCTCCGATAGAATCAAATGGAATCGTAATATTATAAAGCATTGGTTTGTGGTTGACTTAAAAGGACACGTTAGAAACTGGTCATTTAGATTATCGCTGCAGTCATATTTAATTAATCAACACATATTATTTTGAGGTGTTTATACAGGAAGGGTTTTTAGTTCGTTTCATTCAAAACACAAGTTTCAGGGATTATTTTAACCTATTGAGAGTGCAAAAAATCCAACTGTACATTTTTTTTCAGATAAAACACTTAAAAACTGACTGAAATGAATGCATAGACACTATATAGTTTGATTAATTGATGTTTTCAGCAGTTTGGTACACTGAGACGTAAGTTGATTTACATTTGTTTTAAAATTCAGTGAAACTGAATGATTAGCTTATATATCATTTCGATAAGCTTAGAAATATCTAATAATCATCGGAAACAGAAGGTTGCATAACAGACATCAGGTTTATCAGTTCAAACGGATTTTTCAGATGTGGAATGTATTTTATATACGAAATATAATAATAGTTATTCCATGGATTAATACCTGTGCCGATTAAGCCTCATTTGATATTTTTGCAAGACTGTTAATCACAAACCTTGCCTAAAAAGCATTTCATTCTGCTTGGGTTATTCAAACGATCGGGTAAGATATTCTTTTTTTGTCTCAGAAACTCTAGCAGAATGTTAAAAATGTTAATAAAACACAAATTAGTGTATGTTAAAAGAAAGACAGAACACAAGCAAAAAAGTTAGTCTAAAATGCACTTCGCAATGTATAGTCGCCCGTTGTGGCAAAAGTAAACCCCAGTGCGATGCATAAGGAAACTTCTACGTAATGTTAACGTATATTCACTATTTATGGATACTGCTCTCTCTCGTTATTGCGACCACCTGTACATACTGCCTATTACAACCAGAATGGATTATTCATCCGGATTCTATTCACACCTTTGGCGTTTATGCGTTCTGTGTATGGGACGTGAGACTTTCGAAACCAAATCAAAGATGCGATTTTTACGGAGGACGTTACGGGTTCGGAAACGTCCCATCTACAGCTTGGCAAGCTGCTTGTGTACTGTACGGTGGTGGGTGTATGTTTATGTGTATAGCTAGTGTTTGTTCTCTCGGAACTTTGTGTGTCAAACATGGTTGTGATAAGACGTTGGTGCTTTTAACGAGATATCTACAAATAACTGCTGGTAAGATGAAGATTTATACAAGCCAAAGGTTCTAATCGACCCGCTTAAAATTTTATTAAGACTTTCGAATAAAATTAGATATATAACTCTGCGAGTATAGTTTCTATTGATTTTAACCAAAAGTGTTCAGTGATAGACTAAATTCTCACGTGCAGACCCAGACACGCTTAACATACCAAAGAGTGAGTGCAGCTCGAGATACTGCAGTTACTTCGATTTAAAAAGATGGTCTCTTTGAATGGATCCCAGATACCCACGAATAGCTTTGCACTATTTGATCACATTTGATGTGATGCCCATAAGCACTTACATGCACAGTGGACCTTACTGTCTGGCTGTGGCTGTTGATGGACGGAATTTGTCCCTTTAGGTGTGCCAGCCGAATGAAACGTACGTGTGAAGCAAGCTATTGCCCTTACCTGACATTTGCTCTATAGATCACTGACGTCGTTGTGCGATCTTAAATATTTGCATTACCATCTGAAAAGTTTCGATAATTATAAAGTTATCATACATTGATTTGATTCTTTAGTTAAATTGCTACTTGTCAATTGGACCAACCTCTTTAAATGCGGAAGCATCGAAAATGCTCTTTCTTGACCTGCTGCCGTCATATACCGCGTGTTTAAAACGGATGTGTCTGACTTTCGTCTTAATGATGGTATCAGCTGATTGTCTATGAAATATGAATCTACGCATATGCAACATTGCGAAACCTTTACCCTTTTATCGTGGTGCACGTGACAACTCAGAAAATCACAAGATTTAATAACAATTGATAGAAACTATTCATGTGATGTTATATAATAATATTTCATAAAAATATTTTACCAAAACACCTAATGATTTTAAACTGGTAGTTTAGAACTTTCAATTATATGATACATGTTAATACCCGTATATCGAACGCTACTTGAAGCAAATCGCAAAATCGTTAGACTAAGTGTAACATGATTACGGTATATTAAACATACATACTGTAATTTTCTAAACTGATAAAATATGTGCTAAAGATATTATTCGTCATCTGGTTCCGATATGTCTCCATATTAATTTATCCTTATTCTTACATTGAATATGGAAAACCGTACATTCTGCCAGAGGAAAAATAGCAAAAAGTTTGGAAATAAAAAGTTTATGATATTGACAGCATTTCGTCTGATAGACACTGGCAGGCGCTTTGACTTTTTCAGTTAAACACATAATTCAGTTGATGGTCTGAGCATTTGACTTTTGAATCATTTTTCTAATTAAAGACATGTTAAAAGCTGGTAACGTTTAATAATGCTTGTGAAAAAAAAAAAAAAAAAAAAAAAAAAAAAAAAAAAAAAAATTCTGTTGCGCTTCTGTACTTTTCCCCGGTATTTATGTTGGAATGTTTGTAATATTTTTGCTAATTTTAATCTAATTGAATTTCATGATTTTACATGCATTAATTGACATACCATGTCCTTCTTTTTCAGTATTTCTGATGTTTTCCGGTCTTGTTGTTTACCCAGTGGGCTTTGGATCAACGTACTTCCGGTTCTACTGCGGCGACTCGGCATCTGACTTTCGGTCTGGTGACTGTCATATTGGATGGACATACATGTTGGCGATAGCAGGAAATTCATTATCGATATTCTGTCCCATTTTCTCCTATTTTAGTGAAAGCGAAACTGATACACTTACTGTACAACTGTCGCCAGAGAAAATCTAATTCAAAACCTGCTAGAGTTTATATTTTAGACACGTGGTTTATTCAATTAAAAGTTCAAATAATCACGCTAGTGAGGTTTTTGTTAAATTTTCATACTAACTAATGAAAATAAATTAGATTGGTCAGTTTAGCGTGCGAATTATCCCATAAATTGTACAAGTCAGTTCTTGCAGTATTATATTAGTAATCAATCTCCTGAAATATGTATAAACCATGAAGTGATATTTTGGATGGTGACGTTCCTGGTCGTGCTTCTTACGGTGTTTACATTTCGCAACTTATTAGGTTTGCGAGAGTTTGCAATTATGTTACGGGCTTCAATGTGCGAAACCAATACATGTATTTAACGGCCAAAGTTCTCCAGCAGGGCTATCGGAATCATAAAGTTCGAAAATTATTTTCTACATTTTATCGCAGACACTATGAATTGATTTCAAAATTTAATGTTGGGTTCAAAAGGTACAAGTCGGCAATGATCAGGAAAAGGCGTAATCAGAAAGACATAACCACTCCAACCGAGGGAAAAACATCGACAATGAGGTACTTATACTAAGAAAACATATCGTAAGCCTAGTGAGCAGCTATTTACCAAAAGGCGGCCACTCAGTTACCCGAACTTAAATAAAACTATGAAACGCACACGAGGTTCAAACAGCACAAAAATGCGACTCCAAAACTTAAACCATAACAAAAGTATCGCATTGGTACGATCAGGAATATAAAATTACTGGGGGCTTTACTCGATTTTACAGGGCCCTAACCTCACCCTCATCTTCTGCAGTGGTTCACAGCATTTAATTAGTTGCTCGGTCCCCGTGGTGTATCTCTAACTAGTCAATAAATCATCAAGGACAAGCAAGCAAATCATGATAATCACCATGATAAATAAAAATCGAGGACTCACAGATTCAGTAAGCTGCCCGACGATGGAGATCCCTGGGCGCCAAACAACTTACTGAAATCCAGAGTAAAAGAAACGCCAGTTGAAATTTTTGTGCTGTTGTCGCCTTATGTATGTTATCATATTTTAGCTTAGTTTAGGTAGCTTAGTGGCCACCTATTTGGAAAATAGCTGCTCATTCGGCTTACGATATGTTTTCATGGTATAAGTACCTGATTATTAATTTAGTTTTTTCCCACCTCTGTTTTTGGAGTGGGAATCTTTTTCTGATTGCGTCTTTTCCGGATCGTTGCCTACTTGTACCGTTTTCGCAATTAAAAGGTACAAGTAGGCAATGATCAGGAAAAGGCGCAATCAGAAAGAAATTCCCAATCTAGAAACCGAGGTGGGATAACGCCAAAATGGCAATAAGGAACTTATACTCAAAGAACATATCGTAAGCTGAGTGAGCAGCTATTTCCCAACAGGCGGCCACTCAGTCACCCGAACTTAACTTAAACTATGAAAACGTACATAAAACGACTCCAAAACATAAAACAAATAGAACCACAACAGAAGTATTGAATTGGAACGATCAGTAATATAAAACTACTGGTGGGCTTAAACCAGTTTTACAGGGCACTAACCTCACCATCATCTTCTGTAGTGGTTCACAACATTTAGTTAGTTGTTTGGTCCTCCTGGTGAATCTCTAACTAGTCAATGAATCATCATGGACAAACACAAAATTATGATAGCAACTATGATGAATAAAAAACGAGGACTCACAGATTCAGTAAGCGGCTCGACGATGGAGATCCCTGGGCGCCGATTAACTTACTGAAATCCGGAGCAAAAGAAAAACACCAGACTGAGTTGAACCCCGGTGGGCCAAGCAAACGACAAGAAGCTCCGGCCCCAATCAAATAAAATGAATAGCTTTAAGTCGGGGCCATCATTGAGTCTGACGCCGGACCCACCGGCGTGTAATTAAAGAAGGCAGCGTAGTTAGCAACCCTGATTGGGTTAAAACTAAACATGCAGATTGTCGCATAACATATAAGTTATACCCTATTCGTCTGTAACGTGTAATGATTTTTCTGAACAGAAAAGAAAAAAAAATCCTTCCTATAAGTTTCTTTAATTTGTAAACCAAGCCAACATAACATTCTGGTTCTGAAAAGCCCTCACGTAAAAGCGTATTTAGCCCAACATTAAATTTGTAAATCAATTCATAGTGTCTTCGATAAAATTTAGAAACTATTTTCGAAGTTTATAAAACCGATAGATCTGCGCGAGAAGGTACGTGGACAATTCGGACCTTGGCTAATTCGGACCTGATTCGGACCTTGGCTTGTTCGGACCTTGGCTAATTCGGACCTTGGCTAATTCGGACCTCGACCTCTGATCAATTCGGACCCCGCAAAATCGAGGTCCGAATTAGCCAATGATTTTTTTGAAATAGGGTCCGAATTAGCCAAGGTCCGAATCGAATTAAGGTCCGAATTAGCCATTGTCGGAATCAGATTAAGGTCCGAATTAGCCAATGTCAAAATCTGTTTGGTGTCCGAATTAACCACATGTGGAACAGAAATAAGGTCCGAATCAGCAAATGCTTAAATCTATTCAAGGTTCGAAGAACTGCCTTCAAATCACTAATAAAAAATCATTGTAGTACTCATGCCATTATTTCATGTAGTATTCGCGAGTTAAATACTTTGTTTTGTTGATTGATGGATTGATTTGTGGCTTAGCATCCCAGTCAACAGCTTTGGTCATGTCGAGACGTTGCCTCCATTTTGTAGTACATTTACCCAACATTACGGTGTCATGACATCCATTATAACCACGCAAGTAAACACAATGGCTTATATGTATGGATGGTAACTTTGTGTTACTGATCGTTCCAAGTCGATACTTCTGTAGTGGTTCTTTTTGTTTTATGTCTTGGTGTTTAAAATTTTTTGTGCTGTTGGCGCCTTATGTATGTTTTCATATTTTTAGTTAAGTTAAGGTAACTGAGTGGCCACCTATTGGGAAAATAGCTGCTCATTCGGCTTACGATATGTTTCATGGTATAAGTACCTGATTGTTAGTTTGGTTTTTTCCCACCTCGGTTTTTGGAGTGGGAATCTTTTTCTGATTGCGCCTTTTCCTGATCTTTGCCTACTTGTACCTTTTGACTTTAACCACTTTTTCCTGGGCAAAGACCTTCTGAGCGGTTAACCAGTGATCAGACGGTCAGTCAGAAGTGAATAAGCGTTGTCTGTAGGCTCAAGCAGCCCATCTGTTTCCTAATAAGGGTCCTTTGTGTTTTGTAGTTCACGATCGTCTGACATATGAGATTAGTCAGCGCAAACCGCAATTTTACCTTATGGAATGCGAGACCGTCATACAACACGGCATGAAATCAGTAAAGGATGGCTCGTTTTTAATCTGAACGCAGTTTTCTTTGTGGAAAAAATACATAATGCGAAGGTCCGAAATGACCAATGGAAAAGGTCCGAATTGACCAACGGAAAAGGTCCGAATTGACCAATGGAAAAGGTCCGAATTGACCAACAGAAAAGGTTCGAATTGACCAAAGAATTTTTATTTTTGAGGTCCGAATTGACCAATAAAAAAGGGTCCGAATTGACCAGTGGCCGTGGTCCAAATTGACCAGTGGTCGAGGTCCGAATTGACTAGGGCCGAATTTTTTAGGGTCCGAATTGACAAGGGCCGAATTAGCCAAGGTCCGAATTGTCCATAATTCCGCGAGAAGATTGGGTGTTAAATATTTATTTCGCGCATTTCGCGTGTTTCGCGTGTAAAGACCCTTTTACGCGCGGCCCTTTCGGAACCAGAATTTAATGGTGACTTGGTTTACTTAAAGAAACGTAAAGAAAAGAACGATTTTCTATTCAGTTCAGAAAAATCATTATACTTTACAAACGTGTAAGATATAACTTAAGTGCTATACGACAGTCTGCATGCTTAGTTTTTTTTAAACCCAATCACGGTTGAAAACTATGCTGCCTTCTTTAATTGCACGTCGGAGTGTCGGGTTTCAGACTCCATAATGGCCCCGGCTTAGACTTATTCATTTTAGTTGGTTAGGGTCGGAGGTTCTTGTCTTGGCCCACCATTGTTCAACTGGTTCTTTGGCTCCAGATCTTCAGTGATGTTGTTTGGCGCCCAAGGTTCTCCATCGCAAGGTAGCTTATTGTATATGTGAGTCCTCGTTTTTGATTCAACATGGTGGTTTTCATGTTTGTTTTTCCCTCGATGATTCATTGACTAGATAGAGATTCACCACGAGGACCGAACAACAAACTAAATGTTATGTACCTCTGCAGTAGCTGAGGGTGAAGTTAGGTGCTCGGTGTCAAACTAGTTTAAGCCCCAAAGTAACTTTATATTACTGATCGTTCCAATGCGACACTTCTGTAGTGGTTCTAATTGATTATGTTTTGAGATTGACTTTGTACTGTTTGCATCTCATGTATGTTTTCATATATTAGTTAAGTTTTGGTAGCTAAATGACCACCTTTTGGGAAATAGCTGCTAACTCGGCTTACGATATATTTTCTCAGTATTCGGTATATGATTGTTAATTTAGGTTTTCCCCACCCCGTTTTTTGGAGGGGGATTTCTATCTGATTGTGCAATTTCCGGCTCATTGCCTACTTTTACCTTTCAAACAAGTAAATATTGTACGACTAGAGAACATCATACAAAGACATTCGATGGTCATGATTAATAGTGGACATTTTCTTAAGTATAGCTCGTATTTATGTGACAGTTCAAACAATACAGCATAATGTTGTAGAGGATTCAAGAGTAAAAAGTGGATAGGGGTTACAAAATATGGTTCTCATGGCGCTTCTGTATGGTCTGTTTAGTTAAAGCTTTTTAATAGCATGCGTTATACTTAGTAACAGTCCCACAAAATTTAACACCATGAACACTTAAGTGAGATAGTTACAATACTATTTTCTATTTTATTTTATTTATTTATTTTTTTTCAAAAGGAAAAACGTTGAACAATGTACCAGTACAAACTGATTCTTGATAGAATAAACACATGGTAACATGCAATCTGTGGCAATTAATTTTGTGACACTTTTTAAAAAGCGAAGCCTTTCTTAAAACACTTAAAGTCAATGTATGACATTATATAGTCTTTGGTAACGAGAAGGTAAAACTTAGCAATGATCAGGAAATTGTGGAATAAGAACAAAAGTCTCTCTTCAAAAACTGAGGTGGGAATAAACAGAATTGACAATCAGGTACTAACAGAAAGATGATATATTGCAAGCTGACTAAGCAACTATTTCCCAAAAGGTGTCCATTTAGTTACGTGGTCTTGACGTAATATATATGAACGTATATAAGGGGTGCAAACACAAAAATACCAATGCCAAAATATAAAACAATTAAAACCACAACAGGAGAATCGCATCGGAACGGTTAGTAATATAAAGTTACTGGGAAGCTTGAACAGTTTTACAGCGGCATAACCTCACTCTCAGCTTCTGCAGTGATTCACAGCATTTAGTTGTTCTGTCCTCGTGATGAACCTCAAGTCAGAGAACCATCACAGACAAACAAATTATGAAAAACATCATGATGAATAAAACATAAGGACTCACAGATACATGTACATTATGTTGTCCGGCAATGGGAGATCCCTGGAAAATCAAACACTGAAAATCTGCAGCAAAGGAAAACTCGGTAGGCCAAGCAAAAAACAAGAACGTCTGACCCCAACCAACAAGTCTGAAAAGATCTAAGTTTGGGCCATCATAGAATTTAACACCCTACCCAACGGTGTGTTATTAAAGAAATCAACATTGCTTGGGTTAAAAACATAAGTATACAGATTGTAGCGTTACATTTAAATTGCATACTGTACGTTTACAATAAATTATGTCAACGCGGAGCGTAAATACTATAAATCGAGAATTTACATGGGTGTTATATCGGATATAAAGTTTAGAAGCTACACAGTTTAGAAGCTAGTCATTACTAGTTTGGTTGTTTCTGGTGCCAATCATTCAAGAGAACATTTCCATCCTGTAAGGGATTTCCATGTCTCTATAAATCAAGCATTTGCGCCATCAATTTCGTCTTCTTCATTCCCTCATTTGGTTCCTTTCAAACGCATCGATTTTCCGACAAATCGTTTTTTCATTTCCAAGTCAAAGTAATGAAATTTCTCAGATTGGTTTATCCTCTGATGAAATTTGGCAATTTATCGTTTCTTTCCCACAATGCTACCGTATTCATCAACACTGGAGAACTCAATATAAAGTATGTCCTAAAATGCAATCGTACACTGGAGTAGGTACATAAATAGACACAATAATAATTCAAATATATCAAATAAAAATCAGAATAGTCTGACTAAAAAGGAAAAGTAGCTGTGTTTGCACCCACATACTGCAACCAAGGTACATGAAATGTAGGATTTTTCATTTGCATCTTTTGTATAAAATCTTGTAAACTGTACAGTTACTGTACAAATAATCTGAAACGGAGATACAACGATGTTCAAACAATTAACGAGTTTTGAAAATGTGATTTTAGTTCTTATTTTCGCATGACGTATAAGGTTATTTGTCACGGTCCATTTTATAGGTTGGCTACCTTGCTGGGAATGAACTTGCCATCTTGCTCTGTATGCGCTCCGTTTTATTTTGTTTGGTATTTTATAACACAAACTTGCCCATGCAATAAACAGAGATTTTTGAGCTTTTAAATTGAAAGTTTTCAGCTGAAAATGTTTGATATTTTTTCTTATTTTAGCTCAAAACATTAATTGTGGGTACACGTTAAAACTTCTAACGAGTACCCACAATCTATGTTTTGAAGCAAAAATAAGAAAAATAGGTATACCCCTCCATTCCCCAGTTTTTCATACGAAAGTGGGGTATGATGGGGTATTCTGTGAGTCCTGGTTTTTGATTCATCAGGATGTTTATCATGATTTATTTGTTTGTTCTTGATGATTCATTGACTAGTTAGAGATTCACCACGAGGACCGAAGAACTAACTAAATGTTATGAACCACTGCAGAAGCTGAGGGTGAGGTTAGGTACCTGTAAAACCGGTTTAAGCCCGCCAGTAACTTTGTGTTACTGATCGTTCCAAGTCGATACTTCTGTAGTGGTTCTTTTTGTTTTATGTCTTGGTGTTTAAAATTTTTTGTGCTGTTGGCGCCTTATGTATGTTTTCATATTTTTAGTTAAGTTAAGGTAACTGAGTGGCCACCTATTGGGAAAATAGCTGCTCATTCGGCTTACGATATGTTTCATGGTATAAGTACCTGATTGTTAGTTTGGTTTTTTCCCACCTCGGTTTTTGGAGTGGGAATCTTTTTCTGATTGCGCCTTTTCCTGATCTTTGCCTACTTGTACCTTTTCATTACACGGACATGTTTTCCAGAGGCACACTGTTTCTAGTGCGTCTAAAATAAACAACAATAAGATAAGAATATAAGGCACATAGGTTGAACAGTCAAATTCAAAATTCCACTAAGACACCAGACAACATTAAAACTAAGGCGTCGACGCAACCAATCAAAGTCTATTGGGTCAGCGAAAGCTATTCATTTGGCCTCGAACATAAGCCCTAAAGTTAAGTACTGCAGTTAATTGTAGTCGAAAATCGACAAATAAGAAAGCCATTTTGACTGACAACTTGTCTCATTCAGAAGATAAAACTTTTCCCTCTTGAGACAGTATCGGTCATTCGATCATAATGAACCAGCAACTTAATGGATAAAATGATCACTCAAGAGAACAAACAGATTTAACCAATTTCGACACTGACTCAACCCTAATCCCTGTTAATGAGATTGACTGATTTAATAGATCGCGAGAAATTAGTCACTTTTGTTTCTTTAAGGCGTCTAGTGGAAATGTTATGTCTGGTTCAAGTATTAGACATTTTTCACTTTTGAACGTAAATTTTGCTGGCGCGTGCGGTTACGCCTTTCTATGTGATGGGCGACGACTCGTGAGGGCATATTTGATACGAAGGCGAGGGGCGATATGGAGAATTACTTGGTCAAAAATAGCAATAGCACAACGGAGATGAATTAAATAAGACAGGCAAACAATGAAATAGTCCATTGTCCAAGATGTCTAGCTCAGTAGGTAGCGTGTAAAGAATAAAACCCGAAGGTCCTGGGTTCAAGGCCGGGTGGGACAAAACTTTTTGTTTCTAATCTTTATTATTTCTTCCTTTTTTTCGCCTTTGTGACAAAATTGCTGTGAAAATGCAAAAGAAAATAAGAGAAACAAAAAAAAAAAACAAAAAAAAAAAAAAAAAAAAAAAAAAAAAAAAAAACGCAAGAATCACCATTTAATACTAAAATCGTAAATTTGTGGATTAAAGTGTCTAGTGAGAAGGCAGTCCGCATGTATATGATTTTCTCTTGTTGATTTTTTTACGATTGAAGCCTGAAGCTCGATCGTAAATTTCGACAGAAGAGCGGATCCGCGACCGATCCTTCTTTCAACATTTATTTCCTGAAGGCGGGTGTGGCTAGCATTACGAAAACACTCCCATGCAATAAACAAAGATTTTTTAGCTTTAAAAATTGAAAATTTTCAGCTGAAAAATTTTGATACTTTTCTTATTTTTGCTCAAAACATAGATTGTGGGTACACGTTAGAACCGCATCGCCGAGGCGGTTCTAACGAGTACCCACAATCTATGTTTTGGAGCAAAAATAAGAAAAGTAGGTATACCCCTGCATACCCCAGTTTTGCTATATATATAAAAGTGGGGTTCAAGGGGGTATACATTACAAGGACATGTGTTCGTGATGGATAAGTTGATCGCCTCTAATGATTTAAAAATTACGCAAGCAGCGGTTGAGAGCGCTGTTTCTTAATCACTCGATCATCTCACCGCTGTGCCTGGTGTTGGTTCGAGCCACACACTGGCCACATGTGAGACAAACCAAGTACTGCTTGCGGGTGTGCCAGTTTTTTTTTTCTTAGGGTACTCCCGTTTTTGTACCACTTTTTTCTTAGGGTACTCCCGTTTTTGTACCACCTACTGATTGGTGCGTCTCATATGAACTGAAATAATCTTGAAAGTGACGTGTAACTGAATTAAAACACAAGACACTAAATCAAATAGTATAGTGTACATGTTCAGATATATGTGTATTTATTAGATGTAAAAACTACAGTTTCTCGTGAGCGAACATAATTCATTCTGATATGTATATACGTGTATTTTAAAACAGATTATCAGCTTGATGAGGCTTATTTTGTCGATGTTTCGGTTTGAGTCCATTCGACAGTCAGCTGCATGCAATACGAAGTGCGATGGAGGCAATATCCGACATGTACTCGTAGCTACATTCTGCCAAGCCACACAACTAATTTTGTTTATTGCAGACATCCAACAGTATTTCAGCCATACCCAGCGCGATGGTTACGATGTAGGAAATTAATGTGGCAAGAGATAAGCTTTCGTTCTGATCCTCATTTATTCTGTGTGATAGTATGCGTGCTCTTTACCTGGTGGAATTCAAATAAATATAATCAAAGTTAAACTAATACAATATTATTGTCATGAGTTTCTACAGTGTTTCCATAGAGGACTCCATGTCGTAGTGGTTCATTCAGTTACCTCGTAAAACGGGTCGCGCGTTCAATCCAACGCGTAGCTTCGTATTTCGGTCGAGACCAAGGTCCAGTATGTTAATAGTTGTTATTTACACGTGAGATCTCGAAAATTCCTCGTTATATGGTTTACATTTAGCATGCATGCATGATGGAATATAAATGTATTTTTTTCTGACACGCGCAAGCTACATCGGAGAAGTTTTGCTATCTGTTACAATACAATCAGGGCTCAGAATTACAGTGCTTTCTTAAAGCGTACGCCCACTTTAGTTCTCTTAGATTATTGTCATGTGTATTGTCCCTTTTAACAGAATGGACGCTGGCCTTGTTGGGAAAGAGCTAGTAGTCCTGTTTTTATGCGTGTTGTTAAATTGCTTGTGATGTGTTGCGCCGTCATGTTTCTCCCGCCTGGTGTCTATGTTAGGTTGTGAAATTTAATTGTATCGATTCCTGGTCCTTCTGTTGTTACTTAATTACAGATAAGGGTCTGATTGTGCTAATTTCTGAGCAGATTCGTTTTTTATACAATTTTCGCCCAGTTCAAGAGTTCATATGAGACGGGTAAATCAGTAACAGGGGGAAAAGGGGAGAACCCTGAGAAAACGACTTGGCACACCCACAAGCATGACTTGGTGTGTGTCACCTGTGATTGTAGACTGATCAATTGGGCAGCAACATACGGCGAAGTGATTGGTTGTTGCCAAAGCGATATTGCTTGTTTCAATCAATTTACTTCATTTTATCATATGTTGTGTGATGTTGCATCAATATTTGCTGTAAGGACTTACGTTGTATCGCAGGCATTTACCATGGTGCTGGCAGGATCAGTTATCAAGCCACATTGTTGCTTGGCAAGCCGAAAGCAGTTGGTGTTAAGGGCATGTGTTATTTCGTCCTTTTAAACCAGAGATCGCAGGTTTGATCCCGGGCTTCTTAAGTCTGTCGGATGAGACTATAAACTGAGGTCTCGTTTCCATATGACCTTTGCTGTTGGATTACCGTTAAACCTAAAATCAACAAACCGGTTAAATTTATTATTTACGTAAATTCAGATTGAGTAAGAAGCTTGTGTGCATTTATGCTCGCCCGATTCCGGACGCAAAGATTGGCCCGTATGAGTAAGGTTCAGAATGATCAAGGTGTTGTACATGTAGCTCTGTCGTCAGCATGTGTAATACATGTGCACTAAAATGGTGCCTTGTATCATGACGCTAGACAAAACCTTAACAAGTAATATACAGTATTTTTTTTTTAAATTTTCAGTTCAAAATTTTCAGTTCAACATTTTTGTATTTTCTTATTTTGCTCAAAACAAAGATTGTGGGTACACGATAGAACCGCCTCGGTGTTCTAACGAGTACTCACAATATGTGTTTTCAGATGCATGGGCAACCGAAGTTGACCTTGTCGTAAAATAGGTCAATGTCATCCCTGGGTCATGATTTAGGTCAAACTGTGTAGATGCTTAATGCCAAGTTCCAAAATCAAAGGCCCACTGGTTCTGAAGAAGAACATGCTGTTTTTTTTTTTTTTTTTTTTTTTTTTTTTTTTTTTTTTTTTTGCTATTTATAGCGATTGCGGCCATTTTGGTCAAGTTGCCCATTTGTACAAACTTTTGTACCCCTTCCATGAAGTTTGGCTTTGATCGGTCATGCAGTTGCAGACATGTTTGAATATTTTGGTCATATGCATGTATATAGCCCTTGGGCCGAAGATGACACCCTCTGGGGACTAAATGTTTTCATAAAAATAAATCTTCTGTCCATTTGCATACTCAAAGCGAGTTTCACCCATTTAATTACATTTAACTAATTTACCCCCATTTAAATGCAACCTAAGTTGACCTTGCCGTAAAATAGGTCAAGGTCACCCAAAACGACATGATTTATACAAACTTTGTAGAACTCTATTTCCTGATGCTTCATATCAAGTTTCAAAATCATAGGCCTTCTGGTTCTAGAGAAAAACATGTTTTAAAAGGTTTTTGCTATCTATAGCCATGGCGGCCATCTTGCTCATGTGACCTGGACCATTTATGCAAACTTTCGTTCCCCCTTCATAAGAATGCTCCGCAAGAAGTTTAACTGATTTGACAATCGGTTTCAGAGAAGAATATCATGGATATTGCTGACGGACGACGACGGACGGCGGGCCATGGTCATCCTATAGGCTCGCCTTTTGAGCTCATGGGCTCATTTGAGCTAAAAATAGGTATACCCCTGTTTACCCCATGTCACGGAATATGTTATCCTGATGTGGATAACCGACCATGCTCGATATGACTTGAAATGTGTCAAAATGTTGTAAGGCGTAGAATCAAACAATGCACATAAAATTAAAGATCAAATAAATGTTGCCATGTACATGTATACATCTATAAAGTTTTTGTGCGTTCACGACAAACACGTGAAAATGTAGCTAAACAGAACCAATGTACGTATATACATGTGCCACTATGTAAAAAGTCACATGTCGATAACAAATAGTTGATATCGGTTTTTCCCTCCAACAGTTATGGTCATATGAAGACGGGACCTCGGTTTATAGTGTCACCATAAAGGCATGAGTAGCTCAGAATCGAACAAGCGACCCCTAGTTATACACACGAGTGTCTAAAATAATCCAATTATGTATTGGAAGTTGTTACAATGGTGGCATTTTATTCGCGCCAAGGATTTGTAAAGCCGACTAGCATGTTTCTTTAATGACAAACATAAAGGTTGATATATATGATGCGATTTTGTAAACATGTCGTGTCAAAGGTCACTTCTGGTTCTTTGTTCCATTAGAATTAGACAGTTAAACGGAAAGACAACAATCATCATTGTTACCATTGCATATGATTGTTTACGATTTATATATTAAATGGCTTTATGGATTTCTTTTTTGCATTTTACCAATGCATATAGGTTTTAATTATTTTCTTTTTCATTTGTTTTCTAACCAAAAAAAAATGTCAAAGATGCGACAAAAATTGTAAATAGGTCCGACCAGGACTCGAATCCAGGCCCTTAGGCGCTTCGTTCTCGCGCTCAACCTGCTGAGCTAACGAGCCAAACGTCCTTACCAATGTCTAATATTAACTACGTATTTATTCTCGCCATGTGATTTTACGAGGCAACTGACAAAGTCACTGCGAGACGAAGTCTTCTACGAAACGTGCGTTCGTGTGTCAGTGTGTATTTGTGAGTGTCAGTGTGAGTGTGTATGCGCGCGTAAAATTTAGAATATTGTAGTCCTGTTTTAGGGTTAAGCAAGGTTCGCAGCACGTAAAGAAAAAAAAATGAAAAGAGCTTGATGTTTCTCAGTTTTATAAACATTTATTTTCTTGAAAATAAATTGTGTTAGTTTGAAGTTTATTTATATTTATTTGAATTCAATCAGACAAACAGCATGCATACTACAAGAGAATAAATTAGGAACAGAAAGAAAGCATATGGTTTGCAAAAATCTTCTCAAAAATCGTAATTATCGCACTCGATATGGCTGAAATACTGCTGAAGGTCTACACAACCTCAAATTATTTGTATGGCTATGCATAATGTAGCTAGGATATCGCTCTTATGACATGCAGATGACTGTTGAATAGACTCAAAACGAAACATCAAATAAACCCCATTAAGCTTTCGGGTATCTGTTTGAAATACATGTATAATTGTGTTCGCTCACGAGACAGCACGTGAAACTGTAGTTTTTATACCTGATAAATATGCATGTATATGTATCTGTACATGTACACTATACTATTTCAGTTAGTGCCTTACGGCCGCGAAAAACATTTTAAGTCATTCAGGATGGCTAACTTATCCTAGCCACACTATTCCTGTACAAGCCCTATAAATATTTCTGTGTCTCCAAAAACAAATATTGACGTGAGGATCGCTTGAAGATCAGCTCTTCTACCAAAAAATACGATCGAGCTCCCGATTTCAATAGGTTAAAATTCAACAAGAACAAAACAAGTTCCTTTACAATTTAAGTATTTAATGCACTAGGGCATTTCCTGATTCTTGTATTAGCCAATAAATATAATAAGCTGATAATATATATTTTTATTTTTAAGCTTTATTCAAAGTTTATAAGTTTATTGTCACAGGCGAGAAAAATAAAGACAAGAAAAAAAGTGGTCCGATCGGGACTCGAACCCAGGCCCTTTGGTTTTGAAGTATATCACGCTACCTACTGAGCTACATAGCTAGACGTTCTAGACTGTTGCATTTTCCCCTGTTTTATCTAATTCGTCTCCGTTGAGCTGTTGGTAGTTTTGACAGTAATTGTTCATATCACCCCTCGTCTTCGTCTCAAATATACCCTCACGAGTCGTTCCCCATCAAAAAGAAAGTCGTAACCGCACGCGCCAGCATAACTTACGTTCAAAAGTGAAAAATGTCTAATAGTGGATTATGGGCTTTAACTGTGATAGGTCTTTTTCTGACCCAAACATGGAACGAACGTACACGGCCATCACGATAACCTGTCTGTGCAACCCTCTTACTCCCTATTCTTATATAGAAAAACTGTGGTGGTCATGGATATACAAATAGTCAATTTTCTTATCTTTGATCCAAAACATAGAGTGTGGGTGAACGTTAGAGCCAGCTCTGCAATGTTCCGAATGCAAAATACAAAACTATATCACAGTTTGTATTACAAATTCAAATTTTCGATTCACGAAATTGCAACACACCTGTCTAGCTTTCGTTGCCGGTTTTAAGGGTCACTGATAAGGTTTCGTTACCTGACATGGCGCAATACGAGCGTTTGGCCCAATTTAGAAGTTTCCACTGCTTCAAAACGATCTTAGTTTTATAGTTTATTTATTTCCATGTACATGTAATGTTAATTTGTGTAAAAGCGTATTTAGCCCAACATTAACTTTGCAAATCAATTAATAGTGTCTGCGATAATATTTAGAAACCATTTTCGAAGTTTATAAAACCGATAGATCTGCGCGAGAAGATTGGCTGTTAAACATTTATTTCGCGCATTTCGCGTGTTTCGCAAAGATCAGGAAAAGGCGCAATCAGAGAAAGATTCCCACTCCAAAAACCGAGGTGGGAAAAAACAAACTAACAATCAGGTACTTATACCATAAAAACATTTCGTAAGCCGAATGAGCAGCTATTTTCCCAATAGGTGGCCACTCAGTTACCTTAACTTTACTAAAAATATGAAAACATACATAAGGCGCCAACAGCACAAAATATTTTAAACACCAAGACATGAAAGACGCTTTTACGCGCGGCCCTTTCGGAACCAGAATTTAATGGTGACTTGGTTTACTTAAAGAAGCTTACAGAAAATAATGATTTTCTATTCAGTTCAGAAAAATCATTATACATTACAAACGTGCAGCGGCTTAACCTCACTCTCAGCTTCTGCAGTGATTCACAGCTTTCGTTGCCGGTTTTAAGGGTCACTGATAAGGTTTCGTTACCTGAAATGGCGCAATACGAGCGTTTGGCCCCATTTAGAAGTTTCCACTGCTTCAAAACGATCTTAGTTTTATAGTTTATTTATTTCCATGTACATGTAATGTTAGTTTGTGTATATATACATTGTATCACTTTTGATTTCGCACTTTTTCGCATGGTAAATTTTGTAAAAATGCAAACACTTTTTTTTCATAACAAGCGCCTCGTGTATTTTTAACACAGATGCTGACAGGATATATATCATAGTATTGATAGTATCATAGTTACAAACCATTGCACCGCTTAAATAGTTCTGGGTACGTCCAACACATCCATTCCTTTACAGTTGATTCCATATCATTATTTAAGATGACTTTTGGCATAGTAGCGATATCGAATTATTCATAGAAAACAATATTAGATCAACAATTACCAATAAATTGGAGATCGGTATTGTTCAATCAATGTGGTTATGCAAACTAATGGGATATTTGATAGGATTATATTGCATGTTGCCTGGAAGTCGAATAAAACATTAAGTTTAGTGGTAAAATCTGAAGTTGTAATTTGTGTAACTATGCATTGTACCACTTTTGATTTCGCACTTTTTCGCACGATAAATTTGTAAAATTGCAAACACATTATTCTCATAACAAGCATCTCATGCATTTTAACTCAGACACTGACAAGATTTAAAATATCATACTATTGATAGTATCATAGTATTGATAGTATGTAGTAACAGACCATTGCCTCGCTTTAATAGTTCTGCGTACGCCCAACACACTCATTATTTTACAGTTGATTCCATATCATTATTTTAGATGATAACATTTGCATAGCAGCGATATGGAATTATTCATAGAAACAATATTAGATCAACAATTACCAATAATTTGGAGATCGGTATTGTTCAATAAATGTGGTTATGCATACTAATGGAACATTTGATAGGATAATTGTGCATGTTGTCTGGAAGTCGAATAAAACATTAAATTTAGTGGTAAATCTGAATTTGTCCGATATTATTTTGTCGGTATTGTTCAATCAATGCGGTTATGCAAACTAACGGGATATTTGATAGGATAATATTGCATGTTGTCTGGAAGTCGAATAAAACATTAAGTTTAGTGGTAAAATCTGAATGTGTAATTTGTATAACTATGCATTGCATCACGTTTGATTTCGCACTTTTTCGCACGATACATTTGTAAAATTGCAAGCACATTATTCTCATAACAAGCACCTCATTCATTTTAACTCAGACACTGACAAGATTTAAAATATCATGCTATTGATAGTATCATAGTATTGGCAGTATGTAGTAACTAACCATTGCCTCGCTTTAATAGTTCTGGGTACGCCCAACACATCCATTCCTTTACAGTTGATTCCATATCATCATTTTAGATGATAAAATTGGCATAGCAGCGATTCATAGAAACAATCTAAGATCAACAATTACCAATAATTTGGAGATCGGTATTGTTCAATAAATTAATGGAATATTTGATAGGATAATATTGCATGTTGTCTGGAAGTCGAATAAAACATTAAGTTTAGTGGTAAATCTGAATTTGTCCGATATTATTTTGTCGCATGCAAAAACACTTTATCTATCGAAAAAGCAGAGTTAGCTGCTCATTCGGCTTACGATATGTTTCATGGTATAAGTACCTGATTGTTAGTTTGGTTTTTTCCCACCTCGGTTTTTGGAGTGGGAATCTTTTTCTGATTGCGCCTTTTCATGATCTTTGCCTACTTGTACCTTTTTCAAACAAAGTGCGTGTATAGAAAGATTTTTGCATTTGTATATTGTAATATTTGCTATTTTTAAGACCTGTTTTTCATAGAAAGTTTTTTTTATCAGTTTGAATCTGTGATTTACATTGCATTTATATGTGAATTTCTGTAATCATTTCAATATGTTGAATCACGGGCTCTATCTACAGTGTATATACAGCTGGGGTTAACACACATGCTATTCTGATGGACGAGTACGTTCTTTCCATAATTGGGTCAGAGAAAAACTAAAACAGTTTAAGCCTATGATCCACCATTACTTGAACCAGACATTATACGCATTTTAGAAACAAATGTGAATAATTTCTCTCGATCTATTTTAAAAAAATAGTACAAGTAGGCAATGATAAGGAAATAGCACAATCAGAAAGAAAATCCTATAATTCCAAACAAAAGACCGACGTTGGAAAAACTAAATTGACAATTAGGTATAATACATCGTAAGCCCAGTGGTTCTATCATACACAATTATAAAAAAGAAATAAGGAATATAACGGAAAGCAGGGTAAGCAGCTGTTGAAGGTTAGGTGGCCATAGAACTAGCTTGGACATAACAAGTAAAATGCAGAGGGCTAAGTAGACAGCCATGCAACATGAAACAAATATTAATTGGAATAATTTGGATTAATCTGAACCACAACACCAATACCGCCTTGGAATGGTCAGTTATGAATAACCGAGGGGCTTAAACTAGTTTACAAGGCCATAACCTCACCCTCAGCTTGTTTCTGTAGTGATTCACATTTAGTTAGTTGTTCGGTCCACGTGGTGGATCTCTAACCAGTCAACGAATCATTAAGGACAAACAAATAAATCATGATAACCTACATCAACAACCAGTCAATCTCATTATAATCCCATTATGTAAACATGTCGTGGCAAAGGTCACTTTGGTTCCCTGTTCGGTTAACTTAACGGGTAAACGGGACAAAGTTGGTCACGGGGAGGTGACAATCAACAATGCAAGGATTATATAAGGCAGTGTCGCGATTGGTTAAATCTGTAAGCTTTTGCGTGATCATTAAAAACAGGTCTTCAGAATACAAAGGTGTAGGGTAACAGTAAGAGTACAAAAACAATCATAATGCTTTAAATTCATGCAGGCTCTAATAAACAATATAAAAATAACCTTCAAGCTAAACATAAACTATATAAAATATATTTTGCTGCATAATAATTTTCAACAGATGTTCAATGAAAGAAATTCTAACAAATGTCAATAAATACTATTCAGAAATATGAATACCTGTGAAAATAAATCTTTTTTATGTGGTAGATGCTGTGAGTTTGTTAATAATCATTGATAAAGATGGGAAGTTAAGTTAGTTGGCATTAATCTACTGTGTCGAAATCATCAGGAAAACATGTCCGTCAAATGTATACCCCTTTAAACCCCAATTTTATATAGTTAAACTGGGGTTTGAAAGGGTATACCTAATTTTCTTATTTTTGATCCAAAACATACATTGTGGGTACTCCTTAGAGCCGCCTCGGCGAGGCGGCTCTAATGTGTACCCACAATTAATGTTTTGAGCAACAATATTAAAATATCATTTTCAAGAAAGAAAAAACGAAACCGACCAATCCCCCTAACAAAATGTTACTCACATGACCGACAGGAGTTGTGAAACTGTACTTTGAAATTACAGTGCACGTGTCTGTCACTATTTAATTAAATTTTACCGAGATCATGAAGATGATGTATTTGGTGTTTATTCGCTGGAATCAAATTCAATCTTACGAAAAATAAAATTCAACCATCCTCTGTACTAGCTTCACTCGAACGCAAAATGTCGGATATTAACAGGAAATTAAATGATTACATAAGCTTACTTCATTCAATGATCTTAAATGATTCAATTAAGACAATCTGCTGACAACCAACCCTGGATCTGGTTGCACATTAGAAAATGTCTATCAAAATTTGATAAATGACCCTGTTGATATATATTTAAACGCAAAAGTTTCGCAACAGTTTTCAGAGCATTTTATTTTCATAAACATAACATTCTGGCACATCACCTTTCTCATTAATGTGTTCACTGCTCTTAAAGGATCTCAGTTTTAATTTTTAATTGAAAAATTATTTCATACAAAATAAAAGTTCAATGTCTTATCATTAGATTATCATTAGATTTAAGCGAAAACATATTCAGGTAATTGATTCAACGTTCATCAATTCACGTTCAAAATGTTCAACCTTATTTGTCAAAGTCACAAAAAATTCAATATCGCGTATGCCCTCCCATTGCGTGAATCACTGCTGTACACCTTCGTCGCATCGACCCTATAAGACGTCTGATTAAGGCCATTGGCAAAGCATTCCATTCACGCCGAATATCAGCCTGCAGTCCCACCACATTGCCAATGTTTAATGCATGCACTTTCCGCTTTAAAAAGTCCCATAAGTGTTCGATCGGATTGAGATCCGGCGAATACGCGGGCCATGGGAGGACTGGGATATTGTTTGCCCGAAGAAGTTGTTGACGAGCAGTATGGATCGGGCGTTGTCTTGCTGTAAGGCCATACCAGGATTTGCCCTAACATATGGCACAAGTACAGGGCGGAGAATTTCGTCCACATAACGTCGTGATGTAAGTGCTTGTTGACGTTGCTGCCCGTTGCGCCCAGCAGCCCCACGTCCACGAGCGTTTATAAAGACGATATCCGCCCCAAACTATAGCTGACGCCGTCCCAAATCGATCGACCTTCTTCACACATGCTTCAGCAAATCGCTCCTTATTACGGCGGAAAACGAGTTGACGTCAATCATTATCTTTGTTTCATCAGTAAACAAGGTGTTCCTCCACTATCTCGCCGCGAGCCTCCGATGTTGATTAAACCAATTTAGACGTCTACGTTTGTGTGCATTAGTTAGTGGAGCACCCACATATGGTCGACGGCAACGTATTCAAAATCCATGTAAACGCCTTATAACGGTATCCCGACTAACGGTTGGTCTGTTTTGCCCACGAATCTCCCTCGCAGTCCGTGTTGCCGTCTTAAAACGGTCTCTCAAGTGCATTAAACGTATTGCACGATCCTGGCGTAACGTGGTCACACGTGGACGTCTGGCCCGTGGACGATCATTTACCGTGTTGGTTTGGCGATTAGTAGTATGGTAATAATTACTTATCAGGCTTTTGATTGAAGTATGGACAATACACACGCTTTTTGTGAAAATTTGGTGTCTTTATGAGCACTATTGACAAAGTTACACCCTAATTTTCATTCATGGTCAGGGTTAAGCGGTTGTTACAATATAAAACTAAGCATGTCACTATTACTAATATTCTACCAGGACTGTTCCGCGAACAAAGCCTGCCAGGTTTCTAAAACCTGCGATATATCCAAAGGGTTTTGCGCAGTCTGTTTCATACAACTTACTATACCTGTGTGTAGTTACCATATTTACCCATATAGGGGAAGACAAGGAAAAAGGAAACTCATGACCAGTAACTGGTGTAATCAAAACCCAAGCACTACCTTTACCCATATATGACGATTGGGCTTGTCTATCATTATCAATTGGGTGAGTCCACTTGCCTTTTAGGGGTGTTAGGTTTGATTTTTATTTTCATATTATTTTTCGATGAAATTTCTCTGTGCAAACAAAATAGCCCCAGATGGGACGCCGCGTTCTGCGGCGTCACATCTGGGGCTATGCTGTTTGCCTATGTCCCATAAAAAGGACGCCGGGTTAATATGACTTAATAAGCCAGGCGGGAAAAATACAACTTGACAATCTGTACTGATACAAAGAATGAGCTTTTTCCCGGTTTGAAGATCTTGGATGCCGATATAGTTAACATTTAACATTTACATTGTCATTGCAATCGAAGAATGCCATTTTTGATCGTCTTCATTTTCCTATGAACATTGAGAAGTCACGTGACCTAAGCCACGCCTTGAGGCGGAGCGACGTCAAATTCAACCATTGGCGTTGTTTGTTTATTCAAGTTGGCGTGACGTCGGTCGTGTATTGCCATCAACTTAAACGCGACAATTTGATTTTTTGACTGTTCAGAATCTCCATTTAGTCGGATTAAATGCCAAATATACTGACTGACAAAAGAAACGCTACACCCTAAAAATTGTGATTTTTTGTCAAACATAGAAAAATACCTTGTTTCCTCTTGTCCCCAAAAAAGCCCCACTTTATAGAGAAGGTCAACACAGGTGTATCGATAATGTACACCCCAACCAAGGAATGCTAAAGGCGCTTTTACGAAAACATGTTGTTCGTGACTTTATTGGGACGATAACGATAAACTTCAAATTTTGCAACACCTATGCAATCTTCACATTATCAGTGTTCAGAAAAACACGCTACATTTGACTTTTTGAATATTGCTTAAACGT